>SJYX01001880.1:376800-397904 GCA_006410675.1 Oreotragus oreotragus
GACCCAATCAAAAAATGAGCCAAAGAACTAAACAGACATTTCTCCAAAGAAGACATATAGATGGCTAACAAACACATGAAAAGATGCTCAACATCACTCATTATCAGAGAAACGCAAATCAAAACCACAATGAGGTACGATCTCACGCCAGTCAGAATGGCTGTGATCCAAAAGTCTGCAAGCAATAATTGCTGGAGAGGGTGTGGAGAAAAGGGAACCCTCTTACACTGTTGGTGGGAATGCAAACTAGTACAGCCACTATGGAGAACAGTGTGGAGATTCCTTTAAAAACTGGAAATAGAACAATCCCACTGCTGGGCATACACACAGATGAAACCAGAATTGAAAGAGACACGTGTATCCCAATGTTCATCGCAGCACTGTTTATAATAGCCAGGACATGGAAGCAACCTAGATGTCCATCAGCAGATGAATGGATAAGAAAGCTGTGGTACATATACACAATGGAGTATTACTCAGCCATTAAAAAGAATACATTCGAACCAGTTCTAATGAGGTGGATGGAACTGGAGCCTATTATACAGAGTGAAGTAAGCCAGAAAAACACCAATACAGTATACTAACACATATATATGGAATTTAGAAAGATGGTAACGATAACACTGTATGCAAGAAAACAAAAGAGACACAGATGTATAGAACAGTCTTTTGGACTCTTTGGGAGAGGGAGAGGGTGGGATGATTTGGGAGAATGGCACTGAAACATGTATCATATAAGAAATGAATCACCAGTCTGGGTTCAGTGCAGGATACAGGATGCTTGGGGCTGGTGCACTGGGATGACCCAGAGAAATGGTTCCAGGGAGGGAGGTGGGAGGGGGATTCAGGATTGGGAACACTTGTATACCCGTGGTGTATTCATGTTGATGTATGGCAAAATCAATACAATATTGTAAACTAATTAGCCTCCAATTAAATTCAATTTAAATTTTAAAAAAATCCAAAACAATTAACAAAATGGCAATAAGAACATACATATCAATAATTACCTTAAATGTACATGAATTAAATGCTGCAACCAAAAGACATACACTGGCTGAACAAATATATGCTGTTTACAAGAGACCCATTCATATCTGGCATGGCCTTTTCTGTTATGGGGCTCTTTGTGGTTCCTTTGATGATCTCCTCCCTCTAGTGACCCTTAGAAACATGTCTTGGCAAGGGTCTTGTTCTTCTCATTCAGGTGACCTCCAGACTTCTGATCATTAGGACCCCACCCACTCACTTACCTTTCTAACCCACACGCTTTATGTGATGGTCCATACTACACCTCCAATCTTTCTGCTGGGTGCTTTCCACTGGCAGGAAATCCTCTTAGGAAAGATCCTCTTCAAGAAGACTAAAGGCTTGATTGGTGATTCAGATGTATCTGGTGTGCTGAAAAATATGATTATCTTGGTTCTGCCATCAGTGAAGAAGGCTTGTTCTCACTGTGGCCCTTTCTGCTCACTCTGCCTTTTGAATGGCTCCAGCTAATCACTCTGGATCCAACCAGAATGACTGGTCTCTACAGGCAGAAATCTGGTGTTGACCCCCATGTCTACCAGTCTCTTACACACACCAAGATCCCAGGGCACAGGTTACATTGGCTAAGCAGTTTTCATGTAGACCATTTACTTGGCTGATTTTAAAGGAGAAGTTCTCCTTCTCCCAAAGGGAGTCAAAGACCACCATTGTTGTTTAGTTTATAAGTCATGTCTAACTCTTTAGTGACCCTATGGACTACAGCCCCCTAGGCCCCTGTGTCCATGGGGTTTCCCAGGTAAGAATACTGGAGTGGGTTGCCATTTCCTTCCCCGTGGGATTTTCCTGACCCAAGGATCAAACTTGTATCTCTTGTATTGGCAGGCAGATTCTTTCCCACTGAGCCACCAGAGAAACCCAGTACAGCCACTGGCAACTCTTTAGAGAGATACTTGCCCTCTAGTCTTCCTCTCACCAATCATCTCACCTCTGCTTACATGTCCTTGAGATGTGTGAAGGGCCAAGAGCTGCTGGACAAGTTTTAAAATGTCCCCTCACAGATATAAAGATCTGACACTTTTAAAAGATATATCAGCAATCCTAAAGGAATCAAGTCTGACTATTTATTGGAAGGACTGATACTGAAACTGAAGCTCAATACTTTGGCCACCTGATGTGATGAGCTGACTCATTAAAAAAGACTCTGATGCTAGAAAAGTTTGAAGGCAGGAAGAGAAGAGGACAACAGAGGATGAGATGATTGGATGGCACCACTGACTCAGTGGACATGAGTTTGAGCAAACTCTGGGAGATGGTGAAGGACAGGGAAGCCTGGCGTGCTGCAGGCCATGGGTTGCAAAGAGTCAGACACAACTAAGTGACTGAAAAACAACAGCAATAAACACCTCTTGCTCCTACCTTTGAAACCTCAGATAAGTCTAAGACAACAGAAGTATATCCTTATATACAGAAGGTAAATTCACATAGTAATGAGTGTTATGAAAAACAAGAAAGCAGAGATATGACAGAGAATGTCAAAATGCTAAGTTGTAGGGACAAATCCAGATAGGGTCATAAGAGAAAACCAGCTGAAGGAAAAGACATTGAAGCAGATACCTGAGCGCTAAGGGGTAAGTCATGCAAAAATCAGGGGCAAGAGCATTAAGCAGAGGAAATAGCAAATGTGCAAGCCCTAAGCAGAAATGAAACAGATGTATTCAAGAAGTGAGAAGAAGGTCAATGAAAAAAGAGTTCAATGAAGGAAAGAAGTGACAGAAGTTAATATAAGAGAGGTGGGTAGAGACAAAATCATGTGATCACACAAGGCTTTGAGAGTGATGGACATCATTGAAGAATTTTGAGCAGCATGGTACTATGAGTCTGGTTTTGTATTTTAAACATCACTCTGGCTGTTAAATGAATTATAGATGGTGGAGTTGTAACTATCCATATGTGCAAATTATGTTGAGGATCTAGTGAGAGCATCATGCTTGATGTATATGTTCAGCTTAGTTATAAAACAGATATACACCAGGGCAATGAAGGAGAAATATGATGCTAACACTCTTTCTACCTTTCTTGAGGTATTACTCAGTCCAATGTCTCAGATTTGAGGCTAGAGGTTGGAAAGGATGCATTCAACATCTGAGCAAGAGTTGAAAACAATGTAGTAAAGTTAATAAGTGTTAAGGAGAGACAAGAAAGCCTTATCTCTCCTTAGTAAGGAGAGAAAAGAAAGCCTTCTTCAGTGATAAATGCAAAGAAATAGAGAAAAATAACAGAATGGGAAAGACTAGAGATCTCTTCAAGAAAATTAGAGATACTAAGAGAATAGTTCATGCAAAGATGGGCACAATAAAGGACAGAAATGCTATGGACCAAACAGAAGCAGAAGATATTAAGAAGAAGTGGCAAGAATACACAGAAGAACTGTACAAAATTGATCTTCATGACCCAGATAATCATGATGGTGTGATCATTCACCTAGAGCCAGACATCCTGGAATGTGAAGTCAAGTGGGCCTTAGGAAGCATCATTACAAGCAAAGCTAGTGGAGGTGATGGAATTCCAGTTGAGCAATTTCAAATCCTAAAAGATGATGCTGTGAAAGTGCTGCACTCAATATGCCAGCAAATTTGGAAAACTCAGCAGTGGCCACAGGACTGGAAAAAGTCAATTTTCATCCCAATCCCAAAGAACGGCAATGCCAAAGAATGTTCAAACTACTACACAATTGCACTCATCTCACACGCTAGCAAAGTAATGCTCAAAATTCTCCAAGCCAAGCTTCAACAGTACATGAACCACGAACTTCCAGGTGTTCATGCTGGATTTAGAAAAGGCAAAGGAACCAGAGATCAAATTACCAACCTCCGCTGGATCATAGGAAAGCAAGAGAATTTCAGAAAAACATCTACTTCTGCTTTATTGATTATGCCAAAGCCTTTGACTGTGTATATCACAACAAACTGGAAAATTCTTCAAGAGATGGGAATACCAGACTACTTTACCTGCCTCCTACCAAAATCACAGTGTTTATAAGAATGAACCCTAGTCTGATCTCTCATCTGAGAAGCACCTCAGTGATCACTGCCTGGTGTCACTTAGAAGAAGGAGAAAGGTGGCAGTTATTTCTTCAACCAGACCTTTGCAAAGGACAAGTGCCTGAACTATCGGTTGATGACAAAATGCAGTGTCCAAGCAATGTGTAGTCTATTTGAAACAAATAGTTAACTTGAANTAGAAGAAGGAGAAAGGTGGCAGTTATTTCTTCAACCAGACCTTTGCAAAGGACAAGTGCCTGAACTATCAATTGATGACAAAATGCAGTGTCCAAGCAATGTGTAGTCTATTTGAAATAGTTAACTTGAAAAAGATTTTATGTATATCATAGCAATATAACGTTGGGTTTTTCTGATCCATAAGGAGCAAATTTATACCTGTTTCTGAACTAAGCACAAGGTAGCGAACAGCTGTTAATATTTTTTAACAATATTTTAAATGGTGATTTTATATAATTGAAGAAAAAGGTTTGCTAATTTTACCTAATGTTTCATCATTAATCTCAGGACAACTTACTGCAGGGCCAAGAAAAAAAAAAAAAGGTGGGGGGGAATCGTTTCCCAAACAGGACTATGAGAGTAGATGTAGGCATTAAATTCTTGCATTTTTCTAATCCATCTCTGTCATAATAGAATCATCAATTTTGTGTAAGAGATTTAAATCTAAAACCTGAAGATGTTTTTAAAACAATATTAACAACTGTTAGATTTTAAAAGAATAACTGATCACATTTGTCTTCAGTCATTATGCATTGCTTTGTTTCGATCACAGTAATTTTTTCTTCAGTGCTTTGTGATCATACTATAAGGAAAAAGTAAACGGCTCATTGCTGTGTGATTTTAGTAGATTTGGCTAAACTACTAACAGGGGATTTTAAAAGTATTTGAGGAATTTGATGCCTCCGTATAATGTTCTCCCTGGAGAAGACAATGGCACCCCACTCCAGTACTCTTGCCTGGAAAATCCCATGGACAGAGGAGCCTGGTAGGCTGCAGTCCATGGGGTCGCAAGGAGTCGGACATGACTGAGCGACTTCACTTTCACTTTACCTGCCTCCTAAGAAATCTGTATGCAGGTCAGGAAGCAACAGTTAGAACTGGACATGGAACAACAGACTGGTTCCAAATAGGGAAAGGAGTATGTCAAGGCTGTATATTGTCACCCTGCCTATTTAACTTATATGCAGAATACATCATGCAAAATGCTGGGCTGGATGAAGCACAGTTGGAATCAAGATTGCTGGGAGAAATATCAATAACCTCAGATACACAGATGACACCACCCTTATGGAAAGAGTGAAGAGGAACTAAGGAGCCTCTTGCTGAAAGTGAAAGAGGAGAGTGAAAAAGTTGCCTTAAAACTCAACATTCAAAAAACAAAAATTATGGCATCCGGTCCCATCACTCCACAGCAAATAGATGGAAAAACAATGAAACAGTGTCAGACTTTATTTTCTTGGGCTCCAAAATCTCTGCAGATGGTGACTGCAGCCATGAAATTAAAAGACACTTGCTCCTTGGAAGAAAAACTATGGCCAACCTGCTGCTGCTGCTGCTGCTAAGTCACTTCAGTCGTGTCCGACTCTGTGTGACCCCATAGACGGCAGCCCACCAGGCTCCCCCATCCCTGGGATTCTCCAGGCAAGAACACTGGAGTGGGTTATGGCCAACCTAGACAGCATATTTAGAAGCAGAGACATCACTTGGCCAACAAATGTCCATCTAATCAAAGCTATGGTTTTTCTGGTAGTCATGTATGGAGGTGAGAGTTGGACTATAAAGAAAGCTAAGCACCGGGGAATTGACGCTTTTGAACTATGGTGTTGGAGAAGACTCTTGAGAGTCCCTTGGACTGCAAGGAGATCAAACAAGTCAATCCTACAGGAAATCAGTCCTGAATATTCATTAGAAAGACTAATGCTGAAGCTGAAGCTCCAATACATTGGCCACATGTTGCGAAGAACTAACTCATTGGAAAAGACCCTGATGCTAGGAAAGATTGAAAGCAGGAGGCAAAGAGGATGATAGAGGATGAGATGGTTGGAAGGCATCAGCAACTCAATGCACATGAGTTTGAGCAATCCCTGGGAGTTGGTGATGAACAGGGAAGCGTGGTGTGCTGCAGTCCGTGGGATCGCAAAGAATTGGGCACAACTAAGTGACTGAACTGAACTGAAATATATTCAAGAGAAAAGCCTTAAAGAAAAGTTATTTGCACTCTATTTCTGCATAGCAAATTACTCCAAACTTGATAGCTGAATCAAGGGAAGCATCTTTCTATAAAATCTAATTGTTTCTATGAGCTTCCCTGGTAGCTCAGCTAGTAAATAATCCTTCTGCAATGCGGATGACCCTGGTTCAATTGTTTGGGAAGATCCCCTGGAGAAGGAATAGGCTACCCAGTCCAGTATTCTTGTCCTTTCTTGGTGGCTCAGATGGTAAAGAATTTGCCTGCAATGTGGGAGACTGGGTTTAATTACTGGATTTGGAAGTTCCCCTGGAGGAGAGCATGACAAGTCACTCCAGTACTCTTGCCTGGAGAATCCCCATGGACAGAGGAACCTGGCAGTCTACTCTCCATGGGGTCGCAAAGGGTCAGCCATGACTGAGTGACTAAGCACCATGCAGCACAACTGTTTCTACAGGTGAAGAGAGGAGGGAGGGCTCAGCTGTTGGCTTCTGAGTCAGGTGCCTCGTGGGGCTATGGTGAGAGGGAAGCTGAAGCTGGAGCAGTGAGGAGAAGGTACGAGGGGCTGGGTATGCATTGCTCCATCTTCATTTAGTATTTGGGCTTCTCCACGTGGTTTCTCAACCAGGGAAACTTTGAATTTCCTCATATTGTGATGACTTCGGGGCAGTTAAATTATTTACATGAAGGCTTAGGGCTCCAGTACAAGAATTCTAGCTCACCAGGTGGACGCTCAATCTCTTCTGCCACATTCTTTGGTTACATAGTCCCTTTCAGATTCCAGAGGAAGGGATATAGAAGCCCACCATTTCCCAGTGGGAAAAATGCCAAGGTCACATTGCTGATAAAGAATTGGAAGTATTATGGTAACCAACTTCTGAGGAGTTATTTATTTATTTTGGCTTATATATCTATTTTATTTACCCTTCAGTTGCTAAGTCATGTCTGACTCTTTGAAACCCCATGAATGGCAGCATGCCAAGCTTCCGTGTCCTTCACTATCTCCCAGAGTTTCCTCACACTCATGGCCATTGAGTCAATGATGTCACCCAACCATCTCATCCTCTGTCACCCCCTTCTCCTGCTGTCAATCTTTCCCAGCATTACAGCCTTTTTAATGAGTTGGCTCTTTGCATCAGATAGTCAAAGTACTGGAGCTTCAGTTTCAGCATCAGTCCGTCCAATGAACATTCAAGGTTGATTCCCTTTAGGATCAACTGGTTTAAGCTCCTTGCAGACTCTCAAGAGTCATCTTCAACACCATAATTTGAAAGCATCAATTCTTTAGCACTCAGCTTTTTTCATGTTCCAGCTCTCACATCCATATGTAACTACTGGAAAAACCATACCTTTGACAACATGGACATTAGCATGCTGTCTAAGTTTATCATACCTTTTCTTCCAAGGAGCAAGTTTCTTTTAATTGCATGTTATCATATCATTCCTCTATATTATTGTTGTATATTTTTTTAATCAGCTCTTGCTGCTGCTAAGTCGCTTCAGTCGTGTCCGACTCTGTGTGACCCCATAGACGGCAGCCCACCAGGCTCCCCCATTCCTGGGATTCTCCAGGCAAGAACACTGGAGTGGATTGTCATGTCCTTCTCCAATGCATGAAAGTGAAAAGTGAAAGTGAAGTCGCTCAGTCGTGTCCGACTAGTAGCAACCCCATGGACTGCAGCCCACCAGGCTCCTCCATCCATGGGATTCTCCAGGCAACAGTACTGGAGTGGGGTGCCATTGCCATCAGCTCTTAGTTGTCCAGAATTTCATTCATTATATTCCTTAAGTTTATGTCCCCATGACAGTGTCACCGTTGGCTCATATACTGGCTCAAATATTGTTGATTTATAAAAAAAATTCAGATTTTTGTCTTCTCTTGAGAAATTGAATAATCCTTTAAAACATTGGTTCTATTCCACAGCAAGGCAAAAATTAACAGCAACTCAGAGAGCTGTCCCTGTTCATATCAATTTCAGCTGTCTCCTGATCAAGAAATTTCATGTTAGTTGAACCACTGGGCTTGAACTGTTATTCTTCTAATCAAGTGGAAAGTGAGCAATTATATTGTGTTGAGGAGGATTTTCTTTTTCTTTTTTTTTGCCTTTTTAAATTAAAGTATGGTTGCTATATAACACTATAAGTTACAGGTGTACACTATAGTGGTTCACAATTTTAAAAATTTGTACTACAGTTATAGTTATTATGAAATATTGGTTATATTATTTTGTTGTAAAATATATTCTTGTAGCTTATTTCAAACCTAATAATTTGTACTTCTTAATTCCCTATGCCTATCTTACATCTCTTCCTTTCCTTTTCCCCACTGGTAACAGTTATTTGTTCTCTACATCTGTGAATCTGCTTCTTTTATGTTATATTCACTAGTTAATTGTATTTTTAGATTCTATACATAAATGGTAGTGTACAGTATTTGCTTTCCTCTGTCTGATTTATTTCACTTAGCATAATGCCCTCTAGGTTCATCCTTATTACAGCAAATGACAAAATTTCATTTCTCTATATGGCTGATATTTCATTGTATATATATTAATATACCACCTTTTTATTTATTCATGTTATTGAAATCTTTGCTTGCTTTCATATTTTGATAATGGTAAATAGTACTGCTATGAACATTGGGGTGCAGGTATCCTTTTGAATAATTTTTTTGCTTTTTTCTAATATATGCCCAGAAGTGGAATTATTGCAGCTGGCTTTGGAAAATACAATCTGCCCATGATGCCTAAAGTATAGAAAAGTATTATAGGAAGGGTTAAGAGAATAGTGAAAACACAGGGAAGAAACAGGAAAAAGGGCTTTTGGCAATCAGAAGTATTTAGTGGTAAATCAAAAAAAGGGAATAGAATCAAGACACTTATTTTGCACATCACTAGGAAAAAAAGTGTTACCTGCCTATAACAAAAGATGCCTATAATCACATAGATCTATGTGTGTGCATGCACACACACACACACACACACACACACACACACAACTATACCTCTCAGAACCCTCTAGCCCACACTGTAATGACTTCTACTCTGATCAGTATTTTTTATCCACAGTGATTGTGGCAACTGGCGCCTGAGCTCCACTACCTCTGTATACATTTATATATCCTTGGAGAGCGTCCTCTGACCTTCTGGAGAGGGCTTGCTAATGGTTGTCCTCTCAGCTCAGGGCAAAGTAATTTCCTTGGAATCCTATTGTCATCCATCCTCCTCACATGAACAGCCTGGAGAAATGGAGTTGCAGAGTGCGTGGCTTGGAAGCCAGTGGATTGGCAGGGCTCCAGCTTCTTACTCTCAGCAACCTTGTTGTGCCATTTGATGGTGAAATATAGAACATAAGGGGGCAGGGTTAGAATGCTAGTGTCCCAGACAAATTCTAATTCTTCCTGTTCCCCATCTATCACTATCTCTTTATCTCTCTCTTTTATGTACTTATCACCACAGTGCTTACTTAATTCCAGTCCTTTTATTTTGTAACAAGCTGATCCACACTTTTGTAATGGGACAGTCTGCTTAAAAACATCACAACTGGATTTCCCTGGCAGTCCACTAGTTAAGACTCCACACTTCCACTACAGAGAGCACGGGTTTGAACCCGGCTCTGGAAACTAATCCTGCCTTCCATGCCCATGCAATCAGAAAACAAACAAGCAAAGAAACAAGACACATCACAATTACACAGTCAACTAATGTGAGTTGAAATTAACATTTCATCTAACCAGCACTATCTCACCAGAATCCTTAGTAAACCAGAAATGAGAGTAAAAAACATCAAATCATAGAAGCCAACTTTATATTTTAAAAAGTTGCCAAGAGGGAGAAGAGGTGTGGGAGGGATAAATTGGGAGTTTGGGATTAGCAGATGCAAACTGATATATATAGGATGAATATCACTGTTTCCATTGTTTCCCCATCTATTTGCTATGAAGTGACGAGACTGGATGCCATGATCTTCGTTTTTTGAATACTGAGTTTTAAGCCAGTTTTTTCATTCTTCTTTCACTTTCATCAAGAGGCTCTTTAGTTCCCTTTTGTGTTCTGTCATAAAGGGTGGTGTCATCTGCATATCTGAGGTTATTGATATTTCTTCCAGCAATCTTGATTCCAGCTTGTGTTTCATTCAACCCAGCATTTAACATGGTGTTCAGTTCAGTCACTCAGTCATGTCCGACTCTTTGACCCCAAGGACTGAAGCACGCCAGGAGTTCCTGTCCATCACCAACTCCCAGAGTTTACTCAAACTCATGTCCATTGAGTTAGTGATGCCATCCAATCATCTCACCCTCTCCCATCATCCCCTTCTCCTCCTGCCTTCAATCTTTTCCAGCATCAGGGTCTTTTCCAATGAGTTAGTTCTTCGCATCAGGTGACCAAAGTATTGGAGTGTCAGCTTCAACACCAGTCCTTCCAATGAATATTGAGGACTGATTTCCTTTAGGATGGGTTGATTGGATCTCCTTGCAGTCCAAGGGACGCTCAAGAGTCTTCTCAGACACAACAGTTCAAAAGCATCAATTCTTCAGTGCTCAGCTTTCTTTATTGTCCAACTCTCACATCCATACATGACTACTGGAAAAATCATAGCTTCGACTAGATGGACTTTTGTTGGCAAAGTAATATCTCTGCTTTTTAATATGCTGTCTAGGCTGGTCATAACTTTCCTTCCAAGGAGCAAGCATCTTTTAATTTCATGACTACAGTCACCATCTGCAGTGATTTTGGAGCCCAAAAAAAATAAAGTCTGTCACTATTTCCATTGTTTCCCCATCTATTTGCCATGAAGTGATGGGGTCAGATGCCATGATCTTAGTTCTCTGAATGTTGAGTTTTTTGTTTTTATTTTATTTTATTTTATTTTTACTTTACAATACTGTATTGGTTTTGCCATACATCAACATGGCTCACTGTTGAGTTTTCCAAATTTGCTGGCATATTGAGTGCAGCACTTTCACAGCATCATCTTCTAGGATTTGAAATAGCTCAGCTGGCTGGGTTTTTTTTTCTGATATCGAGTTATATGAGCTGCTTATATATTTTAGAAATTAATTCTTTGTCATTTTTTTCCTTTGCTATTGTTTTGTCTCATTCTGAGGATTGTTTTTTCACCTTGTTTGTAGTTTCCTTTGCTATGCAAAAGCTTTTAAGTTTTATGAAGTTCCACTTGTTTGTTTTCATTTATATTTCCATTACTCTAGGAGGTGGGTCACAGAGGATCTTGCTTTGATTTATGTCATCAAGTGTTCTGCCTGTTTTCCTCTAAGAGTTTATAGTTTCTGGTCTTACATTTAGGTCTTTAGTCCATTTTGAGTTTATGTTTGTGTTCAGNATTTCCATTACTCTAGGAGGTGGGTCACAGAGGATCTTGCTTTGATTTATGTCATCAAGTGTTCTGCCTGTTTTCCTCTAAGAGTTTATAGTTTCTGGTCTTACATTTAGGTCTTTAGTCCATTTTGAGTTTATGTTTGTGTTCAGCATTAGTAGTGTTCTAATTTCATTCTTTTACATGTAGCTGTCCAATTTTCCCACCACCACTTACTGAACAGGCTATCTTTGCCCCCATTGTATATTCTTCCCTCTTTTTGTCAAAAGAAAGGTACTCATAGCCAAAATGCACCTCTCCTATTACCTGTTTAGTGCAAGGCCACTGAATGTCAGCTCTATAATCTTTGTCAACCACTCTAGACCTCAGTTTCTGAGAAACTGTTAACTGAGAAAATGCAGTGGATAATTTCTCTGTTCCTATTTAGGTTTCTGACTTGAAGATTCAGAATATTGCATGTGGTATATCACAGTTAAATAGACTATTCAGTTAATTAGAAAATTCATTACCTTCATTCTACTTAGTTAGGTTCTACTATAGTAGTGACAATAGTTATAGAATTTACCTGTATATCATTAAATTTCATAAATGTTTTGACATTTATTTATGCTCTTATTTTAACTTCAAAATCTCCATAACAAATTGGTGGCCCATATTTTTGTGTCCTACCAAGTAAATAATATTGAAGGGAGAGACACAATCATATAACAGGCAAGAGATTCTGTTTGGTATAGTTTGTATGGTTCTTATTTTCTTGAGTTAGAAAAATACTTCAAGGTCTTTCAAAATGAAAAGCAAAACTATAGAGATATAAGTAATTCAAAAATGTTCCTGTATCAGAACTTTATAATAATTTTTCACAGACACATAGAAGAAATACCTAAGCTCATCTATAGACCTAAGTCAAGGTTAAGTTTAAATCAACTCTCTAAGAATTATATCTCATACATCTGTGTCTCTTTTGCTGTCTCTGTGGGAGAGGGAGAGGATGGGATGATTCGGGATAGTAGCACTGAAACATGTATAATATCATATGTGAAGTGAAGCACTAGTCCAGGTTCGATGCAGGATACAGGATGCTTGGGGCTGGTGTACTGGCATGACCCAGAGGGATGGTATGGGGAGGGAGGTGGGAGGGGGGTTCAGGATGGGGAACAATGTATGCCAAAACCAATACAGTACTGTAAAGTAAAATAAAGTAAAAATAAAAATTTTAAAAATAATTTAAAAAAATTATATCTCATAATTTTAGAGCACTTTCAAGTTAGCTAACACTTTCACAGACTTTATTTCATCTGAATCCCACAGAGACCCTGAGTCACTGTTAACTCAAATGAAAGTGCTGATCTCATTTTATAGATGAATCAACTAAGATCAAAGAGGATAAGTGACTTGCCCAAAAACACAAAAGTAATTAGAGAAAAAATCAGGACCTATTAGAACTGTAGAATTCAAAGTTCATAGGAATCCTAATGGTCACCTAGTGAAATTTCTCATGAGGCATCAGTCCTAAGGGATGATTGCCAACTGTCACAGTTAGTAGAGGTTTATAACTGGGAGGTGTCTTTCCACCTAGGACCACATATCCCAGTCTTTCTGGTGTCTGCTGCTGCTGCTGCTAAGTCGTTTCAGTCATGTCCAACTCTGTGAAATTTCTCATGAGGCATCAGTCCTAAGGGATGATTGCCAACCGTCACAGTTAGTAGAGGTTTATAACTGGGAGGTGTCTTTCCACCTAGGACCACATATCCCAGTCTTTCTGGTGTCTGCTGCTGCTGCTGCTAAGTCGTTTCAGTCATGTCCAACTCTGTGAGACGCCATAGATGGCAGCCCACCAGGCTCCCCCATCCCTGGGATTCTCCAGGCAAGAACACTGGAGTGGGTTGCCATTTCCTTCTCCAATGCGTGAAAGTGAAAAGTGAAAGTGAAGTCACTCAGTCGTGTATGACTCTTAGCAACCCCATGGACTGCAGCCTACCAGGCTCCTCTGCCCATGAATTTTCCAAGCAAGAGTACTGGAGTGGGGGGCCATTGCCTTCTCCTTCTGGTGTCCAGATATGATCAATTATCACCTCTATCTGATATCTAGGTATGACCAATTATCAGCATGACTGAGCAGGAGTTCTCTTTATTTTTTCTCTATCCTTTTCCACCCTAATTCAGAGGACACTGAAGCTCAAGGAAATGGTAGCCAAAAATAGAAAGTGCCTTGAATCACCCAAAGGAAGAAAGTTGTCTGCCAACTGGAACACTTGTACATGAACAAGAAATAATCTGAATTTGTGTTAAAACAGCAGCATTAGATATTTACCATTTTCCATAGTTAGCATTATCCTAAAAAATAAAATTGCTTACTAGCCCTGTACCTCCAGTTAAATAATATCGAGGGGCTTGCTCCTACCATGGCAGTTCATTTCATGTTTGAAGAGCTTCTGACTATGAAAAAGATTTCTCTGCGTTGAAGTGAAGTGAAGTGAAGTCGCTCAGTCGTGTCCGACTCTTTGCGACCCCATGGACTGTAGCCTACTAGGCTCTTCTGTCCATGGGATTTTCCAGGCAATAGTTCTGGAGTGGATTGCCATTTCCTTCTCCAGGGGATCTTCCAAACTCAGGGATCGAACCCGGGTCTCCTGCATTGTAGACAGACGCTTTACCATCTGAGCCACCAGAGCAGATATATTTTTTCCTGTTAGTTCGGTTTGGTCCTGTTATGCCTCTTGAACACACACAAAACTGACCTTCCACTTATGTCAGCCTCTAACACATTATTACAGACGATCTTTGTTATAGGAGAATGAGTCTTCATAGAAATTACATTTCCATTATAAGATTCTAAGTTTCTCCTCTCAGGCAATGCTTGCAATTTGGGACAAAGAACAAGGGTTTGATAAATACTGAATATCTTATGGAAGCTTGTCCTGATTTTGGAGTTGAGTTGTCACTTTTCTTGGAAGCATTTCTCAATTCATTGAGACCAAGTTAGGTTATTTCCCTGTTGTACCCTCACAGCAACTCACAACTTTTTCTATTGTAACCTACCCTGCATGATATTATAATTGTAAGTCTATTTGCATCTGAACTAAGACTATAGCTAGCAAGAAGCCCCCTATGGCTCTTTCATTTTACCTGGAGCTACAGCTTATATAATAATTCCATGGGATTTCATCCCCATTATAGTCCTTCAGTACGTGCTATAAGGTGATCTCAAGATTCTCTTAGAGCCCAGAAAATGATGCTCATGTGCCTTTCTTTCTGTTTCCCTTAGGTTACCCCTCAGTCTACTTTGTGTGTGCCTGGAAGTCTCATGTTCCTGTTTCCCTTGCTCGCTCATTTTTTATCACTCCCACTACACTCACACACACACACACACACACACACATACACACACACCCGCTTCATCCTACCTGTGCTTCATTCCTTGCATTCAAGCAGAGCAAACATAATGTGTGTAGAGCATCACTGAGATAGCAAATTGTAAACTTGCTAATAATATTGATACGACTCATAGCATAGCTTGAGAAATCACTATACAAATTGAAGAAAGTAGGGAAAACCACTAGACATTCAGGTATGACCTAAGTCAAATCCCTTATGATTATACAGTGGAAGAGATGAATAAATTCAAAGGATTAGATCTGATAGACAGATTGCATGAAGAACTACGGATGGAGGTTTTTGAAACTTTACAGGAGGCAGGGATCAAGACCATCCCCGTGGAAAAGAAATGCAAAAAGGCAAAATGGTGGTCTGAGAAGGCCTTACAAATAGCTGTGAAAAGAAGAGAAGTGAAAGGCAAAGGAGAAAAGGAAAGACATACCCATTTGAATGCAGAGTTCCAAAGAATAGCAAGGAGAAATTAGAAAGGCTTCCTTGGTGATCAATGCAATGAAATAGAGGGAAGCAATACAATGGGAAAGTCTAGAGATCTCTTCAAGAAAATTAGAGAGAATAATGGAATAGTTTATGCAAAGATGGGCTCCATAAAGGACAGAAATTATATGGAACTAACAGAAGCAGAAGATATTAAGCAAGAATACACAGAAGAAATATACAAAAAAAAAATATTGACCCAGATAATCACAATGGTGTGATCACTCACCTAAAGCCAGACATTCTGGAATGTGAAGTCAAGTGGGTCTTAGGAAGCATCACCACGAACAAAGCTAGTGGAGGTGATGGAATTCCAATTGAACTATTTCAAACCCTAAAAGATGATGCTGTGAAAGTGCTGCATTCAATATGCTAGCAAATTTGGAAAACTCAGCAGTGGTCACAGGACTGGAAAAGTTCAGTTTTCATTCCAATCCCTAAGAAAAGCAATCCCAACAAATGCTCAAACTACTGCATCTTAGGAAGCATCACCACGAACAAAGCTAGTGGAGGTGATGGAATTCCAATTGAACTATTTCAAACCTTAAAAGATGATGCTGTGAAAGTGCTGCATTCAATATGCTAGCAAATTTGGAAAACTCAGCAGTGGTCACAGGACTGGAAAAGTTCAGTTTTCATTCCAATCCCTAAGAAAAGCAATCCCAACAAATGCTCAAACTACTGCACAATTGCAATAATCTCACACACGAGTAAAGTAATGCTCAAAATTCTCCAAGCTAAGCTTCAGCAATATGTGAACCATGAACTTCCAGATGTCCAAGCTGGTTTTAGAAAAGGCAGAGGAACCAGAGATCAAATTGCCAACATCTGCTGGACCATTGAAAAGGCAAGAGAGTTCCAGAAAAATATCTACTTCTGCTTTATTGAATATGCCAAAGCCTTTAACTGTGTGGATCACAAGAAACTGGAAAATTCTGAAAGAGATGGGAATACCAGACGACCTGACCTGCCTCTTAAGAAATCTATATGCAGATCAGGAAGCAACAGTTAGAAACAGACATGGAACAACAGACTGGTTCCAAATAGGGAAGGGGTATGTCAAGGCTATATATTGTCACCCTGCTTATTTAACTTTTATGCAGAGTGCATCAAGAGAACCGCTAGGCTGGATGAAACACAAGCTGGGATCAAGATTGTCAGAAAAAATATCAATAACCTCAGATATGCAGATGACAGCACCCTTTTGGCAGAAAATGAAGAACTAAAGAGCCTCTTGATGAAAGTGAAAGAGGAGAGTGAAAAAGTTGGCTTAAAGCTCAACATTCAGAAAACAAAGATCATGGCATCTGGTCCCATCACTTCATGGCAAATAGATGTGGAAACAGTGGAAACAGTGACAGAGTTTGTTTTCTTGGGCTCCAAAATCACTGCAGATGGTGACTGCAGCCATGAAATTAAAAAACACTTGCTACTTGGAAGAAAAGTTATGACCAACCTAGACAGCATATTAAAAAGCAGAGACATTGCTTTGTCAACAAAAGTCCATCTAGTCAAAGCTATGGTTTTTCCAGTGGTCATGTATGGATATGAAAGTTGGACTGTGAAGAAAGCTGAGTGCAGAAGAATTGATGCTTTTGAACTGTGGTGTGGGAGAAGACTCTTGAGCATCCCTTGGACTGCAAGGAGATCCAACCAGTCAATCGTAAAGGAAGTCAGTCCTGAATATTCATTGGAAGAACTGATGCTGAAGCTCAAACTCAATACTTTGGCCACCTGATGCGAAGAGCTGACTCATTAGAAAAGACCCTGATGCTGGGAAAGGTTGAAGGCAGGAGGAGAAGGGGATGACAGAGGATGAGATGGTTGGATGGCATCACCGACTCAATGGATATAGGTTTGAATAAACTCTGGGAGTTGGCGATGGACAGGGAGGCCTGGCATGCTTCAGTCCATGGGGTCACAAAGAGTCGGACGCAACTGAGCGGGTGAACTGAACTGAAGACCCCTCCTTATAGTGAAGAAAACTCATGTGTGATGGGCGATTGAGGAGCTGGATGGGGAAGGGAAAAGAACGAAAGAATTTGAAATCTCCTTCACTGCATGTGACTCTTGGATTTGTCTATATGTCTTCCCTTCCAAACTAGTATATATTTATTTAGTCATTTATATAAAACTTCTGTAACACTTACTAAATGTTAGGATTATTCTAAGAGTTTTTGCAAATGTTAACTCATTTTACCATCATAATCACTCCATAAGGCAGAGTATCTTGATGTCCTTATTTTATAGATGAGGAAATTGGAGACAGAGGTGGTGTAATTTGCCTAACGTCACTAACCTGTATAAGCTGCCTCAGATTTCATGGATTCACAAATGCATTATAAAAATAAATATATTAGATTATTTTTAAAACTTATTATAAACTGTTAAGGACTTCAGTCTAATGTGCCATGGTCACAAAGGTCAACAAAATGATGAGTATTATTCACACAGGTATGGTAAAATACAGAGCAGACCACATTCAGCATTTGCCCAGAAAACAGAACAAATTTATTGCCCTCTGAAATGCAATGCTCTTCTAATTCCTATACTTCTAGAAACAGACTGAGAAATTAGAACAAATCTAGAATGAGAACATTTTAATGGCTTAGAGCATGGAAAGTGGTAATCATAGAAGGACAGCCTGAAAAGATTTAAATTACACTATGATTATAAAAAAGCAATTCTCTGCCATTAGTATCCCATATAATATTTAACAGCATTTCTTAATTTAGTTATACATACATATTTAAAGTCTCAGATTAAATAAAGTAAAATGTTATTTTAGAAATAATGTTTCTTCTAACTCACATTTCATGAAACAATTATGCTCAAACTCTTCATGTGCACTTTTAGTATGAATGACTCTTTCATTATTAAAGTCACATTTTGAGTCATCTAGCACAGTTTTGTAAAGCACATCCTCTTCACTGTCATTGAAATCATTTGAGTTGCAGTACTTTTAATCCATTTGTGATGCCTCACCAGAAATTGGATTCCAAATCACAAGCACTCATTCACATAGCACTTGGACAATTCATTCTATTTGCATATTATAACAGCACTATAATTTATTACATGTTTTCTCTTCAATTTAATTACCTATCTGTTCTGCTTTTTTAAAGTTGTTCACAATGACACCAAACACTTGGAAATGGGTGAGATTATACCCACCCAGATAATGGCTAAATTATGAAAATCTTTGTCTCCTTTTATTTTAATAATTTCATCAGATGATTTCTCTAACCAACACAAGGTAGCATTGATGGAAATGATCTGAGTATAATTTGTCTTCTTTGAAAAATACTTTATTGTTTAGGAAAGTGTATTTCAGAGAGCATGCCATAATATGAGAGATTGTAGGCTCAAAAGTAACCATTCCTTCTTTTCTAAGAGATTATTTCTGAGATTATTAAATAATCATTAAAAGATAATTCACACATACAGATGTTAATTATGAATTTAAAAATTATAATAAAAGCTAAAGCTTTATTATTTCTTTTATACTTTATTGCCTAGGGCTTTGATTGTTCATGATTCAAAAAGATGCCAAACATTCATTGAACACTTACTGTGTACTGAGGGCTGATGTATATGATTTCCCAGAAGAAGTAAAATAACATTCAGGTATAAATTTAATTATGTTGAGCATGCAAGTGAATTAATTGGGACTCAAAAAGTTTTTATATACCTTGTTTCCCATAATCACTAAAGTGGTGAATTAGAACTGAGATGTCTCTGAATCTAAAACCCTTGTTTTTTCTGTCATGTAAGAAAGCTCAAACTAATAGAACAAAGGCCTATATCTCAAAGGTTTATAGAAAAAATATAAAATAGAGTATATGTTACTTTAGGTAATATAGGAATTTATGTTTTTATAATGCCTTATAGCTTTTATAGTCTTTTGCATTTATTATCTCATTTTATAACTGTAAAAATTAAATGTCTCCCAAACAAGATATGGTCTAAAAACATGAAGTGATTCATTAGTAGTAAGTATTCCTGCAACCTATCCATTATAGTATGTTATCAAAACTTAGAAGTTTATCCATCTAAAAGGTGAAAAGTGATATTTAATTCTCATTTTATCTTGCATTTCTCATTATAATAAGTGAGACTGAACATATGTTATTGTTTTCAGGTCCTATGCCTTTTTTTCCCCTGTGAACTCTGCATTCATAACTTTCATCCATTTTTTCTATAGAGTATTTGCAGTTTTTTTTGTTTCTCTGTTTTAAGCTTTTTATATATTTGGGGCATTAACCCTTTGTGTTGTAATTTGCAAATATTTTTCCATATTATTGTTTATGTTTTTATTTAGTTTCTAGTCTTTTTGTCATTACATGATGGAATTTATTTATAAAGTCAAATTTACTAACCTTTTTCCTCATTGCTTCCAGAGAGTGAGGCATGTCTTGTTTGCTTTTAGGTTGTGAAGGACTTCCCCTGTGTTTTCATCTAGTCTATCTATGGTTTTACTTTTCACCACTAGTATTCTTTTGAACTCATCCTGGTACATAGTGCAAGGAATAAACCAATTTATATCCTTTTCTATATATCATTCCAGCTCCTCTGTTTCTTTTTAATTCCTAAATTTTTGAATATGAAATTTTTTCATACATTACCAATCACAGAGCTTCCCTGGTGGTTCAATAAAGAATCTGCCTGCAATGCAGGAGACCCAGGTTCAATCCCAGGGTTGGGAAGATCCCCTGGAGAAGGAAATGGTAACCCACTCCAGTACTCTTGCCTGGAAATTCCGTGGACAGAGGAGCCTGGAGGGTTACAGTTGATGGGATCACAAAGAGCTGGATAGGACTAAGTGATGAACTTTCACTTTTCAATCATTAACAGTTTAAATGGCTATAGAATTCTTGATTGGAAATAATTTCCTTGGAATTTTTAGCACCCAGCATCCTCTTACACCCAATCCTATTCTTGAGACATTCCATGTCATTCAAATTTCTTTTTTGGTGAGGAGGGGAGTGGTGTATGAAATCTGCTTTTTCTCACCTCCTCTCTCTTCACGTCCTTTCCTTTTTTACCCTCTTTCATCTCTCTCTTTTAGGTTAGGATCTTCTCTTCTGTGTTTTTGAAATTTCATGCCAAGATATCTTTCTGAGTTTATTATTTTTACATTGTGCTGAACCCTTTGTGAATCTTTTCAATCTACAACCATATATCCTTTAACTTTTGAAAATTTTCTTGTTATTCCTTTGCCAATATCTAGCCTTCATTTTCTCTACTTTCTTTCTAGAAATAACTAGTGGTAAATTGTGGATTAATTTTCTAATTTTCTTACCTACTTCTCTCTAATGTTTCATCACTTCGACTGATTACTTTCCAGGAGAGCTACTAAATATTTTTCTCCAACTATAATATGGAAATTTATATTTCAACAGACTGGTTCCAAATAGGAAAAGGAGTATGTCAAGGCTGTATATTGTCACCCTGCTTATTTAACTTATATGCAGAGTACACCATGAGAAACACTGGGCTGGAAGAAGCACAAGCTGGAATCAAGATTGCCGGGAGAAATCTCAATAACCTCAGATATGCAGATGACACCACCCTTATGGCAGAAAGCAAAGAAGAATTAAAGAGTCTCTTGATGAAAGTGAAAGAGAGTGAAAAAGTTGGCTTAAAGCTCAACATTCAGAAAA
>SJYX01001880.1:399051-437752 GCA_006410675.1 Oreotragus oreotragus
AGTCAAGGCTATGGTTTTTCCAGTGGTCATGTATGGATGTGAGAGTTGGACTGTGAAGAAGGCTGAGCACTGAAGAATTGACACTTTTGAACTGTGGTGTTGGAGAAGACTCTTGAGAGTCCCTTGGACTTCAAGGAGATCCAACCAGTCCATTCTGAAGGAGATCAGCCCTGGGATTTCTTTGGAAGGAATGATGCTAAATCTGAAACTCAGTACTTTGACGACCTCATGTGAAGAGTTGACTCACTGGAAAAGACTCTGATGCTGGGAGGGATTGGGGGCAGGAGGAGAAGGGGACGACCGAGGATGAGATGGCTGGATGGCATCACTGACTTGATGGGCGTGAGTCTGAGTGAACTCCGGGAGTTGGTGATGGACAGGGAGGCCTGGTGTGCTGCGATTCATGGGGTGGCAAAGAGTTGGACACAACTGAGCCACTGAACTGAACTGATTGCTTTTTTCAAAACTTTTTCCCTGAATATTCTATTGTAATAGTATTCTTGTCTTTGTTTCCTGGAAACAATGTTTTTCTCTTATTTCTTTGGAGATTGTAATTTTGGAATGTTTCTTTTTCCTACCTGCAATGTCAGTTTCTTCTAGGTCCATTTTTGTCTTTGTTGCTTTAGTCATTCTTTTTCATTCTGGAGGCCTTCCTCAACTATCTGACAGCTTTTATTTTTAAGAGTGAATGTAGGGCTTCCTCTCAGAAAGCCCTGTATGCAACAAGTAGGGCTTTCTCTCAGAGGTTTCTTGAAAAATAATAGGAATTAGAGATTAGCATTCAGTGGAAGCCATCGAATATCCTATCTTCAGAAACAAATCTTTCATTTTACAATGATAGGGGGTGGATAGAAGGAAGGAACGGAGCAGGTGTCTCTAGCTGCTGCACATAAGAAGAAAGTTGAAGTATATCATAGTATGCCATGTCAATTCTCATTTAATCCATTTGTTTTTAACCCATACCTCAATCCTGTACTCCTCCATAACCACTGCTATCCCAGAGACTGATGTATACACTTTCTCCACAATGTAAACCTCTGTTCTACCACCAGGAGAAACTGGACACCACACCTAATCCCTGCTTCATCGGCAGGAAAGCTCACACGGACTCCAAAGACTGTAGGAAGACTTTCGTGTAACGCCACCGAGTGCAGTGGCTCACTTTGCCTTCCACATATGCCTCAAATACTGAACTTCTCAGGGCTTTGCAGGATGAATTGGAACACTTCATAACAATGTCCAAAACTGCAGGTAATTAGTTATAACTTCATCCATTCCACTAAGACAAGTAACTCTTGTCTCTGTTTTTTTAATCCAAAATGCGTCAAATTCCCCCACCTACTGTTATCACCTTTTCTTTTTCTGCCCTTGAGGGTTAATCATGGTTTTTAGTCCTTTCCTTAGTTTTTAGTGATTGATTCTAGCCTACTTCAAATTTTTTCTGCCAAAATATTCTGGCCCAGAGTAAATATACAAGCACTATAACAATGTCACCCAGAGATAGATGGACAAATTCATAAAGAAATGAAAAAAGGAAAGAAGGAAAGAGGAAGGAAGGAAGGAAAAGAGACAATTTAGATTTAAGAAAGGGTATGGCTTGCAGAGACTATATGACCCAGACATTTAATGTAAGAAATCTTGCCAAGTCATTATAATCTCTGGCATTTCCACTGAAAAAGAAATCCCCGTGCCTGGCCCCAAAATTACACCTCCTGGCAGACAGTGTGAGAGCCCTGGCTGCCTCTAACTATCATATATTCTCCCCTCTACCAGGCATTTCCCTGGATGAAAAGAAGAATTGGTAGAGTGAAGCGGAGGAGGGACAGTGTGGAAGTATCCAGCTCTCCTCTTTGCCCAGCAGGGCATTAATATGCTTTCCAGCCAGCATCGGGAAACCAGCACCCACAGAGACCCTTCAACAGAGTTGCCCTGAACACAGAGTTGGACACGGTCCCTAACTTGGTGACCTTCTGAAAGAGATGTGCTCCCCAAATGCCAGCAGGCACTGCCAGGATGGCTGAAAGGAGCCTTTACTAGGTTTCCTAGGTTTCTGCAAACACACTTCAAGAAGGTTATATGTGGTTTGTGCTGAGATGGTAATAAATTAAATTATAGCTCTAGACTAATTATCTACCATATAATGGTAGATTGTTTCACTCCCTGAAAAATCAGAAACTCAGTACTTTTTCAGCTGCCTTTGATTTTCCAAGCAGATGTCCTAGAAATTTTTAAAAAACAGGTTCTGTTCTCATCTGAAAATCTGCCGTCTTATAAACACAGCAATTCTAATAGTCAAAAAATGTTTATGCTTTTACTATGCCATTCACTTTTAAAGTGTCAAGTGATAGCAGATAAAACCTCTTTCTTCTCACGTGTCCTTGTCACTGTCCTAGTTCAGGTTCTCATTCCTGCTAGTTTACTGCCAGTCTTCTATCTGCCCTCAGCTTTAACCTTCCCCTTGATTCAAATCTTGGGCTATCTGACTTCAAGAGTATGCTCTTTCTTTCTAGCCTGCTCAGCTGATGTAATAAGGAAAGGAATGCACCTCTGAGTAAATTAACCCTCTTTCTCTCTTTTTCTCTCTCTCTCTCCCTCTCTGATTCCCTCTCTCCATCTTTCTGTAGTTCATGCTGTCACAGACCCTAGAAACCCACTTAGTTTATCTTTGAGTGCTTAGATAATCTACTACAGTATCTGATACATAGTAAATGTTCAGTGAATATTTATTAAAGAAATAAACCATTGATGTACAGAAGTCATAATTTTACAGCAAGCTGTGACTTTCTTGAATAGATGAAGTACCTGAAGTAAAGGAGCAGGCAAAGCAAATAACTGGATTGGGTGGATTGTTCCAGAGTCTGCACCAGGTGGATGTGTTGGAGAGATAAAGAAACAAGGTGACAAGAATCCTTGTTGGTTATCTGTTTTAAATATAGCAGTGCACACATGTCAATCCTAAACTCTCAATCCTCACCTCTACCCTTAACCCTGGAAACCATAGGTTTGTTCTCTAAACCTGTGAGTCTATTTCTGTGAGTTGACTAAAGAGAGAGGATGAAATGGTGTTTCTGGTGATCTGGGGAAGACAGAAGTAAAGACTTAAGTGACTCATAGTTTTGAAGAAAATGGAGCAGTTCAGGGACAGAAGGCCTTGAAATATAAAAATGAATGTAGTGCAAGTGAGATGAGCAACTTGGATAGAAAAGAGACTATGCAGAGATACACTTGTGGGTAAGAGGTAGAGAAGAAACAGACCAATGCAAGGAGCAAGAATGGCCACAGATGGAGACTGAGAATTATATTAATAGAAAAGTTTAAGCAACTAGAATACATCAAAATCACAAGGCAGTACTGCCAGAGTTTAGAATGGCATCCATTCTAGAAGTCACCTGCCAATACTTTGGTGAAATAGCTGGTCACACTGACAGATGATACATGCCTTGAACAAAGAAAGGTTTTGGCATGAAGGTGAAGGGGGCATGATTTATTTCCTTCTCAACAAACAAGAGCCTATGCTGGATATAAGCAGGTAAGATTTGCACACATGATAGACTAAAAAATGCAGACTACTGAATGTAATATAAACTGCTCCAAAAGAGTTGGAAGAGCACAAAGAAAGAAATCTTGAGTACATACTGAGAGTCATTATGGACCCTTATAGATATCTTGCCTGGAATGGAAAATTCTTAAAGAGATAGGATTACCAGACCACCTTACCTGTCTCCTGAGAAACCTGTATGTGAGTCAAGAAGCAACAGGTTAAAACCAGACATGGAACAACTGACTGGTTCAAAATCGGGAAAAAGACCACGTCAAGGCTATA
Organism: Oreotragus oreotragus; assembly: GCA_006410675.1. Taxonomy (NCBI): domain Eukaryota; kingdom Metazoa; phylum Chordata; class Mammalia; order Artiodactyla; family Bovidae; genus Oreotragus; species Oreotragus oreotragus. The sequence goes on from SJYX01001880.1 coordinate 402,875, forward strand.
TATTGTCACCCTGCTTATTTAACTTCTATGCAAAGTACATCATGAGAAATGCAGGGCTGGATGAATAACAAACTGGAGTCAAGATTGCTGGGAGAAATATCAACAATCTCAAATATATAGATAATATTAATACCACTCTAATGGCAGAAAGTGAAGAGGAACTAGAGCCTCTTGATGAGGGTAAAAGAGAAGAGTGAAAAAGCGGGCTTAAAACTCGATATTCAAGAAACTAAAATTATGATGTCCAGTCTATCACTTCATGACCAACAGAAGGGGAAATTGTAGAAGCAGTGACAGATTTTATTTTCTTGGGCTCCAAAATCACTGGAGATGGTGACTACAGCTATGAAATTAAAAGACACTTGCTCCTTGAAAGAAAGCTATGATAATTCTAGACAGTGTATTAATGGTATGGAGAGGGAGGTGGGAGGGGTGTTCAGGATGGGGAACATGTGTATACCTATGGTGGATACATGTTGATATACGGCAAAACCAATACAATATTGTAAAGTAATTAACCTCCAATTAAAATAAATTAATTTTTTTAAAAAAAGGCAGAGACATCACTTTGTCAACAAAGGTCCATATTGACAAAGTTATGGTTTTCCAGTAGTCATGTATGGATATGAGAGTTGGACCATAAAGAAAGCTGAGCACCAAAAAATTGATGCTTTTGATTTGTGGTGCTGAAGTAGACTCTTGAGAGTCCCTTGGACTGCAAGGAGATCAAACCAGTCAATCCTAAATGAAATCAACCCTGAATATTCATTGGGAAGACTGATGCTAAAGCTGAAGCTCTAATATGCAACGAGCTGATGCACCTGATGCAAAGAGCTGACTCACTGGAAAAGACCCTGATGCTGGAAAAGATTGAAGGCAAAAGGAGAAGGGGCCAGCAGAAGATGAGATAATTAGAAAGCATCACCAACTCAATGGACATGAATCTGAGCAAACTCTGTAAGATAGTGGAGGACAGAGGAGCCTGGTATGCTGCAGTCCATGGGGTTGCAAAGGGTTGAACACAACTTAGTAACTGAATGGCAACAACAAATAAAAAGCATGAGTGCTCTGCTATTTTTGTTCACTTCTCATTACCTATTAATTCTGACTGTATGTATATATTGGGTTCTTTATAACAGACTTACATATTGGCAGAGTCAAATACATGCCTCAATAGTCTGATTCTAGGACTGAAGGAAGTCTCACTATCTCTTGCCAGCCTGAAATGCAGCCAAGGGGACTGGTTATAGATTCAGAAAGTCATATGAATGTCATTTCTGCAAAGAGTAAATAATAGTTTAACTTCTCCCTGTAGAGAAAGGATGGACAGTGGGAATGAAGACAGCATGCCAAGAAGGAAAAAAATTAGGTTACAGAACATTTTATTGGAGATGAAGGCATTAAGATGTGGAGAAAGAAGAAAGCAGAAAAGGATAGGTAAGCTATCTCAAAGGCAGTTCTCCCTTGCCACTCACTGTCACTAAGGACCTGGGCTGTTTATGCTTGTTCTCAGTGACTCACGAACCAAGCACTCTGGTTCCACTTCCCACTGCAATTGGGAAACTATGCTTTTGACTTGAATTGAGGACTATACACCACTAGAGCCACAGTGAAAAATTAAACACAATAATAAGATAGGCTAAATGAGATACATGAGGTACTTATTTGCTGCATAGGTTAGAATATGACAACTGCTGAATCCTGTATCAAAGTCAACTGTTAATTTTTATTTCTTCACATTATCTCTTTGCTGAGAAATATAATGACTGAAAAGTTTTCTCTCCCTCCCCACCATCTCTTTCTCACTTTATCTCTTTTCTATATGTCATCTCTCTTCTGTTTCTGTCTCTCTTACTTATCATCCTTCTCTTCTCCCACCCACTTCCCATCCCCTTTCTTCTTCTNCAAAGTCAACTGTTAATTTTTATTTCTTCACATTATCTCTTTGCTGAGAAATATAATGACTGAAAAGTTTTCTCTCCCTCCCCACCATCTCTTTCTCACTTTATCTCTTTTCTATATGTCATCTCTCTTCTGTTTCTGTCTCTCTTGCTTATCATCCTTCTCTTCTCCCACCCACTTCCCATCCCCTTTCTTCTTCTCTTTTTCTCCTTATCTTTCTCCCTCTTTCCCCCTTCTCTCTCTCTCTCTCCCTTACTCGAGTATTTAACCTTACGTAGGTGTAATTTACACACAAATGGACATCCATTCTAAGTGTACATTTTGATGAATCCTGACAAATGTACACACTTTGGCAACCATTTTCACAATCAACATACACATTATTATGACTCCTGCCCCAGAATTTCCCTTATATCCTTTCTCAAGCAATACCCCTATCTCTGATCCAAGGTAAGCTCTGACATATTTTCTTTCACTATAGATTAGACTGTCTTTTCTAGATTTTCCAACGAACGAAATGATACATTATACTTATTTGTGCCTGCCATCTTCTCCTCAGCAAAATGAATTTTAGATTCATCATGCTGTTACACGGTGTCAGGTTCAATCTTTATTTGCTGTCTACACATGGACACCATCAGATGCCCAACAATGAAATCAGATTGATTATATTCTTTGCAGCCAAAGATGAAGAAGTTCTATACAGTTAGCAAAAACAAGACTGGGAGCTGATTATGGCACAGATCATGAACTCCTCATTGCCAAATTCAGACTGAAATTGAAGGGAAATAGGGAAAACCACTAGACCACTCAATTCAGTTCAGTTCAGTTGCTCAGTTGTGTCCGACTCTTTGTGACTCCATGAATCGCAGCACGCCAGGCCTCTGTGTCCATCACCAACTCCCGGAGTTCACTCAGACTCACGTCCATCGAGTCCGTGATGCCATCCAGCCATCTCATCCTCTGTCATCCCCTTCTCTTCCTGCCCCCAATCCCTCCCAGCATCAGAGTCTTTTCCAACAAGTCAACTCTTTGCATGAGGTGGCCAAAGTACTGGAGTTTCAGCTTTAGCATCATTCTTTCCAAAGAAATCTCAGGGTTGATCTCCTTCAGAATGGACTGGTTGGACCCCTTGCAGTCCAAGGGACTCAAGAGTCTNATAAATAGCAGTGGTCAAATGCGATTTTAATTTAGCAAATTTTAAATATAGCAACACTGGTCATAGAATTCTAGAACTATAAAATAAATGTCTCAATAAACATTGGCTTTAAGGAACCTCTGAACTCTTAGCTCAGGACAAAAGTCCCCATTTTTTGCATCAATATTTTTCTTTTATACTCTTTGTTTAATTTTTCTACAAAAATATTTGTTTGGTGAAAACCTTTTGCCCTAATGAATTTGACCTTGATATACTGGGATAATGAGATTTTAGTTCAATTTTTACTGTATTCTATAGAAAACTATGTGCAAGAGTTTGTTTGTAGTTTGTTTGTAGGGGTTGATAAACTGTAAAGAGCCTGGTAGTAAAAATTTTTCCATGGAGGATCAAAGGTCTCTTTTAAAATTACTCAACTCTGCCTCTACATGGCAGAAAGTGTATTGCCACAGACAATACATGAATGAATGCATGTCCCCATGTTCTAAGGAAAACTTTTTTATAAAATAAGTGGTAGTCTGGATTTGGCTTCCTGACTCGTTATAGTATAAATGTGCTTACATACACACACATACACACACAAATATGCCAAAGTAAAATAAATAAGAATGTTAGTTTATTAATAGTTTTGTGAATTATATCCCTAACAGTTATCTGCATACCACTGCAAAACTGGTCAGACTCTGGCACTGTTGAGGTAAATTTTCAGGTTCAACCTCAGTGTCATTCAGTTAAATTTATAGAGAAGACATTTCTACTGCAAGGTCACAAAATGCGGTCTTATCTCTGATCAGCTATCACATAAATCTATGCCAGTCATCACAAGGGAAACTGGTGGATCAATTCAAACTTACCACTCCCTTCAGAAAAGTAATTCTAAATCCATATGAGGCTGAAGAGGCAGAAGTAACACCATCTAAAGAAACACTCAGAATCTGTGAAACTATTACATCAGAATGATGTGTATATTATTTAGGATGAGCCTGTGTGTTTATAAGCAAATTACTCTAAAATGCTCACTCTTTTAGGACCCAGATATTAGTAACTAAGTGTTTCGCAGGTGGCTCAGTGGTAAAGACTCTGCCTGCCAATGTAGGAAATGCAGGAGACATGGGTCTGATCCCTGGGTCAGAAAGATCCCCTGGAGTAGGAAAATGGAAACCCGCTCCAGTATTCTTGCCCGGAAAATTTCATAGTTAGAGGAGCCTAGTGGGCTGCAGTCTGTGGAGTCACAAAGAATTGGACATGACTGAACAACCGAGCACACAGTGAGAGGCTAAACAGCAATAACGAATCTTCCTTTGATCCACCCTTATGCACCATAGTACCTAGAGTGCTCAATAATCACTATGAATATATACATCCTCTCTCTTCACTTGTATCCAAAATGTATTGAGCTTAAGACCCAGTCAGTAAAATACTAATTCCATTTTATTACCCCAAACTGGTTCGTCATCCTGAGTCTCTGAATGTTATTAATCCTACATGATTTTTTCAGTCATCCAGCCAAGAATCAACTGGATGGCACAAGAATCGACTGAGGTTAGAGCTTATCAGAATAAACGATAATTCTCTAGTCTGGAGAACCCAAGATTATTGGAAATGTTCTCATACCTTGTTAGTTTTTAGACCCATCTTAGACCCAAGTGCTTATTTCTCCTTCTTATAAGAAGCATTTTAAGATTTATTTCCTTTGATACTTACAACACAAAATCATTAACTATTATTATTCCAATTTTAAATGAGAAAACCAAGGCTTAAAGAGGTTATGCAACCCACACATTTACACAGATCATCAGAGTCAAGGTTTTCATTCAGTAAGACAGAGTCCCAAGACTTGAGGAGTTTGTGATCTAGTAGAACAATTTAGGCACATGCAAAATCTAAGCAATAAAGTCAAATACGTGTTATGAACGAAGTATCTACAGGGAATATCTGAGGCACAACAGAATAATGGAGCCTGCAGGGCCAGAACAAAATGAAAAGTTTTAGTATTTTTTTCTTTAAATCAGCATAACTTCAAGGCCAACATTCAGCTTAGCTTTTGCCTGGAGGTATTGTGTATTGAGCACTCAAGCACATTAGGAAGAAAGTTTAAAAGAAAAATGAGATCAGGGCCTGGAAGCAATGAAGCAAAGGTGATGGGATCACAAAGGTCAGCACAGAGAGACATGGTAAAGCAAGCATTTTGTGGTTTTGAAACTGGACCTCTGATGTCATAGGCCATGATATCATGTTATTTCTCTCTCTTCCATGAGCTGCTACAGATGTCCATCCTATAGAAAAGTAAAAGCTAAAATTATGTGCTAGAAAATTCTACCTATCCAATGTGTCTTAGTTTTAGGTTTCTGCCAGTATTGGTCAAAAGTCTCTGGGGTCTACACAAAGACTGGGCTATTAAAATGGGGTGACGTGATTCTTCAAGACCAGGATGAGAGGTGGGAATTACCTGCTGACACCCTGAGTCTCATGTTAGCCTCTTGTCTCCAGATTCTCTGAGACTCTCCTCAAGAAGCCTCTTCAACTGTCAAATACTTCACACGTTGTCACCAAAAATGTTTTGGCAGAGGCATCATCTTTAAGTTTTGACATAATCCCGAAGAGAGACTTTTTCAATTATTACTAATGGAACATTACACTCCTCTTTGGGAACTTCTGCATGAATAAAAAAGGGTCATTAATGACATCTACTCTCAGCCCGGAAATCATTAGTCAGTGCTTGGTGCAAGGCTTTTTTTAAGCACCTCATAATTTTCCACTCCCCCATCACCTTTCCAACTCAAATAGCAAGTTATTGAGTTGACTATTATAAAGTCAGTGGTATTGATTCCCTGCAGGTGAATGCTATTTATTCTCCATTGTTTTATTTCCCATTTAACATAATAATATCTCACATTCCTATAGCACTGCTCCTTCTGAAGTGTTTTGCCAGTTCAGTGTTATTTCCAGATTTTGGAGCCCCCAGAAAAATTAAGTCTCTCGCTGTTTCCACTCTTTCTCCATCTATTTGCCATGAAGTGATGGGACTGGATGCCATGATCTTAGTTTTCTGAATGCTGTTTTAAGCCAACTTTTTCACTCTCCTCTTTCACTTTCATCAAGAAGCTCTTTAGTTCTTCTTTGCTTTCAGCCATAAGGGTGGTTATGCATGTCTGCATCTGCATATCTGACGTTATTCATATTTCTCCCAGCAATCTTGATTCTAATTTGTGCTTCATCCAGCCCAGCATTTCGCATGATGTACTCTGCATAAGTTAAATAACTAGGGTGACAATATACAGCCTTGATGTGCTCCTTTCCTGATTTGGAACCAGAAACATTTGGACTGGTTCAAAATGACTATATCACTTTCCATCCCTACCAACAGTGAATGAGAGTCCCATATGGTTCAAATCCTTGCCAACTCTCCATACTGTCTGTTCTTTTAATTTTCTTCATTCTAAAGTATACATGCTGGTATAACATTGTGATTTTCATTTTTATTTTTGTGGTAAGTAATTATGTTGCACATATTTTGGTGTGCTTAATGGCCATTCATTTTTCTTCATCTGTGGAGTATCTATTCAAACTATTTGTCCATCTTTTTTTTTTTTGTCTTTTTAATTGAATTGTGGGAGTTCTTTATATATCATGGATACAAATCTTTTGTTAGATATAAATAGCAGTGGTCAAATGCGATTTTAATTTAGCAAATTTTAAATATAGCAACACTGGTCATAGAATTCTAGAACTATAAAATAAATGTCTCAATAAACATTGGCTTTAAGGAACCTCTGAACTCTTAGCTCAGGACAAAAGTCCCCATTTTTTGCATCAATATTTTTCTTTTATACTCTTTGTTTAATTTTTCTACAAAAATATTTGTTTGGTGAAAACCTTTTGCCCTAATGAATTTGACCTTGATATACTGGGATAATGAGATTTTAGTTCAATTTTTACTGTATTCTATAGAAAACTATGTGCAAGAGTTTGTTTGTAGTTTGTTTGTAGGGGTTGATAAACTGTAAAGAGCCTGGTAGTAAAAATTTTTCCATGGAGGATCAAAGGTCTCTTTTAAAATTACTCAACTCTGCCTCTACATGGCAGAAAGTGTATTGCCACAGACAATACATGAATGAATGCATGTCCCCATGTTCTAAGGAAAACTTTTTTATAAAATAAGTGGTAGTCTGGATTTGGCTTCCTGACTCGTTATAGTATAAATGTGCTTACATACACACACATACACACACAAATATGCCAAAGTAAAATAAATAAGAATGTTAGTTTATTAATAGTTTTATGAATTATATCCCTAACAGTTATCTGCATACCACTGCAAAATTGGTCAGACTCTGGCACTGTTGAGGTAAATTTTCAGGTTCAACCTCAGTGTCATTCGGTTAAATTTATAGAGAAAACATTTCTACTGCAAGGTCACAAAATGCGGTCTTATCTCTGATCAGCTATCACATAAATCTATGCCAGTCATCACAAGGGAAACTGGTGGATCAATTCAAACTTACCACTCCCTTCAGAAAAGTAATTCTAAATCCATATGAGGCTGAAGAGGCAGAAGTAACACCATCTAAAGAAACACTCAGAATCTGTGAAACTATTACATCAGAATAATGTGTATATTATTTAGGATGAGCCTGTGTGTTTATAAGCAAATTACTCTAAAATGCTCACTCTTTTAGGACCCAGATATTAGTGACTAAGTGCTTTGCAGGTGGCTCAGTGGTAAAGACTCTGCCTGCCAATGCAGGAAATGCAGGAGACGTGGGTCTGATCCCTGGGTCAGAAAGATCCCCTGGAGTAGGAAAATGGAAACCCGCTCCAGTATTCTTGCCTGGAAAATTTCATAGTTAGAGGAGCCTAGTGGGCTGCAGTCTGTGGAGTCACAAAGAATTGGACATGACTGAACAACCGAGCACACAGTGAGAGGCTAAACAGCAATAACGAATCTTCCTTTGATCCACCCTTATGCACCATAGTACCTAGAGTGCTCAATAATCACTATGAATATATACATCCTCTCTCTTCACTTGTATCCAAAATGTATTGAGCTTAAGACCCAGTCAGTAAAATACACCGGAAAATTTCATAGTTAGAGGAGCCTAGTGGGCTGCAGTCTGTGGAGTCACAAAGAATTGGACATGACTGAACAACCGAGCACACAGTGAGAGGCTAAACAGCAATAACGAATCTTCCTTTGATCCACCCTTATGCACCATAGTACCTAGAGTGCTCAATAATCACTATGAATATATACATCCTCTCTCTTCACTTGTATCCAAAATGTATTGAGCTTAAGACCCAGTCAGTAAAATACTAATTCCATTTTATTACCCCAAACTGGTTCGTCATCCTGAGTCTCTGAATGTTATTAATCCTACATGATTTTTTCAGTCATCCAGCCAAGAATCAACTGGATGGCACAAGAATCGACTGAGGTTAGAGCTTATCAGAATAAACGATAATTCTCTAGTCTGGAGAACCCAAGATTATTGGAAATGTTCTCATACCNCAGTCTTCAGTGCCATCATCAGGAATTCAGTTCCCTTCTATCTTTCTGCTCTGCCATCCTTAAAATGCTATTTAAATTTTCAAAGACATCTCTAGGACCAAAGTGACTGCTGGCACTACAGTCATTATGCCACATTCAATGCAAGAAACACTGAAAAGATGGAAAGAGTAAAAAAGTTTAATCGAGTTGCATAATCCCCTCATAAGAAGCTACTCAGAAGCTAACTCAGTATCTTTCACTTATACCTCATTGATCAGAACTGAGTCATATGGTCACACCTAGCTGTCAGGAAACCTAGGAAATATAGTTGTTTTAGTTGAGTACATTCTAATCCCAAGTAAATTTTGGATCTGGTGCTAAGGAAAAGAAGCATACAGGTAATTTGCAGCCTCTGCCATATTCAGGTTGTCTAAAATATTAATTTCTGTTTATGAAATTTTGTGTTTGCAATTTTATATATTCCAACTACAAATACAGATAGATAGATGACAGTTTTTTTGACTGTATAGGAGCCAGTCTTCAGTGCCATCATCAGGAATTCAGTTCCCTTCTATCTTTCTGCTCTGCCATCCTTAAAATGCTGTTTAAATTTTCAAAGACATCTCTAGGACCAAAGTGACTCCTGGCACTACAGTCATTATGCCACATTCAATGCAAGAAACACTGAAAAGATGGAAAGAGTAAAAAGTTTAATCAAGTTGCATAATCCCCTCGTAAGAAGCTACTCAGAAGCTAACTCAGTATCTTTCACTTATACCTCATTGATCAGAACTGAGTCATATGGTCAAACCTAGCTGTCAGGAAACCTAGGAAATATAGTTGTTTTAGTTGAGTACATTCTAATCCCAAGTAAATTTTGGATCTGGTGCTAAGGAAAAGAAGCATACAGGTAATTTGCAGCCTCTGCCATATTCAGGTTGTCTAAAATATTAATTTCTGTTTATGAAATTTTGTGTTTGCAATTTTGTATATTCCAACTACAAATACAGATAGATAGATGACAGTTTTTTTGGCAAATACTTTCAACAAATGTTAATTAAGCATTTAATATAAGCACTAAATTATAGAAGGCATTAAGACTACAAAGGCAAGTCAACTAATAATTTTCTCAGTTTGTTTCCCTGGTGGCTCTGATGGTAAAGAATCTGTCTGCAATGCAGGAGACCTGAGTTTGATTCCTGAGTCAGGAAGATCCCCTGGAGAAGAGTATGGCAACCCACTCCAGTATTCTCGCCTGGAGAATTCCATGGACAGAGAAGTCTGGTGGGCTATATAGGGTCTTAAAGCTTCAGACATGACTGAAGCAACTTAGCATGCACATGGACAAAATAAGTGATAATTGCAATAAAAAATTGTTTTAAAAAAATTGGGGGAGTTCCACTTCCATCGAGGTAGCATTAGTAGTTTCATGACTGAAACTGATAAAAAAAAAATTTTATTAACTATCTGGATATGACCTTAAAATTTTATAGCAGACAAACATTCATTCAAGAAAATCTACTAAAATTTGATAAGAACAACAATCAAGATCTGTTTCCTCCCTTCCTCCTCTTAACTCAGTGAGACTGATGAAGCCAAGAACACAGGGCTTCCTCTCTACCCAGCTCTGAGTTGGAGAGCTGTCTTCCTAAGACTGGCAGGATGTCACTCATTCTTATCCAGCTCCTAGCTACTTGTTGCTAAGACTATGTTCCAGGTGAGTGCAGCCAAAAGATGGAGCTCCCTTCTTCCACCTAGCTTCAACCTATGAGACAGAGCCTCCATTTTGGAGTGGCACTTTCAAGAACATTGGGGTCCCAGTGTCCCTCGCCCTAGTTCATATGGTGAAGATGTCATGTTAAGAGAGAGAAACTGAGGTTACTGCCTTCTCTTCACCAAATACTCAGAGTTGTCATGTTAAATATATTTGAAGAATTAAAGAAGAAAATTATCATTTTAAAAATTAAAGGTTGCATCAAATAAAGATTATCAATAAGGAGACAGAAGTTATTTTTAAAATAACAATAGCAAAGGAAATTCTAGAGTTGGAAAGTACAGAAACTGAAATCAAATATTCAGTAAAAGGGACTCAACAATAGATATGAACAGGCAAAAGAACTAGTTAACTGGATGACAGGCTGATAGAGATTATGCTCTTTGAAGAGCAGAGAAAAAAACTGAAGTGAAGAGACATTCAGAAATATCAGACTCCATGAAGAACACCAATACATGCATTACAGTATTACCAGAAGGAGAAAAGAGAGAGAGAGAGAGAGAGAAAGGAGCTGAAAAAATATTCAGAGAAATTATGGCTGAAATGTCCCCAAATTTATGGAAAAACATTAATTTGCACATTCAGTACAAATGAGGTGGGTGGGAGAAAAACTGTACTGGACTAAGGAAATGACCCTAGATAATAACTCAGATACACAGAAACAAATGAAGAGAATCAGAAATGATAAATAGGTCAATATAACAAAAGTATAAAGGCATATGACTTTTCTCTCAATCTTCTCTAAAAGTCACAAAATTAGAGAAGGAGGTTCAAGAGGGAGGGGACATATGCATACCTATGGCAGATTCAACTTGATGCAGGGCAGAAAGAAACACAATGTTGTAAGTCAATTATCCTCCAATTAAAAATAAATTAATTAATTTAAAAAAGAAACCAAATATTTTAATTTGCAAAAAAAAAAGTCACAAAATTATATAAAGTGGTAATTACAACAATGTAGTATTGAGTTTCTAACATTTATAAATATAAAATATCTAACAATAATACCATTAAAAACAGGGATTTTTTCTTAGATAAATACCAGTGATAAACATCAGTTGGGCTGCCATGTAGTCCTGGGACCATACTCTCCCACAGACTACTCAAGATGGGGTCCTCCTTTACAGTTGGGCAATGAATGGACCTGTCTTAAAGTTTCATCTTACTGCCTTTTTTCTTGGCCCACTCTCAATAGTGCTTTCATCCATTTGGGTCCTCTAAGAAACAGATGCCAAAATGACATGAGATATATAAAATATTTATTGGGGGACATGCTTAAGAAGGATAAAAGGAGAGAGAGCACACAGACATGATGCAAGACTTACATCTGCAAAAAAGGAGAGAGAAGGAAAAATTGGGTAAGAAGAACTTCAGATAGCAGAGTTCTCAGAGGTTTTGGCCAGATCAATGGGAGTTCCTGACCAAAACTATCTGTTAGAGAAATCCTGTCTTAGGAAGGAATGGCCTGATTCTAGTAATACCCTTGTTCAGTCATTGGCTGGGATTAGCCTATGAGAAGAATGACTTCAAAGTGAATGCCATGGTGGGTCCAAAGGAGCAGCAACTAGAGGAGGTCCATCAACTATGTTCCTGCAGCAGATCCTTTTGAAGGAAAATCTGAGCAGGGCATTTCCAAGGCTTCCATGAGACTGTACCTTTTTTCCTTGTAAATCCATTGTAGCCCCATTAAAATGCTCACAGAACTGCTATGAATTGTTTTTACTTGAAATATCACTTTATAAAACATTACACTATTGTCAGTTATACACTAAAGTCATGCCCACATGGCATTTGAAAAGTCAGTGCAGGGTTTATATAGAGGAATAAAATGACAGAGTTCATCCAAGTGCCTCTGAGCACTGAGCAAAAGCTCTGGGCTGTTTAGCCAAGCTGGATGGAGCGTGGTGCTGAGTCCAGTCACCAGGATTATATAGACAGTAAGCACTGCCTGATACTCTAGACAGCTGTCTCACCAGTGCGTGCCCTTGGTCACAAGGGAGAACTGGCAAGGGGTTATTTAACACAAACTTATCCCTTTAATCACAAAGCTTGTTAGTGCCATACCAGGGGCAAAAGCTGGATCTACTAATGACCAACATCAGCAGTTTTCTTCTGAATGATTCTGCTTCTAAATCGTAAATGCAGACATAGCAGTCCCACATCCGTGTCTTTTTTTCTCAATGAAAGACTTCACTGGTTTCATTAATAGAGACAAATAGGCAACCATACCAAGAACTTATTTTTATATTTATCATGCCTTGACTTAAAATTACTGTCTATTATATCACTGGCCTACACTCCAAGTTCATAAAGTATTGGCCTGTATGCAGCAGGCCCTCCCCTTCTCAAAGAAAAAGGGAAAATTGTCCCCTTGTCCAGTGATGACATCAGGCAGCCCTGATATGTCACCGTGTGTTAATGATCTCATTAGATGAAAGCCTGTTCCAGGAAGCCTAATTGAAAGTGGCTTGTGATTGTCTTCAAAGTCCTTATTGTGAAAAACTCTCAAAGGGAACAGCCAGAGTCAGTTTCCCTGAAGGAAGAGTGAGCTCACAATGGGAACCCCCACTCAGCAAACGTCTGTGAAGCAACAAACACCATAGAGATTCCATGCTTAAACTCAGCTATTAAAGTCAATATGCTAGCATTTCAATCTTCCTCTTTTCTCTGTGTCCTTTCCTAGAAGAAGAATCATGTGAAAGAAGAGAGGATGACCGCACCTCAGGTGTCCAGGGTCCAATGAGCAACCTTGTGAAGAGTAAGGGAGAAGGGAGGGAAGATATGCTTCATTGCAGCACAAAAGGAAAAGCATCCATGTCTTTGAACAATGTATTATGCTTATTATATGATTTCTAACTTTGTAAATGAAATTTCTAATGACCAAATATAGGCATATCCTCACTATTAACAAGGCCATTTAATCCATATACCCAGCACAAAATAGTTAAAGTAAGTTATAGGAAAAATATATTTGGTTTTCATCCACAATTCCTGGCTCACAACTACCAAAACCCTTAAAATTTCCCAGGCAATAAGAAAAATGGGATAATATTTTGTCTTTTATGCTCAGTTTCTGAAAAAACTTTAAGTTTTCTTTTGGTTCCCACCCAAGACCTTCCCAGGTGGCACAGTGGTAAAGAATCTGCCTGCTGATGACACAAGAGACACAGCTTCAATCCCTGGGTCAGGAAGATTCTCTGGAGGAGAAAATGGCAACCCACTCCAGCATTCTTGCCTGGAAAATTCCATGGACAGAGAAACCTGTGGGCTGCAGTCCATGTGGTCAGAAGAGTGGGACACAGCTGAGCACAGAGCACACAAAGGGTGGGTGCTGGTTGCCAGGAGAACCCACTGTGTAATTAGATGGTTGGAGCTTCTAATCCCACTCCCTGATTTCCTGGGAGGTGAGAGGGACTAGAAGTTGAAGCAGTTGCCATTGGCTGATGATTGAGTCAGTCATGACTATGTAATGAAGCTTCCATAAGAAACAGAAGGAAAGCTTTTTGTTTCTTTTTTCCCCTAAGAGTTTCCATGTTGGCAAATCAGAATAATTCCATGTGCAAGGCCCCACACTCCATAAGACAGAAGCTCCTTTGTTTAGAGCCTCACCTATTTCTCTCTTTATTGATCAATTTGTATCTTCTAATACACATCTTTTTTATAATAAATTGGTAAGAGTCAGACACAACTTAGTGAGTAAACAGCAATCTAGTGAAGACACAAGTTTTCTAAAGAGTTCTGTGAGCCATGCTAGCAAATTAATCAAATCTGAGGAGGGGGTCATGGGAACTTCTCATTTATAGCTAGTGGGTCAGAAACACAGGTAAAAACCTGGGTTTGCATCTGGTGTTTGAAATGGAGGGAAGTATTGTGGGATGGATCCCTTTAGCTGTGGAATCTGATTCTTTCTCTGGGTAGATAATGTCAGAATTGAGCCAAATTCTTGGACACTCTGCTGGTCTCCAAGAAATTCCTTGCTGGCCTGGGGATGCCTGCACACACACCCACATTTTGGAACTGGATCCAGGAACCCTTTGCATCCAGGAATGCAAGCATACTTATGCAATCCACATAAATCTGTTGTCTCATACACACATTACTTCAGGATTTAACTAGCTATTTAGAGTTCCCACATGCATACAAGGCTCATTGTATCCAGGGATCTTCCAGGGTCATTTAGAATCCAGGGTTGCCCTTGTGTGGCAACTTTATCCTTGCCTTTCAGTCTTATCTGAATTGAGGTAGAACCAATTAAATTATTTCCAAGAGCTGATTTCCAACAGATATTGGGACAGGTAGGACAACACTCTGCCTGGATTTGACACCAAAGGAATGTCATCTCTGTGTCAGCTGCAACCTGGTGTCAGGGAAGATCACGGCCCTGAGAGTGGCGTCAGCATTTCTCTTAATGACCTCACGTGTTCTGTGGAGAGAAGGATGACAGCCCAGAGCTCGGTGGGACTAAGGGCCTTAAGGGCAAAAGAGCCGTTATTCTTGTCAGGGAGGAACGACTTGAGCCATGTTAGGCCTGAGGCCATATCATTATCTGCCTTAGTTTGCTATATCTGGCTCACTTAACTGCCTCTGCAATGCACACTTTTATTCCATAGACCCTTCTCAGAGAAATATAGATGGCTGCCATCCATATAAACACCAGGAAACTTGTAATTGCCCTCTGTTCCTAAGCCAGCATGACTATGGCTTACTAAGGGTAAGAAGTTCAAGAAAGCATTAATAAATTTACACTCACACCCCAAACCAACAGTTCCCAACTATCGTGTCACTCAGGAAAATCATGATGGATTATGAAGTTTAAGGAACGTCGTCTGTTACTACAAATAAAGCATGGCCATTTTCAAATAGTTTGCTTTTAAAATAATAATAACTGGAAATTTATCCCAATGATAATAATATCACTCCCTCCTACTTTCATTTTGTTATGTAATCTTGAGATAGACAAGAGAAGAGTTAAAGAGGGAATCTTGGGGTAAAATGTGTATAATCTTGGCCTGTTCTTATCTGTGTAGCTGCCCAAGTACAGTAAGCATTTGGGAATATGCGCACAGGTCATTATCAATGGTTACATTTTCAGGGAAAAAAAAGAGAGAGAGAGAGAAAGATCAGATGCCCAGATTTGTTTAGAGATGCAATCCTTGGTTTACAGATGGATCACGTTCCAAAAGAATATTTGTGACTCAGGCGTTTTCCATAGGCTAGTAACATTCTTGATGCTAATTTCTAACACCATTAAATACATTCTCAGGTTTTCAGTGGATAGAACAATGGAAATTCGCCCCTTTCTGGGGGCTGAAATGAAATACTGGGCTGATGGGAAATAGAACCAAGAGAGAGAATGCTTCTGACTCCCATTCACATGTAGCGATGCTTCTGATGTCAATCTCCCTAGGAACTACCTATCACAGACAGAGTAGAGTGAAGAATTTTATTCTCTAGAAGTGTTCCATGAGAATTTTTCAAAAGAAATGTAGGATAAGAGAAAACAGGCATTTCTTCAAACGAGAGAGGACCATAAAGCATGGTGCTGACAAAGAAGAGAGTGACCTGTCCTGGACAGAGTAGGAGCTGTTGTAGGTCGTAGGAGGAGCAACATGACAGGTTTACAGAAGGAAGTAAGTGGCAGAAGCAGTCCAGCAGGAAGGAAACAGGACTGATAAATGACAGCGGGAGGAATTTTCCTCAGCATTGTCCTAGGGATAGAAATTTGGGGAGAAAAATTAACATCTAGAGAAAAACAGTCTGGAAGGCTTTCTGTTTCACCACAGGATAAAACCTTAGATTAATCCCTTTCAGGAAAATCTTCAGTGAGAACCGACATCATTCTTCAAAGCTTCTGAAGTTGGGGTGGTGTCTCCTCATCACACGTCACATGACTGTGCAAAGGCTGGACCACCACCAACTCTTGTTCACAAAGAGGTCACATAAGGATTGATTCCTGCCTTCGAATTCACGAGATATACAGTATCTTTCCCTTGAATAAGTTAAACCTCCTCCAAGAATGCTTTGTTTCTGGATACTTGTAATACTACAGATTCTATCTTATAAAAATTATTAAGGATTGGAGCTAATTACTAAGCAAAAGTGAATAAAATTATTTTTAGGATCTCAATATACATAAAGTAGCATTATAAGTTCCACTAGGTTGAAGATCTTGCTTCTATCACCAGTCACATCCCTTCATTCTTTCTGGAGTTATTTCTCCACTGATTTCCAGTAGCATATTGGGCACCTAACAACCTGGGGAGATTCTCTTTGGGTATCCTATCATTTTGCTTTTTCATACTGTTCATGGGGTTCTCAAGGCAAGAATACTGAAGTGGCTTGCCATTCCCTTCTCCAGTGGACCACATTCTGTCATACCTCTCCACCATGACCCGCCCGTCTTGGGTTGCCCCACAGGCATGGCTTGGTTCCACTGAGTTAGACAAGGCTGTGATCCTAGTGTGATTAGATTGACTAGTTTTCTGTGAGTATGGTTTCAGTGTGTCTGCCCTCTGATGCCTTCTTGCAACATCTACCATCTTACTTGGGTTTCTCTTACCTTGGGCGTGGGGTGTCTCTTCACGGCTGTTCCAGCAAAGCACAGCCGCTGCTCCTTACCTTGGATGAGGGGTATCTCCTTACCGCTGCCATTCCTGACCTTCAACATGAGATAGCTCCTCTAGGCCCTCCTGCCTCAGGCATGGGTGGCTCTTCCCAGCTGCCGCCCCTGGCCTCGGGCTCGGGCTCGGGGTGGCTCCTCAGGGTCACTGCCCCTGGCCTGGGACACGAGGTGGCTTCTCCCGGCCGCCCCTGACCTCGGACGCTGGGTGTCTCCTTCTGGCCACCCCTCACCTCAGACGTGGGGTGTCTCTTCCTGGCTGCCTCTGACCTTGGACACAGGGTAACTCCTCTCGGTCGCCGCCCCAACCTCAGACACAGGGTAACTCCTCTCGGCCGTTCCTGCGCCATAGCAGCCTGGCACTCTAGGCTGCTGCCCCTGACCTTTGACGTGGGGTAGCTCCTCTCACCTACGCTTAGTGCGCCGGCCCGGCTCTTGCAAACAATATTGCATAGGAACCTGGAATGTCAGGTCCATGAATCAAGGCAAATTGGAAGTGGTCAAACAAGAGATAGCAAGGGTGAACGTCAACATTCTAGGAATCAGCAAACTAAAATGGACTGGAATGGGTGAATTTAACTCAGATGACCATTATATCTACTACTGTGGGCAGGAATCCCTCAGAAGAAATGGAGTAGCCATTATGGTCAACAAAAGAGTCCGAAATGCAGTACTTGGATGCAATCTCAAAAAATCCATTGGATTTTCCAGGCAAGAGTACTGGGGTGGGGTGCCATTGCCTTCCCCGGTGAAGAAAGCTGAGTGCCGAAGAATTGATGCTTTTGAACTGTGGTGTTGGAGAAGACTCTTGAGAGTCCCTTGGACTGCAATGAGATCCAACCAGTCCATCCTAAAGGAGATCAGTCCTGAGTGTTCATTGGAAGGACTGATGCTAAAGCTGAAATTCCAATACTTTGACCACCTAATACAAAGAGTTGACTCATTGGAAAAGACTCTGATGCTGGGAGGGATTGGGGGCAGGAGGAGAAGGGAACGATCAAGGATGAGATGGCTGGATGGCATCACGGACTCAATGGACTTGAGTCTGAGCGAACTCCGAGAGATGGTGATGAACCGGAACACCTGGCGTGCTGCGATTCATGGGGTCACAAAGAGTCGGACACGACTGAGTGACTGAACTGAACTGAGGTTGAAGATGCTGTAATAGTATATTTTTTAAGTATTTTCTTTGTACATTGAATCTTATAATGGATTTTTATCTACATTCTATCATTTAAGGCTTATAATAACCTAAGATAAAGGCAAGGTCAATATCACAAGATGAGGAAACCAAAACTTACAGAAGTTACTTAACTTGCCAATGTTCATCACAGTAGCAAGCTAGAGAACTGAGCAAGCACCCATTACTTTCCACTCCAGATATAGTGAGTGACCTTCCTGTCATGGGAGATTAAAAAAAAAGAAAAACAAAAAATTATCAACCTAAGACAGAAATGGCACCTAGTACTGCAAGGAAATGGGAGATTATTATACATAGTGGAATTAGCTCAGCTTTTGTTTATCTTCCTTTCTCTTATGTGACCACTGAAATGCTCCTGAGCTTTAATTGGTGGCCCTTGATATCAACTCATTTCCATTATGCTGCTGCTGCTGCTGCTAAGTCACTTCAGTCGTGTCCGACTCTGTGTGACCCCATAGACGGCAGCCCACCAGGCTCCCCCATCCCTGGGATTCTCCAGGCAAGAATACTGGAGTGGGTTGCCATTTCCTTCTCCAATGCATGAAAGAGAAAAGTGAAAGTGAAGTCGCTCAGTCTGTCCGACTGTTAGCGACCCCATGGACTGCAGCCCACCAGGCTACTCCATCCATGGGATTTTCCAGGCAAGAGTACTGGGGTGGGGTGCCATTGCCTTCCCCACATTTCCATTATAACAACCTTGAAAAAATAATCCTCGGCATCATTTATATAAGAATGATTAGAGTCTATTGTTACTTAATCTTAGATCCTTTGGACCATTTATCCACATTCGACCTCAGTCTTTTCTAGGACCAGCATGTGAATTGAAGATGATCTTTAGAATAAGTGGACTGAGGAAGTAAAATTTCTCCTTTGACCTACCCAAACAGTAAATCATCAAGATGTTAACGGGTGGGACTTCCTTGGTGGTCCAGGGGCTAAGACTTCATGCTCCCAATGCAGGAGGCTTGAGTTCAATCCCTTTTCAGGGAGCTAAGATCCCACGTGCTGCAACTTAGAGTTCACATGCCGCCACTAAGACCTAACCAAATAAACCTTCCCCATCTATTCATCATGAAGTGATGGAACCAGATGCCATGATCTTAAGCACGTGGGTTGTTTTTTGTTTTTGTTTTTTCCTTTTAATCACTGGATATATTTTTTTCCATCTAGAATTAAGCTCAAAACAATCTTTTGGCCAATTAATACACAGAGCCTTGTACAAGCTCATCAGAAATTCAGGCTTAATCTGTCAAATCACTCAAAAACTCTATGTGTCTCAGTTTTTTTCATTTATAAACAGGGTACATTTTTCAAAGATGTTAATGGGCAAGTAACGTCACGTGAATCTTGAATAAATGTCTTAAGCATGTTGTTGTTGCCATTCAATCAATCACTCAGTCATGTCCGGCTCTGAGACCCCATAGAATGCAGCACTCCACGCTTCCCTGTCTTTCACTATCTCCCGGAGTTTGTTCAAACTCATGTCCATCAAATTGGTGATGCCATCCAACCATCTCTTCCTCTGTCTCCCCTTTCTCCTCCTACTATCAATCTTTCCCAGCATCAGGTTGTTTTCCAGTGAGTTGGCTCTTCACATCAGGTAGCCAAAGTAAGAGAACCTCAGTTTCAGCATCTGTCTTTCCAATGAATATTCAAGGTTGATTTCCTTTAGGATTGACTTTGATCTCCTTGCTGTCCAAGGGATTCTCAAGAGTCTTCTCCAGCACCACAGTTCAAAGGCATTAGTTCTTCAGTGCTCAGCCTTCTTTATGGTCCAACTCACATCCATACATGACTACTGGAAAAACCATAGCTTTGACTAGACAGAACTTTGTCAGCAAAGTGATGTCTCTGCTTTTCAATACACTATCTAGGTTTGTCATGGTTTTACTTTCAAGGAGCCAGAGTCTCAATTTCAGGACTGCAGTCACCACCTGCAGTCATTTTGGAGCCCCCAAAAATAAAGTCTGTTTCCATTTTTTCCCCATCTATTCATCATGAAGTGATGGAACCAGATGCCATGATCTTAAGCACGTGGGTTGTTTTTTGTTTTTGTTTTTTCCTTTTAATCACTGGATATATTTTTTTCCATCTAGAATTAAGCTCAAAACAATCTTTTGGCCAATTAATACACAGAGCCTTGTACAAGCTCATCAGAAATTCAGGCTTAATCTGTCAAATCACTCAAAAACTCTATGTGTCTCAGTTTTTTTCATTTATAAACAGGGTAAATGGTATCTAAGTCAAAATTTTTTGTGTGAAAGTTAATTGAGCTCTTATACATGAAATTGCCTAGCCATAGCCCAGAAAAAGAAAGAAAAAAAATTGATCCTAAACATGATGTTTCGCTAATCTGTTCTTGTTTTGTTTTGTTTTGTTTTTCTGGGAAAGTTAAGGATTGGTTCCAAAATTCTAGCCAATTTTCTTTATCAGTCTTTTCAAACTGCATTACAATCATACTCAGTACATATTTCCTGTCCCTAATCTGTTTTTCTGTATCTGTGAGTGTTTTAAATAGCTTCTGCATTCCTCCTTTGATGTAGCCTGAGTACTCCCAGGTATACCATGTCATTGTCCAAAGTCTGAGAGACTCTCTTCACCTCTATCCTGAACACTTTGTGTTGGTGGATGCTGTTCCCAGCATACTTGCCATGGCAGGTTTTATACAGATCTGATGATCTGCCTGAACTAAAACACGCTGTATGTTCCAGTGTATCAGATTCAGAAGAGGTCAAACTGAATGAGAAAATGGTAGAGGGAAAAAAACTAGGTGAGAAAATTAATTTTTTAAAACTATGTTCAAAGTTTAACCTCAAGCCAAATTCTTGGCCCACAAAAATCTTAAACATTGATTAAGTTCATTCCTCCCTACTCCAGGTTCCTAGGACTTTACAAACCTACACTGAATTCTCCCAGAAAGAGAGAAGGTGGTTAGTGCCTTCCTATGTAAAATGCATTTCTGGAGGAACTTAAAGTCTGATGAGTGTGATAGAACCTTGAGAATGATTCCATTTTCACATATTCCTCAATGTGAACACTATTGAATCATTTCACCCCAACCTATCCAACCACAACCCCAACTTTCACTGGACATGCTATACTCCCACACTTCAAAATAGGAATCCACAGGAGACCACAGACGATTTTTAAGACCATGGGATTATAAGATTTTATGTTCTTTTATGTAACTGCATCTGTGGAATAAATTATCAATGATGTGAATTAAAGAACTCTTCCTTAAGGCCTCCCTGAAGTTTAAAACCCAGGGTTCGTATGGCGAAAATAACATGAGTAAGAAATGGTAGTCGATACTGTAATCTGCTTAGCTGATTCTCCTCAGGACTGAGGTCCTGATTCCCTCAGGATCAAGAAGACACAGCTACTTATGACAGATCACTGAGCCCCTTTTTGGGAATTGTCTTTAGCCAAAGGGAATCACCTCACCCAAAGTTTTGCCCCTCCCCAGGATAAGCATGTATCCAGTACCCAGTGTAGGGTACAGCCTCCTTGCCTTGATTCGGGATGGCTCTGCAGGGCAATCCCAGTGCAGTTCTCTGTAAGACAGGCTGAGGCTTCATTTGCAACTTCTCAGTAGCTCAAACTCTCCATTTCCCCGGTGTTTCCTCCTTCGCTCCCTTGCAGATGTTGAACTGATAGGTCTCCTGCATGCAAATCTCCATCCAGACTCTGCCTCCCAGGGAGCCTGACCCAAGACAGACACAGAGACTGTAGCTCTCCCAGGCCTCATGTCTCTGTTGCAATTACTTAATTCTGCCAGTGTTAATGCAAAAGCACCAACACTGCATGAAAATAAATGGCCAAGGCACTATTCCAATAACACTTTATTTACCTAAAACAGGTAATGGGCTGAATTTGGCCTTCAGGTCATAATTTGCTGATCCCTTCCTTACATTTCCCAGAAATTAATACTTATTAAATCTACATTTTTAATTGATCATTAAATCTACAATGATCAACTTAATCATACAGTTTATTCTTCACTCACCTAAAAATTATTTGGCCTAGAATTTGTTTCCCGGTTTATTAATGAGGAATCTGCAAAGGATGAGTTCAAAAGCCTTGCAAAAGTTGAGCTAGGTTATATTTATTATTCTTGTTTAATTAACCAGCCCTATAAACTTATTAGAAGAAAAATAAAAACTTCTGTGATCTAAATTTATATGTCATTGTTTCTCTATAGAAAGCTTATGTTCCAGAAAGACTGGATACTAGAAACTAATTCTACTTGGAACCCCTTTTTCAAAACTCAGGTCAAATGTCACTTGCAATACAAGTCTTTCACAAGTTTCAGGAATGTTGAAGCATGATTTTTTTCCCATCTTTCTGTCTCTCAGTGTTTTATACACTGTATGGTACTCATGAAAAAATCAGTGGCAAAAAAAAGTGACTGAATATTACTCCACAGAGAACAAGGTTTACATGAGTTGTTACTCAGTATATTGCCCTGTTACAAAGACTTTGTAAGTTCTTTTTCATTCAAGAATGGTCAATGGTACTAGAACCATACCAAGAAAGTTTTGTAATGTCCATAGACTGGCCAAGATTTCATTAAAACAATAGTCTTTTTCCAGAGAATCCCATTAGTGCAGAATAAACACCAGCTGGAAACTTAGGCGATCTGAGTTCCAGTCTCAGCTAGATTATTTGGCTGGATGACTCTGAATAAGCTTTGCTTTGGGCCTCAATTTCCTCATATGTGAAATAAATTAATGGGACTAGATGCACCCTAGAGTAACTTCTGTGTGCTAAACAATGCTGCCTAAAAAAGCCAGGCATTTATCTCTAACCCAGTGGTCTCTACTCATCATTGTCCTTGCCTGAAATCCCAGAAAAACAGGAACACTAGGGGTTGGACCCTTACACCCTCCTCCAGAGTTCCAGCACTCCTTTTCATCTCAAAAATTTTACCTGGAAATTATTTCTTGCCATTTCAATATAAAGGGCACATACAGAGAAGTTTGGGACTCAACATTTGTGCAAGTTCTCTATGATACGNGCTCCCTTGCAGATGTTGAACTGATAGGTCTCCTGCATGCAAATCTCCATCCAGACTCTATCTCCCAGGGAGCCTGACCCAAGACAGACACAGAGACTGTAGCTCTCCCAGGCCTCATGTCTCTGTTGCAATTACTTAATTCTGCCAGTGTTAATGCAAAAGCACCAACACTGCATGAAAATAAATGGCCAAGGCACTATTCCAATAACACTTTATTTACCTAAAACAGGTAATGGGCTGAATTTGGCCTTCAGGTCATAATTTGCTGATCCCTTCCTTACATTTCCCAGAAATTAATACTTATTAAATCTACATTTTTAATTGATCATTAAATCTACAATGATCAACTTAATCTTACAGTTTATTCTTCACTCACCTAAAAATTATTTGGCCTAGAATTTGTTTCCCGGTTTATTAATGAGGAATCTGCAAAGGATGAGTTCAAAAGCCTTGCAAAAGTTGAGCTAGGTTATATTTATTATTCTTGTTTAATTAACCAGCCCTATAAACTTATTAGAAGAAAAATAAAAACTTCTGTGATCTAAATTTATATGTCATTGTTTCTCTATAGAAAGCTTATGTTCCAGAAAGACTGGATACTAGAAACTAATTCTACTTGGAACCCCTTTTTCAAAACTCAGGTCAAATGTCACTTGCAATACAAGTCTTTCACAAGTTTCAGGAATGTTGAAGCATGATTTTTTTCCCATCTTTCTGTCTCTCAGTGTTTTATACACTGTATGGTACTCATGAAAAAATCAGTGGCAAAAAAAAGTGACTGAATATTACTCCACAGAGAACAAGGTTTACATGAGTTGTTACTCAGTATATTGCCCTGTTACAAAGACTTTGTAAGTTCTTTTTCATTCAAGAATGGTCAATGGTACTAGAACCATACCAAGAAAGTTTTGTAATGTCCATAGACTGGCCAAGATTTCATTAAAACAATAGTCTTTTTCCAGAGAATCCCATTAGTGCAGAATAAACACCAGCTGGAAACTTAGGCGATCTGAGTTCCAGTCTCAGCTAGATTATTTGGCTGGATGACTCTGAATAAGCTTTGCTTTGGGCCTCAATTTCCTCATATGTGAAATAAATTAATGGGACTAGATGCACCCTAGAGTAACTTCTGTGTGCTAAACAATGCTGCCTAAAAAAGCCAGGCATTTATCTCTAACCCAGTGGTCTCTACTCATCATTGTCCTTGCCTGAAATCCCAGAAAAACAGGAACACTAGGGGTTGGACCCTTACACCCTCCTCCAGAGTTCCAGCACTCCTTTTCATCTCAAAAATTTCACCTGGAAATTATTTCTTGCCATTTCAATATAAAGGGCACATACAGAGAAGTTTGGGACTCAACATTTGTGCAAGTTCTCTATGATACAAGAGACTTGTTCTAGGAAGGATGAGTCTTCCAGCAAGAGTCTTGGGTAACAAAGGGCCCCTTAATCCCTTTGGTGAATCTCCCCAGCATAGCACCTATAGACTGTAGCCTGCCAGGCTCCTTTGTCCATGGGATTTTCCAGGCAAGGGTAGTGGAGTGGGTTTCCATTTCTTTCTCCAGGGGATCTTCCTGACCCAGGGATCAAACCTGGGTCTCCTGCATTGCAGGTGGATGCTTTACCATCTGACCTACTAGGGAAGCCCATCTTGGTGGGCTGGTACAGGTTCTATTGGTACAGGCAATGAATCTAGATGTGGTAACTAACATCCCTGAAAAAGGAACTGATGACGCCAATGCTTGGGGACCTGACCTAGAGATAGGAGTTTTCAGGGAAAAAACAAGTTGGCAGGAAGAAGATAGACTATAACAAGCTTCCTTCTACAATTTTCATTTGCAATTCCTTACAACAACATCCTTCTATATTCACCTTCCTTAAAGAACCATGCAGAATTATTTTCAGGCTGTCTGGATGCTCACTATAAAACTTCCTCAATTTATTTTTTCTAATGCTGATACAAATGGAATGCCAATAAAGATAAAAACTAATCTAGATTGCTATATAATCAATTAAACTTTATATACCTTGGAAGTGAAAGTGAAGTCACTCAGTCGTGTCCGACTCTTTGCTACCCCACGGACTGTAGCCTACCATGCTCCTCCATCCATGGGATTTTCCAGGCAAGAGTACTACTGAGGTTGCCATTTCCTTCACCAGAGGATCTTCCCAACCCAGGGATCAAACCTGGGTCTCCTGCACTGTAAGCAGACGCTTTACCATCTGAGCCACCAGGGAAGTCCTTTACCTTATATTATACTAAAAGATATGGGAAATATAAATTAGGAAGTATCAGACATTAAATATTTTGTGCATATAAAGTATAAAAATTTATGTGAATAAAATATAAAATAGAAGTGCTCTTGTTTTAAGAAGTTTCTTCTTTTGGTGGGGGCGAGGGAAAGTCCTCTTTCCCTAGAAATTTATAGATCAATTATATGTCTCTCCTTCCACTCAAATATAGGAATTTGAAGAGAAAAAGCGAGTTGGTAGAAAAGATAGACTAACAAGCTTCCCTCCATAATTCTTATTTTCAGTCTCTACTGCAGCATCTTTCTATATTCACCTTTGTGAAAGAACCATACAGAATTCCATGTACCTTTTCAGTTCCAGTATTTTGAACATGGCTTCCAAAGCCTGCATCATTATCACTACATATACATCCCAGCTTGCCACTCAAAGGGGCTTCCTGATAGCTCACTTGGTAAAGAATCAACTTGCAATGCAGGAGACCTGAGTTCGATCCCTGGGTTAGGAAGATCCCCTGGAGAAGAAAAGGCTACTCACTCCAGTGTTCTGGCCGGGAGAATTACTTGGACTGTATAGTCCATGGGGTCACAAAGACTAGGACACGACTAAGTGACTTTCACTTCACTTCGCTTCCCCTTCAAAAATCACTCATACTAAGCATCACTTGACATTACAAAGCTCTATCTTGCTGGTAAATCTCAGTTTAAATATTCGTTTTTCCAGGAGCCTTTCCTCAAGACTCTAGACTAGATGAAATTCCCCTAAAATGTGTTATAATAGCACCCTATATTCCCTCTAGCATAATACTCATCATAGTTCAGTTCATCCACTGTCATGTCCAACTCTTTGTGGCCCCATGGACTGCAACACACCAGGCTTCGCTGTCCATCACCAATTGCAGGAGCTTGCTCAAACTCATGTCATCGAGTTTGGCGACGCCATCCAAACATCTCATCCTCTGTCATCCCCTTCTGCTCCTGCCTTCAATCTTGCCCAGTATCAGGGTCTTTTTCAGTGCGTCAGTTCTTCAAATCAGGTGGCCAAAGTATTGGACTTTCTGTTTCAGCATATTCATTCATTCATTCATCTCAATGAATATTCAGAACTGATTTCATTTAGGATTGACTAATTTGATCTCCTTGCAATCAAAGGGACTCTCAAGAGTCTTCTCTAGCACCAAGTTCAAAAGCACCAATTCTTCAGCGTTCAGCTTTCTCTATGGTCCAACTCTTACATCCATACATAAATACTGGAAAAACCATAGCTTTCACTACAAGGACCTTTGTTTGCAAAACAGTGTCTTTGCTTTTGAATATGCTGTCTAGCTTGGTCATAGCCTTTCTTCCAAGGAGCAAGAGTCTTTTAATTTCATGGCTGCAGTCACCATCTGCAGTGATTTAGGAGCCCAAAACAATAAAGTCTTCACTATTTCCATTGTTTTCCCATCTATTTGTCATGAAATGATGGGACCAGATGCCATGATCTTAGTTTTCTTAATGTTGAATTTTAAGTCAGCTTTTTCACTGTCCTCTTTCACTTTCATCAAGAGGCTCTCTAGTTCTTCTTCACTTTCTGCTAAAGGGTGGTGTCCTCTGCATATCTGAGGTTATTGATATTTTTCCCAACAATCTTGATTCCAACTTGTGCATCATCCAGCCTGGCATTTCACATGATGTACTCTGCATGTAAGTTAAATAAGCAGGGTGACAATATACAGCCTTGAAATACTCCTTTCCCAATTCAGAACCAGTCTGTTGTTCCATGTCCAGTTCTAACTGGTGCTTCTTGACCTGTGTACAGATTTCTCAGGAGGCAGGTAAAGTGGTCTGGTATTCCCATTTCTTTAAAAATGTCCCACAGTTTGTGGTAATCCACACAGTCAAAGGCTTTGGCACAGTCAATAAAGTACAATTAGATGTTTTTCTGGAACTTTCTTGCTTTTTCAATGATCCAGCAGATGCTGGCAATTTGATCTCTGGTTCATCTGCTTTTTCTAAATCCAGTTTGAACATCTGGAATTTCACAGTGCATGTACTGTTGAAGCCTGGCTTGGAGAATTTTGAGTGTTACTTTGCTAGCTCAGAATTTGTGGGATGAGTGCAATTGTATGGTAGTTTGAGTATTCTTTTCATTGCCTTTCTTTGGGATTGGAATGAAAACTGACATTTTCCAGTCCTGTGGCCACTGCTGAGTTTTCCAAATTTGCTGGCACACTGAGTGCAGCACTTTCACAGCATCATCTTTTAGGATTTGAAAGAGCTCAACTGGAATTCCATCACCTCAACTAGCTTTGTTCGTAGTGGTGCTTCTTAAGGCCCACTTGACTGCATTCCAGGAAGTCTGGCTCTAGGTGAATGATCACACCACTGTGGTTACTGGGTCATTAAGTTCTTTCTTGTATAGCTCTTCTGTATATTCTTGCCACCTTTCTTAATATTTTCTGCTTCTGTTAGGTCCATACCATTTCTGTCCTTTATTGAGCCCATCTTTGCATGAAATATTCCCTTGTTATCTCTAATTTTCCTGAAGAGATCTCTAGTCTGTCCCATTCTATTGTTTCCCTCTATTTCTTTGCATTGATCACTGAGGAAGGCTTTCTTATCTCCCCTTGTGATTCTTTGGAGCTCTGCATTCAAATGGGTATATCTTTCCTTTTCTCCTTTGCCTTTAGCTTCTCTTCTTTTCTCGGCTATTTGTAAGGCCTCCTCAGACAACCATTTTGCCTTTTTGCATTTCTTTTTCTTGGGGATGGTCTTGATCACTGCTTCAGGTACAATGTTACAAACCTCCAACCATAGTTCTTCAGGCATTCTGTCTATCAGATCTAACCCCTTGAATCTGTCACTTTCACTGTATAATCATAAGGGATTTGATTTAGGTCATACCTGAATGGTCTAGTGGTTTTCCCTACTTTCTTCAATTTAAGTCTGAATTTTNCCTTGTGATTCTTTGGAGCTCTGCATTCAAATGGGTATATCTTTCCTTTTCTCCTTTGCCTTTAGCTTCTCTTCTTTTCTCGGCTATTTGTAAGGCCTCCTCAGACAACCATTTTGCCTTTTTGCATTTCTTTTTCTTGGGGATGGTCTTGATCACTGCTTCAGGTACAATGTTACAAACCTCCAACCATAGTTCTTCAGGCATTCTGTCTATCAGATCTAACCCCTTGAATCTGTCACTTTCACTGTATAATCATAAGGGATTTGATTTAGGTCATGCCTGAATGGTCTAGTGGTTTTCCCTACTTTCTTCAATTTAAGTCTGAATTTTGCAATAAGGAGTTCATGATCTGAGCCACAGTAGGCTCCTAGTCTTGTTTTTGCTGACTATATAGAGCTTCTCCATCTTTGGCTGCAAAGAATATAATCAGTCTGATTTCAGTGTTGACCATCTGGTGATGTCCATGTGTAGAGTCTTCTCTTGTTTTGTTAAAAGAGTGTGTTTGCTATAACCAGTGCATTCTGTTGGCAAAACTCTGTTAGCCTTTGCTCTGCTTCATTTTGTACTCCAAGGCCAAATTTTCCTGTTATTCCAGGTATTTGTTGACTTCCTACTTTTGCATTCCAGTCCCCTATAATGAAAAGGACATTTCTTTTAGTTATCAAATAAAGTGGTGGAGTAGAAGGACGTGCACTCAACTCCTGTGAGAACTCCAAAATTACAACTCACTGCTGAGCAATCATTGACAGGAAAATATTGGATCCCACCAAAAAAAGATACCCCACATCTAATGGCAAAGGAGAAGCCTTAGCAAGATAGTAGGAGAGGCAAAATCACATTTAGAATCAAACTCCATACCCACCAGAGATGCTTGGAGGGCTCAAACAAAACCTGTGCACAACAGGAGACCCCAGAGAGACTAAGCCAGACCTGCCTTTGAGTGTTTGAGTGTCTCCTGCAGAGGTACAGTTCAGCAGTGGCCTGCCACAGGGCCAGGAGCTCTGGGTACAGCAGACCTGGGTATGACATAAGCTCTCTTGGAGGAGGTCGCCATTAACCCTTCCATACAGCTGCCAGAACTTACACAGGACTGGGGAAACAGACTCTTGGAGGGCACAAACAAAACCTTGTGCACACCAGGACCCAGGAGAAAGGGGCAGTGACCACACAAGAGACTGACAGGGACTTGCCTGTGAGTGTCCAGGAGTCTCCAGCAGAGATGGAGGTGGTGGCAGTGGCCTGCTGCAGGGTCAGGGGCACTGAGTGCAGCANAGACTCTTGGAGGGCACAAACAAAACCTTGTGCACACCAGGACCCAGGAGAAAGGGGCAGTGACCACACAAGAGATTGACAGGGACTTGCCTGTGAGTGTCCAGGAGTCTCCAGCAGAGATGGAGGTGGTGGCAGTGGCCTGCTGCAGGGTCAGGGGCACTGAGTGCAGCAGTGCGTACATGAGACATTTTGAAGGAGGTGGCTATTAACTTCATTACCTCCGCCATAGTTTGGTTTCAGGTCAAACAACAGGGAGGGAACACGGCCCCACCCATCAACAGAAAATTTGATGAAGCATTTACTGAGCATGGCCCCACCCATCAGAACCAGACCCAGTTTCCCCCTCAGTCAGTGTCTCCCATCAGGAAGCTTCCATAAGCCTCTTATCCTTATCCCTCAGAGGGCAGACAGAATGAAAACAACAATCACAGAAAACTAATCAAACTGATCATCAAATTCAACTAGAATTACTTGCTTGATAGTCTATTGTGTCAGCTAGACTGTAAGTCCTCTAAGAAAGGGGACCATGTCTGTCTTAGCCACACCAATCCAATAGACATACCATCTGTGTTCTCTGGCACAGCTTATAAATCCAGACATAACCACAGTCATTTATCTGTCTGAGAACATTCCTAGTTATCTGTTAGGTAAGGAGTTAGGCTTGAGCTAAAAGGGGTGACCTAGCCAAAAATGATTCAAGCTTATCTCTAAACCCCACCCCAAAATGCCTCTATGCTGCCCAGGAGAGCTCACAGATACACTGCAAAATAACCACAGAGCCTTTTTCAACTCCAGTGCATGTACCCTTGAGGCACAGCTGTGTCCTCAAGTGACCCTAGGCAGCCGGGAGCCTATTAAGGGTTCATAAATATTCTATACATACATACATCTGATTATAACAGATTGAATTATGAGAAAGACATGCAGTAGAACATGTTGTTATGTAACTTGCAACTGTCGATCAAAACTGTCAGTCCACGCCTGTCTAGATGAATATGTAAAAGTTCTGTCTTGAAAAACCCCCCACCTCATCATGTCAGTGCCAGTGCCTCTCTTGGCTCGGCCCACCTCTCCCTTGAGGTGTTCTTTCTGTTCTTTCTTCAATAAACTTGTTTTTGCCACAGGTAAGCCCTCAGATTCTTCTTTGTGTCCTTACCAAGAACCAAGGCCCACAAGGAAGGGTCCTCTTTGACTCTCCTTATACGATAACATTATCCTCAGAGGCTAACTCAGAGTTCTGATTTTGGGGGAAGAAGACAGGTTGCTTAAAGGAGGATTTTGTGCATTACAGTGACCTGCAGAGTTCCAAGCAAGTAGGAAGTGTTTGGTACATATTTACTACAGAATAAATCAAAGAATGAAATTATTATAAAATATTCAGTGCTTATCATAGAAGTGACTATAAATGCAATAACAGTGAATGAAAAGTGATGAGTCAGTCTGATGTTGTTCTTGATTTAGCTTAGTTCAGTGTTTGGAAACAAGAGTTGACTACTTTTGGTGACTTGAACATCCTTCTCTCAAAAATGTCTACCTTTTTTTTCTTCTTTTTTTTTTTTTGCTTAAGAAGTATTTCTTCTTTCAAACTTGAAATTTCTATTTTGTTTTGGGGTATAGCTGATTAACAATGTTGTTACAGTTTCACATGACTAGTGAAGGGACTCAGCCATACGTATACAAGTATCCATTCTCTCCTAAACCACCCTCCCATCCAGGCTGGCACATCACACTGAATAGAGTTCCATGTGTCATACAGTAGGTCCTTGTTGGTTTTCCATTTCAAATAGAGTAGTGTGTACATGTCCTTCCCAAACTCCCTAACTATCCCTTTACCCTGGCATCATAAGTTTATTCTCTAAGTCTGTGAGTCTGTTTCTGTTTTGCAAGTAAGTTCATTTGTATCATTTCTTTTTAGATTCTACATATAAAGGATGTCATATGATATTTCTCCTCTGTCTAACTTACTTCACTTAGTATGACACTCTCTTAAGTCTATCCATGTTGCTGCAAATGGCATTATTTCATTCTTTTTAATGGCTGAATAATATCCCATTGTATATATGTACCACATCTTCATATGAACATTTAGGTTACTTCCATGTCTAGACTATTGTATACAATGG
Source organism: Oreotragus oreotragus (assembly GCA_006410675.1). Classification (NCBI taxonomy): domain Eukaryota; kingdom Metazoa; phylum Chordata; class Mammalia; order Artiodactyla; family Bovidae; genus Oreotragus; species Oreotragus oreotragus. Next base: position 434,614 of record SJYX01001880.1, read on the forward strand.
TCCAATGAACACTGGGGTGCATGCATCCTTTCAGATCATGTTTTTCTCTGGACATATGCCCAGGAGTGGGATNAAATGGCATTATTTCATTCTTTTTAATGGCTGAATAATATCCCATTGTATATATGTACCACATCTTCATATGAACATTTAGGTTACTTCCATGTCTAGACTATTGTATACAATGGTCCAATGAACACTGGGGTGCATGCATCCTTTCAGATCATGTTTTTCTCTGGACATATGCCCAGGAGTGGGATTGCAGGGTCATATGTTAGCTCTGTTTTTAGTTTTTAAGGAATCTCTATAGTGTTTTGCATAGTGGCAGCACTAATTTACATTCCCAGCAACAGTGCAGGAGGGTTCCCTTCTCTCCACACCCTCTCCATCATTTGTTGTTTGTGGATTTTTTGATGATAGCCATTCTGACTGATCCACCCATTTTTAAAAAACTCTTCCTGTTGCTTGTAACAGAGACTAATCCATTCCTACATCTATGTCACCAGATAGTGGACCACCTCAAACTCCCCACTGTCTCTTTCTGGAATGCACAATGCAAGGCAGAAGATAAAAAACCAATCTAATGATGTGTCTTCATTTGATCAAAAACCCAAGTTCCATAGGTTTCTCTCTAGAAAATAGGTTAAAATGAAAAGAGAGTGAAAGACAAAACCTGATCACAACTATAAATTAAGAGAAGTTGGATGTTCTTCACTTGGAAGCTTTTGTGGTCGAAGTTATGAGGAGGAGACATTTGTCATCGCCCAGTGAATCACAGATTCCCCTGCAACTCCTGTTTAAATGCTTTTGTCTGTGGTACAGGAGCCCCTATTCCAGCTTCTCATCTTGTTCGCCAAAATTGACCCTGACCACTGATGTGATAACTACTGATTGGTATTCAGAGTTCCCAATTTCAATACATTATTCATTTCACAATAATTTGTTAAGTTTCTATTATGTACTAGATACATGGGGTTCCGAGGTAAACCGAATAAACCATGGCTGTTGTCTCCATGAAATTTATAATGTAGTGAATGGGAAGGATTAGATCATAAAATAATATTGCAGATCATAAATGCAGACTTACAGATGGTGATGCATATCAGGAAGAAAAGGTATAATGTGTTATGGGAGATTTTAATGAGGACATGTTTTAAATTAAGGGATGATAGAAAGCTTCTCTGAGGAACCAGGAGCCTAGGGAGTATATGGATTCAGCCAAGAAAAGACAAGGGACATCATGCTCCAAGCTGAGGGAAAAGCTTACAGGAAAGCTCTGAAGTGGGAGAGAATTTAGCTCATTTGAAGACAAGGTAGAAAAACCAATGTAGACACAACATTTTGGGAGAAGGTGCAAGAAAAGTTTCAGGGGTAAGCAAAGGCCTGATCTCATAAGGCTTTTCCAGGGTGCCATGTATAGTTGTTCAGTTGTGTCTGATTCTTTGCCACCCTATGGACTGTAGCCCATCAGGCTCCTCTGTCCATGGGATTCTCCAGGCAAGACTACTGGAGTGGGTAGCCATTCCCTTCTCCTGGGGATCTTCCTGACCCAGGGGTTGAGTTCAGGTCTCCTGCATCGCAGGCAGATTCTTTACCCACTGAGCCACCAGAGAAATCCACGTAAGGCTTTGTAGGCAACGTTAAAGATGTGGGTTTTCTCCATAAGAATATTTTGGCAGTGGATCGAGGTGATCTTAAGACTACTGCAGCTCTGGAGAAGAACGGACTGGAGGAAGCCGAGCACAGAAGATCCAAGGAGCTCAGGCTGGATGCCACCAGGGTGGCAGGCCCAGAAGGAAAAAGAAGAGGACAAATTGGAAGCTCAAATTGGCAAGACCTCTTTCTCCACTGAACTTCCATGAGTTGCTGGGTCTGCTTAAGCTTTACGTGCTCATGTTCAGGCTGGCTCTGCCTCAGTGAGAATCAGCTGAGAAGACTGTCAACTCAGCAGACCAAAGCTGTGTCTGCCGCAGTCTGGTTATTTTGGTCACACAGACATGGCCTTAATAACAGTCTCATCCTATCTATAGATGCAGTGTCAAATCTGGTTTCCGTTGAGCTAGATTTTTTCATCCTACTCAGCTTTGTGAGGGAAATTTCTCTCTTCAGGAACAACACAGAGAGAGAACCTGGACATAGAGCTATAAAATTGGAGCTGGAGGGACCGGATACAAGGTATCATTTTTTAGAACAGCCATTTTATGTTTTAGATTCTAATTAATTTGTGGATCTCTCTTCCCCACCAAGGGAAGTTAGCAATTCGCCTGCCTCATACAGGCGCCATGTCCATTTCAGAATGTTTTCTGTGGATTTTTCCCACATCATCTATTAATTACCTAATTACATCGTCTAATTATGTGATTCTTCATGTATTTACACTGATTATGTAATTGGGTGCAATTACACTAATTAGGTTAATGATACAGGATAACAGACTACAAATTGCTTTAAAGGGACACTGAGAAGGCTGGTAGGCCAAAAACTCTTTGGTGGTAGGTCAGGATCTATCTACTAGTAGCTCAGAGCTTTCCTGGGCTTCATCTTCATCCTGACCTTCAGATCTGATCTAGAGAGCAATGTGGAAAATTAGCAATTACTCTCCAAGATCAGGAGACCTGTGTGTGTGTGTGCTCAGTACTTCAGGCAAGTCTGGTTCTTTGCAATTCCATGGACTGTAGCCCACCAGGCTCCTCTGTCCAAGGAATTTCCCAGGAAAGAATACCAGAACAGGTAGCCATTTCTTTCTCCAAGGGATCTTTCTGACCCAGGGATCAAACTCATGTCTCTTGCATCTTCTGCACTGGCAGATGGATTCTTTACTACTGTACTACCTGGGAAGCCCAGGAGAAAAAGCTAAGAAGTAGGCAAAGTTTGCCAGACCCATCCTTGTGGTAGACAGAATAATATACCTCCTCACAAAGATGTTTATCCCCTAATACCCAGAACCAGTGAATATATTTCCTTCCATGAACATTGCAGACATGATTGAGCGTAATGACCTTTAGATGGGAAGATTATCCTCAATTATCCTGGCGGGCCAAGCCTAATCATATGCATCCATAAAAATGAAGAGATTTTTCCAGCTGGATCAGAGAGATGCAACAATGGAATGCAAAAAAAAAAAAAAAAAAAAAAAAAA
>SJYX01001881.1:0-11727 GCA_006410675.1 Oreotragus oreotragus
TTAGAGATAGAATGAGTTTGCAGAGGCAGCCTGAAACCTTTAGACAGAAAACCATAAAGTCAACTCTGAAATGGTGTTGGGTAGGGTTACTGGAACGCTCATCTGTTTCCTGTCTCCTCCCTCCCCCACTATTGAATGTAAAAACTAAACTAAATGAGAATCATCCACTTCTTAGAACATTACAAGTAGACTTCACAACTGCCTTTCCCTATGGCTTTACCCCCCTTTAGAAAATTCCATTTTCTTTCTCCTTTCATCCCAGTTCCTTGATTTACCTTGAACTGAGATAACATAGAAACATCTGAAGAAGCTCCAGTTCTTACTGTTTCTCTTCCTGAGATCTTTATGGCCCCGTAAGTCACCCCCTTTAGTCACCAGGTACGATCTTTATCTTAATCCCATTGTCTTGTGGGTGTTTGTCAGTTTCAAGGGTGCTTAATGACCAAAAGAGAGCTGTAATGTGGTGCATACAGGTTAGCAAGTAGATGTCATTTGGGTTTAGACATTCCCTGTGCTAAAACAGCATCAGCAAAAACTGTTCATGTGCAATACTAACATCTTCCATCAGCAATTCAAGTCTTGTGGTTATTTTACCCTTCAAGTGTCTCTAAGTGACTATATTTTCTGGATAAATTATCTAAATAATTTATTTCATACTCTGGATTTAAATTGCTTTATCAAAGGAAAAGTACTATGCTGGGTTACTTGCTTTCCTCTTTAGCACTGTTTTTCAAATAAACTGTAAAATGGCACCACCGTGTGGTTGAAATGTACATCGTTCCCAGAAATCCAACATAGAAACAATAAATCAGACAGTTTACTATTATTCATTAATTCATTCAACAAATAGTCTCTAAGAGTCTACCTTGTGTCAGGCTAAATTATTGTACTAGGAACACTGTAAATAAAACAAATACAATCTCTGACTCCTTAAATCTCATATTCACTGTTCACTTTTCTTTGGTTAAATAAACTATATCAAACATTAAAATGCAAAAGTCCATCCTTTCAGTGGTTTATATTGGTATAAAAAAAAAAGAGAGAACAAAAGAAGTGTTAATTCTGGAATTGTATAAAATACTTACTTTTCCCTCTATGCTACTCAGCTTTTTATGGCTTGTCTCAGATAAATGGCTCCTAACTGAAAATGTAACAAAACAATGAAGATGTTTTTCTAAGAAAAAAAAAAGACCATATACTAACATACTCCAAAGTTTGCCTACAAGGCTGGTGATCTATAATCTCCTTGAATTTTATCTATGGTGTCTTTAGGTCCATGTAAATCATCTGCCTGCAATGCAGGAGACCCTGGTTCAATTCCTGGGTCAGGAAGATCCCCTGGAGAAAGAAATGGCAACCCACTCCAGTCTTCTTGCCTAGAGAATCCCATGGACAGAGGAGTCTGGCAGGCTACAGTCCATGGGGTCGCAAGAGTCGGACNGATCTATAATCTCCTTGAATTTTATCTATGGTGTCTTTAGGTCCATGTAAATCATCTGCCTGCAATGCAGGAGACCCTGGTTCAATTCCTGGGTCAGGAAGATCCCCTGGAGAAAGAAATGGCAACCCACTCCAGTCTTCTTGCCTAGAGAATCCCATGGACAGAGGAGTCTGGCAGGCTACAGTCCATGGGGTCGCAAGAGTCGGACACGACTTAGCAACTAATCCACCACCACCACCACCACCACACATAAAGTTAAGATCTGTTGATTTTAGTGATTTCTAGTGTCCCTTCTAGCTATAACAATATTTGGTTCTTAGGATCAGAAATACTTGATAGAAGAGCTAATCCCACAGTAAACCTACAAATTATATTCAAGGCTCCTGACTTCCAAGCCCTCACAATACATCCACTGATTGTTACAGCTGCTTTACTATAGCACTGTCTCATGTTATTGCAACTTCCTTCGCTCAGGGATAGCATGAGTGAGGTGACCAGATAAAGTATTGTCCAAACCAGCATACTTTGACAGTGAAATGGGGGAAAGCTGCATCAATAAATACTCAACTCATAAGTTTAATATAAAAATGATTTAATGTACTAAATGAGATCAGAATAAAGGTTGACACATGGAAAGCAGCCTATCAATCTTATTCCTTAAACAGTAATCATGGGCAACTAGCTGTATCTCTCTACTGGTTTTCCTCTCTTCAACTCACTTTCCACTCTGCTTCCAAAAGTATTTCTGTAAAGTACAAACATTCTGTTCCTTTTCCTACTGACAAATCTGTAAATGGGCTTCCCATGGTATACAGAACACACAAATTCCCTTTATTTGGGATTCTGGCTAGATTTCAAATTGTTCCTCCCCATCAATCCTTCCTTGAGTTTGAGCAGGCTCCGGCAGATGTGAAGGACAGGGAAGCCTGGGATGCTGCAGTCCATAGGGTCTCAAAGAGTCAGACATGACTCAGCGATAACAGCAACAGTATCAGTCCTTCCAAGAATCACCTTCCATTTAGCTACAGTTCTTCCAAGAACACAAATTCCCTTTATTTGGGATTCTGGCTAGATTTCAAATTGTTCCTCCCCATCAATCCTTCCTTGAGTTTGAGCAGGCTCCGGCAGATGTGAAGGACAGGGAAGCCTGGGATGCTGCAGTCCATAGGGTCTCAAAGAGTCAGACATGACTCAGCGATAACAGCAACAGTATCAGTCCTTCCAAGAATCACCTTCCATTTAGCTACAGTTCTTCCAAGTCCCACCCCACTCTTCTACCTGCATGCTTTAGTGTTCTACAGTCCTACTAAACTTTACCTATCAAAATCCTTCACACATTTTAAGTCTTAGTTCAAGTTCTTCTGGATAACATAAAACCAAAATTTGTTGTCCCTCTCTATTTTAATTTATAATATGAGTTATTATTTATTAAATTCACATTATCAGGCACTATTCTAAATAAGCTCTTCAAATAACACTATCTCTCTGCATTTTGGAAAGAGAAACATAGACATGCGTGTGCATGCATGCTAAGTCACTTCCATCACCAGTTTTCTCTGTCCACGAGACTCTCCAGGCAGGAATATTGGAGTGGGTTGTCATGCCCTCCTCCAGAGGATCTTCCAGAACCAAGGATCGAACCTGTGTCTCTTATGTCTCCTGCACTGGCAGGTGAGTTCTTTACCACTAGTGCCACCTGCGGAGCCCAAACATAGCCACATATAACTATAATTCAATGTACAGAGCAGAAAGTAGGGTTTACGACAGTAGTTAGAGCTGTGTTTGATGAAAGCAGGATAGTGTGGCAGTTGAACACATGGGCTCCAAAATAAGATGACCTACCTGGTTTATAATTTTGCCTCTATAATTTGCTAGTTATGTGACTTTGGGGATATATTTCCCTCTTCCTTTTCCTTATTTGGGGAGTGGAATCCTCATGAAATTGCTTAAAATTGTTTATTATAAAATTTTGCCACAGTGACAATTTTCACAAATACAATTATTATGGCACTTAAATGCAAATATCTGAAACAAAAGATTAAATTTTTTATTTTCTTCACTGTGTTTCCCACAATGTAATCTCAAATGTACCTCCTACACTAGAGAAGTACTTTTTGACCATGTCAATCAAATATTCAGCATGCCACCACAAATTCACGCTGAATATTAATGGAGGGATTTGTGAATGTTTCCTGGGCAGGAACATGAAAATAGCTGAGAAAAAATTCTGTCTTCAAGAGAAAAGCTTCTAAATTCAGATATATTCAGATTTGGGAGACACAGTTAAGCTGACTTGATTATTCTAAATTTGTGATTTCTTCACATAGTTTTCTTTCCTGCTTGCAGTGTGTCCAATTAGACAACTGCATTTTTTTAAGGGATAATTTCCTGAGAAGACCAAAAATTGATTTTCAAAGGTTACAAAGTCCTTCACAAACTCATTAAGAAGAGACAATAAAGAGAACTGCAGTTGATTGACAGATGGTTTCAAAATCACACAATGAAAATAATATACCATTAAATGTCTTTTGGACATGAGTTTGAGCAAGCTTCAGGAGTTTGTGATGGAGAGGGAAGCCTGGCGTGCTGCAGTCCATAGGGTCCCAAAGGGTCAGACATGACTGAGTGACTGAACTGAACTAACAGCTGGAACACAGAAGGGCAGCTGAGGCAGGAAGGTGGGGGCTGAAAATCTTTTCTATGGATGTTAGATCTTTATGTAAATAAAGACAGGGTTTCATTGTGTGATTTTTTTCTTCTTTCCTGACTCTCCAAGTGTTAAACCTTCCCTAACTCCATGCACATCTACAAGTATCTTAGGAAAACATCCTGAGATAATCCCCAGTACGTAGTATTGGATGAAAGCAGAATCCTTCCAAGTGATTTTCCATCCTCCTGTCTCTCCACCTTCCTTTCCATGATGCCAGAGTAAACTTTTCCATGCAAACCCTGAGCATATTACACCCCTTCTCAAAAATCTCATTGCCTTTGAATTAGGCTAAAACAATTCAGCCTGGTATTAAAGGATTTTCTCTGTAAGACCAGTCCCTCTTTCCCAGTGGTGTTTCCTCCATCTTCCCTCTAAGTACTGTACATCCCAGTCAGGTTTTATTTCATTCTCTGTGGTCACACTTCCACATTTTTCTTCAACACTCTCAGGACTTTATTTACACCATTTCTTTTACCTGAAATGTACTTGTTGCTATCTGCTGTCTAGCCTTTTGCATGCAGGGTGGAGAAGCTTATAATTAAAAAAAAAAAAAGTATTATCCAAGTATCAAGTTGAACTGTGTGAAATCACCACATCAGAAACAAAAATTCAAATGCTGGCAATTTATTAAAGTTCAGCATATTAATTTATAGTATACAGAGCACCGAAGAATTGATGCTTTTGAACTGTGGTGTTGGAGAAGACTCTTGAGAGTCCCTTGAACTGCAAGGAGATCCAACAAGTCCATTCTGAAGGAGATCACCCCTGGGGTTTCTTTGGAAGGAATGATGCTAAAGATGAAACTCCAGTACTTTGGCCACCTCATGTGAAAAGTCAACTCATTGGAAAAGACTCTGATGCTGGGAGGGATTGGAGGCAGAAGGAGAAGAGGATGACTGAGGATGAGATGGCTGGATGGCATCCCGGACTCGATGGACGTGAGTCTGAGTGAACTCCGGGAGTTGGTGATGAACAGGGAGGCCTGGCGTGCTGCGATTCATGGGGTCGCAGAGTCGGACACGACTGAGCGACTGAACTGAACTGACAGGTATTTTCACAGATATTATTCCATTGTATCTTCACAATAACCTGTGAAATGGATAGAACTGATGCTCATCAGTATTCATTGACATTCAGTATTATTGGGTGGTAAAAGAATGGAGCTGAGATTTGAAATCAGCTCTCCTGAGATCATAGAGTCCAATTTCAAAGACTGTACTCTTTTCAGACTGGAACACTGCCATCTCTTCCAGGAGGACTTTTCCAGTTTTTCCAAGCTGTATATTTCCTCCTTATGTTTCTTTTTTATATTTAAGACCTATGTGATACAATTATAATATTTAAATAAAGAAATGTAACTGTTAATAAGTAATTTTGACTGTGTATCTTTATATTCAAATTTTATTTTAGTGTAAATAAATCCTATATGTCCAATACAAAATACAATGTATTATGTATAAAGAAATATTATACATGCTTCTAAGAAAATTCAGTTAATTTAAGAAAATTGAGTAGCACAATTAGATCATGAAAATAAATTAAAAGGCACCTTCAAAAAGCATCTTCACCTATATTCTCTAGGATACAGCCTTACCAGTGGTGACTCTTGGAGCAAATTAAGCAAGTCACACATTTTCCCCTTGCCCTAGGAGCAGCTGTCTACCAATGGCAACTCATTAAAAAGTAAACATGTTGAATATATTTTCAGTTCTTAGAATTCTAGACTTATCGAAAAAGAAGATGATCTTGCATACTTATTTAAATGATTCTTACTTTCTGAAAAAATTCTAAAGCAGATTCACAGATTTCTAGTTTTCCTGAAATTGATTTTTATAATTTTAAAAAGTATATTGGGATACAGTTTACTTACAATAAATGTTGAAAAATATTCACAGTCATATAAATACCACCAAAACTATCAAATCAATCACCACAAAAATTTCCTTGTCTTTTTCAACTAATATCCTTCCTTCATATATGGCTTATAACAACCACTGATCTATTTTCAGCCGCTATAGTATTGAGTGTTCTGGAATGTCATATAAATAGAAGCATATACATAGCATTTTGCATTTGGTTTCTTTCAGACAGCAACTATTTTTTTAACTTTGTTGTAGAATTAGTTAGATATACTTAAGATGGCAAAAGTTGTACAAAGTTCACATGTATGTTACATAACACTTCTCTATTAATATCTTACATTAGTGTTACATTTTTTAACATTAATGATCCAATAATGATATATTTGTATTAGCTAAAGACAATATTCAAATTTTCTTCATTTTTATTTTTGTCCTTTTTCTGTTCCAAGACTTCATACAGATACATGTCATGTATCATTAAGTTTTAATTTTCATAATAGTCATGTCTCATTGTTTTAATTTTAATGTGAAATTTTCAGACTTCCTTCATTTTTTTTAAACTGAAGTATAGTTTATTTACAATATTATATCAGCTGTAGATGTATAACATAGAAATTCAATATTTTTATACATTATTCTCCATTTATAGTTATTATAAAATATTGGCTTTATTCCTGTGCTATACAATATATCTTATAGATTATTACATACATAGCAGTGTGTATCTCAGTCCCCTACACCTAGCTGACCACTCCCCATCTCTTTCTCCCCTGGCAAATGCTAGTTTATTCTCTACATTTATTAGTCTATTTTTGTTTTATTATATTAATTTGTCTGTTATATTTTTTAGATTTCACATGTAAGTGGTAATATACAGTATTTGTCTTTCTCTGTCAGATTTATTTTACTTAACATAATATACTCCAGGTCCATCTTTGTTGTTGCAAATGGCAAAATTTTATTCTTTTCATGGCTGAGTAATATTCCAGCATGCAATCTGTGTTTGTGTATCACTTCTTCTGGATCCATTCATCTGTTGATTGCTTCTTTATCTTGGTTATTGTAAATAATGCCTCTGTGAACATAATGCTTTTGAACTGTGGTGTTAGAGAAGACTCTTGATAGTCCCTTGAACTGCAAGGATATCCAACCAGTCCATTCTGAAGGAGATCAGCCCTGGGATTTCTTTGGAAGGAATGATGCTAAAGCTGAAACTCCAGTACTTTGACCACCTCATGCGAAGAGTTGACTCATTGGAAAAGACCCTGGAGCTGGGAGGAGGAGAAGAGGATGACAGAGGGACGACAGAGGATGAGATGGCTGGATGGCATCACTGACTGGATGGACGTGAGTCTGAGTGAACTCCGGGAGATGGTAATGGACAGGGAGGCCTGGCGTGCTGCGATTCATGGGGTCGCAAAGAGTCGGACATGACTGAGAGACTGAATTGAACTGAACTGAACATTGAAGAGCACATCTTTTGAGTTGTGCTTTAGAGTTTTCATTTTCTTCAGATGTATGAATCATATGGTAGTTCAAATTCCTAGTTTTTTTAGGAATCTCCATGCTATTTTCCATAGTGGCTGAACCAATTTATGTTCTCATCATGAATGTACAAGAATTACCTTTCCTTCACATCCACACCAACACTTGTTATTTGTAGCACTTCAGCGTTAGCTGTTCTCACAGGTGTGAGTTTTCTTAGGGAAGATTCAAGGATTTTAATCTATGAGTAATTTAGCCATACTACTGAAGTGGCATTCATTTCCAAGTGTAAGTTCTTTCTAGTTTGATGGGAGAAAGAATTATTCCTAGCCCATTATGGGATCTTGCTGTTGTTTTGCTTTCCCCTGTAGGTTGCTTTCTCTGATTGTGTCTTCTGATGTGTGTGCAGATAATCCGCAGCTGAAGACCTAAGGGAACCTCTTTGAATACCTCATGTGATTTCCCTGTATGCAGTGCCGTTTTTTATAGCATTCTGCCTCCAGACTCTAACCACTTTAATCTTTCTGAACTTTAATGTCTGTTTAAATGACTAAATTCTCTTCTTAACCAAGTAAGAGCATGAAGTTCTGTTTGGTTTCTTTATCCTGAGTGTCACTTAGACACTTAGACACATATTTTAGACATTAAGCTGGTGAAATTTTGCAGCTTACTCATTTCCCTTTTCAGGAAAACAGTTTTTCATTGGGTCATGTATTTTGTCCAATTGTCAAGTTATTTAAATATAAAGATAAATTTCCTCTCTGTCTCTCCATCTTAGTTCAAATGAAAGTCTACATTAATATTTTATGGGCTTTTTTTTTTTACAGAATATTAAGTCATTTTAATATCATTATATTTATGGATTTTTTCCCATGTAATGTTAATTCACATAGTTTGCTTCACACTCTGCTTACATCTTTGTTAATTTTATCAGGATGTGTTATCACTCCCTGTCTTAAATCTTATGAGGTTCTTGGCCAGTTTGAAGGATGGGACTATACAATAAATTTTACTGGTGAAATGGAAAAAAGAAGAGACAATTTAAGAGATAGAGACATAAGTAAAAACTAACATACCATGAGCTTATTCAAGGGAGAGAACTAATTATCTTTCACATTACCTACTACATGCCTTGTGTATAACAGTTGGATAAACTGAAAAAAAATATGGAAAAAATAATTTATGATCTTGCGAGATTTAGGTCAAGGACTCCATGTATCCTTGGTTTTAGTAAATGCTTTGAAATTTGAGGATTATAACAATGTTTGATTAGAAATGAAAAAGACCTACTCACAGTTATAGTATGCTTTGAAATGCTTTAATTTTATTTGATCTGAAGTGTATGATCTGAGGTCATCAAGAGGACATGATCTCTGATTGATTCTAGAGCTAGATCCAGGCAATCCAAAACTCCTCATCTCGTACCCTGTCCTCAGGATGTACACTCCACTCACTGTTCTCAGAATGAGAGCGATTTTCAAGGACACAACTGTGGGAGAGCAACGTGTTCTTGAGACCATCTGACTGTGTGTATGACTGAACCCACTTAAGCCTTAATAGCGAAACTTTTAAGATTCTAGCGGGCTGATACAGAGATCTGCTTATATCACCTAGGACAAGCCTCACATGGAAGTTCCCTTGCTTACTAAACCTGTTCCCTACCAATTTGGAGTAGTCTGCTTCTTCCTTTGTCTCTCTTTGCCTTTCACATTAGTGGGTGGGGTCATTTCAGATTTTATCTGGGAACTCCTAGGTTTTTGAACTAAATGTGTGATTTGAGTAATTCTAAGTATGATGCTTAAAATCCTTCAGATTCATGGCCTAAGGAAAATTTGTGTCATAACAAAAATATAAAAGGTGTAGCACTTTAGGAATATAGATAGATACATGCATACATATATATTTTACTTTATATGCTTCAAAGTGCTAATTAAATAATGAATATGAAATATCAATGGAAATTCTCTCAGATTTCCCATTTATGAGATAATTGATCTCGTCTTTTGTGAATGTAGGAGACCTGGGTTCGATCCCTGGGTTGGGAAGATCCCCTGGAGAAGGAAATGGCAACCCACTCCAGTATTCTTGCTTGGAGAATCCCATGGACTGAGGAGCTTGGTGGGCTGCAGTCCATGGAGTCACAAAGAGTCGGACACGACTGAGTGACTTTACTTACTTACTTTTTGTGGTGTATAATTTGCACAAGAATCAGAATGGTTATGTGGTTATTTTCCCTTTTATTATTCTTTATTCCTCTACTTTGAACTTTACAAATATGCAAAACTTTCACCATTTAACATGAAGGATGTTTCTTCTGTTTATAGCTGTGTCAGTTATCACAAAGGAACAAAATATGTTTTGCCTTGCAATTGTCATGACAACTTTCCTAAAGCATTAATATCATGATCTTTGAATGAGAGAGTCACTCCTGCTTAGAGTTAATATTTTTGTCATCAAGAAGAACTCACCCCTTTGCCAAGACAAAATGGAATGGTGTGGAAAAAATTCCAAGCAAATAACCTTTCTTAAAACATCAATATTTCTGATGAAAAAGATGAATAAAGTGTAGAGCTAGATGTGAATCTAAAATAAGAACATAAACAACTCTCCTTTATTTCTACTCCAGATCAACTTCTCAAGCAGTGAAGCTATCCTTTTTAAAGCTTTATTAATGCTTTAAAACCACAAATTCAACACTTTCCCTTCTTTATAAAAGGAATCATAAATATAGAAGGAAAAAAATGTGATCACAAATGTTTCAAGTATTGTTGTCTCTTCCATTTATTCACTTGTTAACCGGTTTGGTGTTTATTGTTTGTAAACACATAATAGGCTCCTGTGACAAAATACTCTGTAAAAGTCACGTAGAATCTGCTTTAAAATTCTGTTCTCTAGTCAATTTTAAATCTTCATTAGTCACAGATTTTTAACCCACACATTTGCTCCCCCTTAAAATGTCTAGCATTAGGCTTTGAATTTATTTTTTTATCTTTTTTTGGAAAAAAAATTTTTTTCCTCCTTTCAGAGGAGATTGCATCTTCCCAGGATTGAGAACATATGTATTTTGCTTGCTTTTGCAAACCTAAAACCTAGAAGAAAGCCAAGAAAAACCCAGCATATACTGGGCACTCAATAAATAGATGAATTAATGGAATTTTCATAAAAATTCTTAGCATATGTGTGTCCAATCTATTCCAATCTTTTCTCTTATGAGGAAGTTGAAATCAAGATAAGTAAGTAATTTGTCCAAGGAAATAAGTTGGCCAGTTGTTTTGAAGAAGAACTAATGGCCCTATTCATAGTAATGAACACTTACTACTAGGCTAATAACTTTTGTTTATCTGGAGTTTCAGAGTCTTTCATACATAGTCTACAGAGAATAATGAGTAACACTTACTAAGAACTGAGCTATTTCTGAAGACTGAGCACTGAAGAATTGGTGTTTCTGAACTGTGGTATTGGAGAAGACTCTTGAGAGACCCCAGACAGCAAGGAGATCTAACCAGTCAATCCTAAAGGAAACCAACCCTGACCATCCATTGAAAGGACTAATGCTGAAGCTGAAGCCCAATATTCTGGCCACCTTATGCAAAGAGCTAACTCATTGGAAAAGACCCTGATGCTGGGAAAGATTGAGGGCAGGAGGACAAGGGGCAACAGAGGAAGAGATGTTTGGATGGCATTACCAACTCATTGGACATAAATTTGAGCTAATTCTGAGAGATAATGAAGGACAGGGAGGCCTGGCATGTTGCAGTTCTTAGGTTGACAAAGAGTCAGACACGACTGAGCGACTGAACAACAACATAAATGGAAGAATAAAGCATGTTAAGTTTCTTTGTGACTATGAAGGGCTTTACTTTCCAGGCAGATATCTTTATCCATAAATAAATGATTAGAATAAATTACCTGGAAGGTCTCATTAGGATTTAATATTCTATGAATCCTTGATTAATTTACGTCTACAAAAATAGCTATGTGAGTTAGAAAGAACCTATGACAGTGCATCTAACACTATACTCGTTTTGTCTAATACTAGGAAGAAAATGACCTCTCCAAGGGTCACATAATCAGTGGAAGGACTCTGGTGTGAATCCCATTCTTCTACCAATCAGTCTGAAATATCTTCCCTCATTCACAGTATCAACCCAGTAATCACCTTGGTGAATTTCGGAGATTATATTTTGTTAATCATAATTTTAACTGATTTCAGTTCAGTTAGTTCAGTC
>SJYX01001882.1:0-26545 GCA_006410675.1 Oreotragus oreotragus
CCTATCAAAGATAGGGAAAACTAATAGGAAAGCACCCTATCAATGAGGTCTGCCTGAAACCAGAAAGGATTGCCTTGGGAAATAATAAGTATACCACCAGGGAAGGTGATTAAGTCGGACGGAGTAAACACAAACCCAGCAGCATTCTTCTAAGCTCTCCAGTATTTCCTTTCCTCCATACACATCAATAATTGCTACACAAAAAGATATTTAACAGATCTATCAGTTTGAAAAACACTGAAATGAATGCAATTATAAATGGCTTTATTACTTTTATTCTTAGCCTTTAAGGTGCCAATAAGATGCATTGAGAATCTCCAAGAGGTGGAGAGAGCATGTAGAAATTCCCAAATTTATTTGGGCAAGAATCTAAAGGACCAGTGTTCAGTGGAACACCCACTGGGAAGCCCAACTAGAGGGACAGAGCAGTCCTGGAACACACTAGAACAGCTGTAAAGCACCTAACACAGTGCCTGGCATAGTAAGTGCTCGAAATCGTAGCTATAATCTACACAGACACACCTCAGAGATACTACAGGTTCAGTACCGGATGACTGCAATAAAGCAAGTATCGCAATAAACAAGTCACACACATTTCTTGGTTTTCCAGTGCATATAAAAATCATGTTTGCACTAGCCTGTAGTGTATTAAGCGTGCAATAGCGTCATGTCTGAAAAAACGTACATACTTTACTTTAAAAATACTTTATTGCTGAGAGACGCTAACCATTATCCAAGCCTTCAGCAAATCGTGATCTTTTTACTGGTGAAGGATTTGAACTATGACAAGAATTACCAAAATGTGAGACAGAGACACAAAATGAGCAGATGTTATTGGAAAAAGCGCTGCTGATCGACTTGCTCGATGCAGGGTTGCCACAAACCTTCAATTTGTAAAAAAAAAAAAAAAAAAGCACTATCTTTTTATGGCTGAACAATATTTTATTGTATATATGTACCACATCTTCTTTATTCATTCACCTGTCAATGGACATTTAGGTTGCTTCCATGTCCTGGCTATTGTAAATAGTGCCACAATGAATACTGGGGTGCATGTATTCTTTCAATTAATTGTCACTAATTAGCTGTCCCTTAAATGTGTGTTGCTGCTGCTACTGCTACTGCTAAGTCACTTCAGTCGTGTCCGACTCTGTGTGACCCCATAGACGGCAGNGTCTGGTATTCCCATCTCTTTCAGAATTTTCCACAGTTTATTGTGATCCACACAGTCAAAGGCTTTGGCATAGTCAATAAAGCAGAAATAGATGTTTTTCTGGAACTCTCTTGCTTTTTCCATGATCCAGCGGATGTTGCCAATTTGATCTCTGGTTCCTCTGCCTTGTCTAAAACCAGCTTGAACATCAGGGAGTTCACAGTTCACGTGTTGTTGAAGCCTGGCTTGGAGAATTTTGAGCATTGATTTACTAGCATGTGAGATGAGTACCCAGCTCTGAGCACTGAACAATTGATGCTTCAAACTGAGGTGTTGGGGAAGATTCTTGAAAGTCCCTTGGACAGTAAGGAGATCAAACCCAATTCTAAATGAAATCAACCTTGAATATTCATTGGAAGGACTGATGCTGAAGTTGAAGCTCTAATACTTTGACCACCTGATGCAGAGTTGACCAACTGGAAAAGACCCTGATGGTGGGAAAGACTGAAGGCAGGAGGAGAATGGGATGACAGAGGATGAGATGGATGGATGGCATTAACGACTTGATGGACATGAGTTTGAGCAGACTCCAGGAGATGGTGAAGGACAGGGAAGCCTGGCATGCTGCAGTCCATGGGGCTGCAAAGAGTCAGACACAACTGAGCGACTGAACAAATCAAATCAAGTCATAACAACTACAACAACAGCACATGAACTGAGAACTTCCAGATGTACAGCTGGATTTTAAAAAGGCAGAGGAACCAGAGATCAAATATCTGCTGGGTCATAGAAAAAGCAAGAGAATTCCAGAAAAACATCTGCTTCTGCTTCATTGACTGTGCTAAAGCCTTTGATTGTGTGGATCACAACAAACTGTTGAAAATTCTTAAAGAGATGGGAATACCAAACCATCCTACCTGCCTCCTGAGAAACCTGTATGCAGGTCAAGAAACAACAGTAGAACCAGACATGGAACAATAGATTGGTTCAAAATTGGGAAAGGAATACATCAAGGCTGTATATTGTCACCCTGCTTATTTGACTTATATGCAGAGTATATCATGTGAAATGCCAGGCTGGATGAAGCATAAGTTGGGATCAAGATTGCTGGGAGAAATATCAATAATCTCAAATATCAGATGATACCACCCTAATGGCAGAAAGCAAAGAGAAACTAAAGAGCCTCTTGATGAAGGTGAAAGATGAGACTGAAAAAAAGCTGGCTTAGAATTCAACATTCAAAAAATGAAGATCACAGCATCCAGTCCCATCATTTCATGGCAAATAAATGAGGAAAAGAGGGAAACAGTGACAGACTTTATTTTCTTGGGCTCCAAAATCACTGAGGATGGTGACTGCAGCCATGAAATTAAAAGACCCTTGCTCCTTCGAAGAAAAGCTTTGACAAACCTAGACAGCATATTAAAAAGCAGAGACCTCACTTTGCCAACAAAGGCCAACATGCTAACAAACACCGTCAAAGCTGCGGTTTTTCCAGTAGTCATACACCGCTGTGAGAGCTGGACAATAAAAAATGCTGAGCACCGAAGGATTGGTGCCTTCAAACTGCGGTGTTGGAGAAGACCCTTGGGAGAGTCTTCTGGACACCAAGGAGATCAAACCAGTCAATTCTAAAGGAAATCAACCCTGATCATTCACTGGAAGGACAGATGCTGAAGCTGAAGATCCAATACTTTGGCCACCTGATGTGAAGAGCTGACTCACTGGAAAAGACCCTGATGCTGGGAAAGATTGAAGGCAGGAGGAGAAGGGGACGACAGAGGATGAAATGGCTGGATGGCATCACTGAGTCAATGGACTTGAGTTTGAGCAAGCTGCAGGAGATGGTTAAGGACAGAGAAGCCTGGCCTGCTGCAGTCCATGGGGTCACAAAGAATCAGACATGACTGAGCGACTGAACAAGATAAAATGGTCTTCCGATTCCTGTTTTGCACATAAAATATCCTGGGTATTGGTTTTTTCATTAGTTTTTCTTCTGCTCCAGGGAAAAGATTTTATAGGCAAGACTTGGGTTGAGAGCTACAGAGTGTCTGACTTTCTTCAGATTGGTTGGTGGTGAGGAAACAGGGAAGTGCTTTAGGAGTCTTGTGCTCAGCTTGAAGTTACCATCCTTCACTTGTGTGGGGCCTTAGTCCTGAAGAATAACTCAAAGCTACTTTCATGTATATTCCCTGAGAAGGAACCAGGACCCTGCCCCAAGGCTGTGCTCTACTATTGTTTCCAGACAGTCCCTCTCCTGTGTTTCCATATCCCCTCCCTTCCCTGATAAGCAACTGTGTGAATCTGCCTTATGCGAAGTTGAATGGAGCCTATTTTCTACAAACAAGAAATGGGGGACACAGGAAGGATTTGTACCACATGGGACCCCACAGGCTCCTTGGTTTCATTACTGTATCTACAAGAAGACAGCTCCCATCCTGTTGGGGGGGAGGGTAAGATAAAAATTAGAACAACCAGAAATATATACAAATCACTTGAACTACAGAGACATTACATAAATACTGTCATTCCTTTTGCACAGGATGGGCAGTGTGTGTGGCTGGACTGATTGTGATCAGATCTGCACTTTGACAAGGGTGGCATCTGCAGGTAAAAGGAGACTGGAAGCATCCAGATCAAAAGTTTGTAAGCATGTGACTAGTGTCCTAGTGGGGTGGGAGCAGTAGAAATCAAGAGGAGGGAAAATGGACTTCCCTGGTGACACGGTGGATAAGAACCCGCCTGCTGATAGAGGGGACATGGGCGTGATCTTTGGTCCAGAAAGATTCCACATGCTGTGGGGTGACCAGAGCCTGTGTGCAGCAACTAATGAGCCTGTGTCCCCTGGAGCCTGTGATCCGCAACAAGGGACGTCAGTGCAATGAGAAGCCTGGACGCTACGACGAGAGAAAGCCCAGGCGCAACAACAAAGACCCAGCACAACCAATAATAGCAATAACCGTAATGACAGTAAATTAAACAAAATGATTTTTAAAATAAATAAATACACAAAAGAAGGGAAGAGATCTCAAGCGCTTATGATGTGGAGAGCAGAGAGGACAAGACACAGCTCAGGTTCCTGGTTTGAGTATGTGGGGAAACGGTGGTGCCAGTCACCAGGACGGAAAAAAAAAAAAAAACACAAGAGGCCTGAGGTGGCACAGATGTGACTACGACATAATCTGTGAGCATTGCATCATAGAATGATATTGCTTCTGGTGCTAAAGTGCAAGATTAAAATATTCAACCACTGTTTTATTGGCAAGAGCATAGGAGACAAGTTCCAGAACAGCATTTATGTAACAAAAACACTTTGCAATCAATAAGTTTAAAATAGGAGCTTGGAAGTCAATTTTAAAAACAGGAAAAAAAAAAACCTTCGCTGCTGCTACAAAAAGGGTTTTACAGAGACAGATTTCTTGTCTACGACATTTACTCTTCATACAACAAACAATTCACAAGAATAAGCCAAGAAATAACTGGTTCCACAAATGTACCAAGTGTACACCCACAACATATACCTTTGATTCTTAGTAGTTTGTAAACATAAAAAAGGAAAATCCACCAAAGCACAGAACAAACCAGGCAGAATGACAGGCCTCCGGTGCTTTTCTTCTCAACTAAGGCCTCTCAGATAATGTATCGCAATGGCGGGGGGGATATTATTCACTCTGAAATTCTTGGAGAACATGGAACAGAACTTAGCAAGGAATTAAACGATATATATGGAGACACACATACAGAGAGAAATGAGACGTGAGGGACCAGGTGTTTCTGAACGGAATTTGAAATGCAAGCTATCAGTTTCTTGTCATCCCAATAAACCCTTTAGACATTCATTTGTACATCTGTCCACATGACATGTATTTATGAAATACCTTCTGCCTTTTTATTGAAGGCTTCTTACTGGATGAACCTGGAGCTCTTGGAAGAAATCTTGGCTAGGAAGTATTCTCCCAAGCAGCCATGGGCCTGGGGGCTCACTTACAGAAAGAATAAGGTAGAAAAGAGGTCTGAGGGCTGAGTATTGGCATTTAAATGGTCAAGGTAACAGGAACAGCAAGCAAAAAGGTTAGAGAAGGGAGTGATGTCCTGGAAGCCAAGAGTCTGGAACTCAGAAGAAATCCAGGTTTACAAGTTTCTGACCTACAGCTGATATCTGGGGGTCAGATGAAATTGTGCAGGGCAATGGTTCCCAATGTGTGGGTCATACACTCTTGGGGAACCCCAACACCCTTTTAGAAGACCTGCTGGTGCCATCCTAATACTATGATGTCATTTGCCATTTTCACTGTAACTGACGTGTATCGAGGCTGCAAAAGTTATAGCGGGTAAGACTGCTGATGACTTAGTAAGAATCAAGACAATGGCACCAAACTGTACTGGTCATAAGGGTATCCTGCACTGTCACACACGCTCAGTAAAAAAAAGAAAACAAGAAAACAACACACACGCCAATTTCACTTAGACGTGCTCTTGATGCAGTGAAAATTATTTTTATTAAACCTCGATCCTTGAGTACATGCTTTTAAATATTCTGCATAAAGAATGGGGAAGCAATCAGAGGGCACTTTGGCCATAAACGGAAGTGGCTGTCACCAGGAAAAGCACTTGCGCTTTCTTGCCGTGCAAGCAGAACTGGCCAGTTTTTCAATGAAACACCAAATTTACTCGAAAGAACTGACAAACAATGATTACTTGGGCCTGAACATTTGGCAAATATTTTCTCAAAACTGGAAAAAGCGAGCATGCTACTGCAAGGAAAGTAACTAATGACAAAATTGGAGCTTTCAAGCAAAAATTGGTATTTATGTACTCCTGTGAGACTGACAACTTCCCAACACTTACAGGCTTTTCTGATGAGCTTGCTGGTGACAGTAATGATTATGATTTTTTTAAATATCACATAATAAAATGTATTAACATTTGGGAGATCTGTATAATTCAGTGAACCATTATTTTTCAGATGAGGAACGAAGAACATAACAAAATCACACACAGGTAAATATCCATTCAAACTGTAACATAAAACAAGATTCCAACTTAATAAAATATGAAGGTTCACTGAAAACAGTTTCAGATTTCACACTGCAACTACCTTTTTAAAACTTCACTTACTGAGTCCTTATAGTACTAAAGAAAAACATCCACAATTATTTGAGAAGAATATCAAAAGAACGCTTCCTTTTACAATCATATGTCTGTATAAGGTCAGATATATGTGAAGGTTCTTCATGTATTTCAATCAAACCTAGGAGAGCGAGAGACTGAAAAGTGGATGGGAATCCAGCTATTCCCTATTAAGCCAAACAGTAAAGGGTTTTGCAAAAATGTAAAACAATGCCCCTCTTCTCACTCCATTGTTTCTAAGAGTTACCAAGTCATAAAAATATTACTTAATGGAAAAGGAGTACGCCAAGGCTGTATATTGTCACCCTGCTTATTTAACTTATATGCAGAGTACATCATGAGAAACGCTGGACTGGAAGAAACAAGCTGGAATCAAGATTGCTGGGAGAAATATCAATAACCTCAGATATGCAGATGACATCACCCGTATGGCAGAAGGTGAAGAGGAACTAAAAAGACTCTTGATGAAAGTGAAAGAAGAGAGTGAAAAAGTTGGCTTAAAGCTCAACATTCAGAAAACTAAGATCATGGCAGCTGGTCCCAACACTTCATGAGAAATAGATGGGCAAACAGTGGAAACAGTGTCAGACTTTATTTTGGGGGGCTCCAAAATCACTGCAGATGGTGACTGCAGCCATGAAATTAAAAGATGCTTACTCCTTGGAAGAAAAGTAATGACCAACCTAGATAGCATATTCAAAAGCAGACATTACTTTGCCAACTAAGGTCCATCTAGTCAAGGCTATGGTTTTTCCTGTGGTCATGTATGGATGTGAGAGTTGGACTGTGAAGAAGGCTGAGCACCAAAGAATTGATGCTTTTGAACTGTGGTGTTGGAGAAGACTCCTGACAGTCCCTTGGCCTGCAAGGAGATCCAACCAGTCCATTCTGAAGGAGATCAGCCCTGGGATTTCTTCGGAAGGAATGATGCTGAAGCTGAAACTCCAGTACTTTGGCCACTTCATGCGAAGAGTTGACTCATTGGAAAAGACTGTGATGCTGGGAGGGATTGGGGGCAGGAGGAGAAGGGGACGAGAGGATGAGATGGCTGGATGGCATCACTGACTTGATGGACATGAATCTGAGTGAACTCCGGGAGCTGGTGATGGACAGGGAGGCCTGGCGTGCTGCGATTCATGGGGTCGCAAAGAGTCGGACACGACTGAGTGACTGAACTGAATGCTAATATATAGTGAGCTTACTATTGGCATTTAAAAATATACAAGTATCTTTAAACTTCTTAGTTTTCATTTCTAATATAGAAAAATATCAATGGATAAATTCATATAAACAAAAGTTCCCTAAGTCTTAAATTTTTTAGTGTAAAGGAGTCCTTGGAGAAGGCAATGGCAACCCACTCCAGTACTCTTGCTTGGAAAATCCCATGGACGGAGGAGCCTGGAAGGCTGCAGTCCATGGGGTCGCTGAGGGTCGGGCACGACTGAGCAACTTCACTTTCACTTTTCACTTTCCTGCATTGGAGAAGGAAATGGCACCCCACTCCAGTACTCTTGCCTGGAGAATCCCAAGGATGGGGGAGCCTGGTGGGCTGCTGTCTAAGGGGTCGCACAGAGTCGGACACAACTGAAGTGACTTAGCAGTAGCAAAGGGGTCCTAAGACCAATGATCAAGAGATGCTGGATTAGGGAAAAGTATCCACAAAGAATAGCCGAGAGCCAGGGCAGGTCCACATGCAGAAGCTGAGCTGAAGAGGAGCAGCCTGAGGATTCACAGAAGCCAAAAAAGAGGGAGAACTTCGATGTGCTTGTTGTCTTAAGTACTACTGAGAGATTGAGAAAGGAAGAAAGATACTAGTGGAAACCCACTACCATAATACCTGTAAAATTGCCAGGCCTGGTATGAAACCAGGTACTTCCTCCTTCATCTGAATGACTTGGTTCTTCAGTCTCTCCTTTATTTGCCTAGAGAAAAAGGAGTTAAACTGGAGTTAAGACTTAATGCTTCAAGCCACAAATAAGCCATATGTATTATTAGATACATTGAAATTGAAATTGAAAAAACACCTTCACTAAACAGACATTAGGAGAAGGCAATGGCACCCCACTCCAGTACTCTCGCCTGGAAAACCCCATGGATGGGGGAGCCTGGTGGGCTGCTGTCTATGGGGTCACACAGAGTCGGACACAACTGAAGCAACTCAGCAGCAGCAGCAGACAGACATTATCTGATGTCATATGTACTCTGTACCACCCATCAGTTTTCCAGGGCTCAAGGAGACAGGGATCTTTTCTAATTCTCACTGACACTGACTGGGCCATGGGTTATGGGACAACTAGTTTAAAATACACTAGTTGAATATATAAAATAGATCATAAACAAGGACAGAGAACTCTTCATTATTCTGTAACAGCCTAAATGGGAAAAGAATCTGAAGACTAAATATATATATAACTGACTCACTCTGCTGTGCACCTGAAACTGAAACATTGTAAATCAACTGTACTCCAGCATAAAATTAAAAATTTTTTAAAACATACAAGTTTACAGAATTCAAAATCATACAGGGAACAAACAGAAGCTTGGACCAACGCTTTTCGAAGGCTGCTAATACTCATCTTTTTCAGCATTTCCACTCCCTGAGTGCTATAGGAAAAAAGTTTACAGGAAAGAACTCAAGCCCACACCTTCTGCTCAACTTACCCCACCTAGTCACAGGGTATCTACCGAAGCTTGAATGATAATTCAATGAACCCCATTCTGAATTCAGCATGAATTTACAAATTATATCCTATTTCACAAAAGAATTTCCCTTACTAAGTTGAAAGTATAACCTCTTGTGAAACAAAGATACATCAGTTTACTAACATACAACTTCTCTACAATAGGACATTAAGTAAATGCCATTACATCCATAAGTAAACATTCAAATTAGTCCAAACTGTCCAGTTATGATGCAGTTATTAACTTGAACAGGATCTGTCTCACCTGAAGGACCAGTTTTGTCATTTACCTTCATCTTAACCACAGTGACAAACAAATATGCCCAGATAGTCACAACATCTCTTCCCTCATTCTAATTTGGTTACTCCCTCCCCCAGCTCTCCACACTTTACACATATCTGGTATAAAAAGGCAGAACTTCTCTGGGGGTAGAGTGGATAAGAATCCACCTGCCAACGCAGGGGACATAGGTTCAATCTCTGGTCTGGGAAGAGTTCACATTGTGCAGAGCAACTAAGCCTGTGTGCCATGACTACTAAGCCTGCACTCTAGAGCCCACAGGCCACAGCCACTGAACCCATGTGCTATAACTACTGAAGCCTGCATGCCCTGGGCCTGTGCACCAGGACAAGAGAAGACACTGCAAGGAGAAGGCCGTGCACCGCAATCAAGAGTAGCCCCCAATCGCTGCAACTAGAGAAAGCGGAGCGCAGCAACAAAGACCCAGCACAACCCCAAACAAAGTAACTTAAAAAAAGCACAGGAGTAGCAAAGAACAGATTATTTGGGTTAGCCTAGTAAATGGTAGGAGAAGGCAATGGCACCCCACTCCAGTACTCTTGCCTGGAAAATCCCATGGACGGAGGAGCCTGGTGGGCTACAGTCCATGGGGTCGCTAGGAGTCGGACACGACTGAGCGACTTCACTTTCACGCATTGGAGAAGGAAATGGCAACCCACTCCAGTGTTCTTGCCCAGAGAATCCCAGGGATGAGGGAGCCTGGTGGGCTGCCGTCTACGGGGTTGCACAGAGACGGACACGACTGAAGCGACTTAGCAGCAGCAGTAAATGGTAAGAATGTTTAGCGATACAAGAAGTTAGAACTAGGACTGCAAAATCTTGTAGCTAGTAGCCTTGTTTTTTCAAATCCAATATTCTACAAGTCATATGTTCAACACAAGTATCAACTGACTACTGGATTTCTTTTACTGGGATTTTAATGAACAGAGGCACAATTCTGCTCTGACACAAGACAACAGGAAACCCTGGAGTTGCCAAGTCTTCCCTGGCTGCCACTGAAACTCCCCAGCAGCTCCAGCCAGAGCGGCTTCTCCTGCATGGGGACCGGAAGTGCTGCCCAGGTTGCCGCAGAGAACAAGTCTCCACTCTCTGCTCTCCCTTCCTTCCTGCAACACTGTTGTAACTGACGCAAAGGGCCAGGCCAGGCTTCTACTGGTTCTCCTTACCCCTCCCCACCCAAACAGAGCCCACAGCGGGGAAGGGAGTCCTAGGAGGGGGAGGTGTTAAAAAAACAATTCCTAGCACAACGTGAGACAGTAAGGTGAACCAACAGTGAAAAGACGACACGTCTGAGACTCAATAACCCCCTGCGGTAGGCAAGGGAGAAAAAGCATTCTTATTTCTGTTCACTGATGCAGACACAGGCGCTAAGCAGTCGGGACAGATGCCTCTCCCTTTACAGAAAGAACAACAGGTGCAAAGGGCCCCCAGTGGGTAAATGAGGTCCAAGAGGAAGCAGTAATCAAATCAGGTAGATAGTCGTTTATTCTGAGGGTTTTCAGCGGGGCTGACGTGATGGAACTCACTTTAAAAAAAACAAACCACACACTTTTTGGCTGTGCCCTGCGACATGTGGGATCCCAGTTCCCCAACCTGGGATGGAACCCTCACTCTCATTGGAACCGAAGCATCTAGACCACCAGGGAAGTCCTCGGCCTTACATTTTTAAAGGATTATTCTTGCTGCTGAATGGGGAATACACCCAAGGGGGAAAGGTGAGAATCAAGGACATCAGCAAGAAGTTACTGCAACTATAAAATCCAGGCCAAGAGGTGGTGGTAGCTTGGATTATGGTATCAGAGGTAAGCTGGCAAGAAGTATATATTCCAGATATACAAAACATGAAACACAAAGGAAATACCAGGAATACAGGGGACTCTGAGGTTTGGGGGGGTTGTGAGATGGAGCTGGAAAGACTGATGGTACAAATATTTTAAGGACAGGACAGTGAATTTATTTACCAACTCTTATAAGGATTCTAGAATAAGTAAGCATTTGAGACCCAAGGAAAGAATCTAGGGAGAAATAAAAATAATACTTAAACTCAGCAGGTAGTAAGCTGTAGGAACCCAGTACTACAAGGTAGTTGAGGTGGAAAATGTTGTTTCAGCCCAGGAAGTTAAGAGCAAAGAACAAAATGTTCTTTATTTTCTATGCTATAATTTAAATGGGTCTAAGGGTGCATTTTTTCCCCCTAAAATAAATTATAGCTTGAGATCACTTATACTGCCTCCCTTAAACTTTTTCTAAGAAGCAGGATCATTTTAAAATTTGCAGGGATAGTCTTCCAACTACAAAGCTCTGTTGAAAAGTTAACACTTAGGCCCCTTTATGAAACATGACCAGAATATCAATATCAGTCTAACAAGCACATAAACCACAGTAAGCAAGAACTAGACAGCACAGAACACTAAAGCATCAGGTGGAAAATCTGCCCTGGTGAGGGGGCGGGTTGGGGGGAGAAATTAAGATAATTGTAATTAGGTCTCCATAAGTCCCTTAAATTTTTTTTTTCTGCCTGGCTTTCTTGTTTGGCCAGAAACTGAAGTACCTTAAAATGAAAAGTGGAAAAACAAACCCAAGTGTCAAGTATGTCTGAAGCTGAGACTATAAAAGAAAAAGATGGAGAGAAAAATTAACACTCCCTCCCTTGTCTACCTTTATTTTAGGGTCATAAAGCTGTGATGATGAATTAAATAGGGGGAAGCCCTTTACTTTTCATAGCTCATTTTTAGAATGTTTAAATGTATAACGGAATAACTTTCGAATCACTGAAGCTTCCTAAATCAACAGAAACTTCCTTGATTGCAGACATCTCTCGTTTCTATCCATGGCCCTGCAAGTTACATCATCCTGGTAAAAATTCTGGGAGCAAAGCGAGGCAAAAGTGGGCATATGGAGAAACATCCCTGATCCCTGAATAGAACTACACATGCTGGTCACACCATTTTCCATCAGCATACCCTAAAATCTGAGGGAAGACATAGCTCAGTCTTGATGTAGGAAAAATCAGAACTAGAGTGCCACTGACATTAGCAGGACAAAGTAGCAGTAAACCACTGAAGTTTCTCTGGTCCTGAAGGACGGATACTAGTCCTGAGCCGAGAGTCACAGCCAATTAAACGTGAAGACACAGATGCAGTTTAACTAAGTTACTACTGGCATCTGGTGGGTAGATGCAATTACATATCCTACAATGCACAGGACAAAGCATAGCAAAGAATTACCCAGCCCTCACGGTAACAGTGTCCAAGGCTGAGAAACTCTGCTGCTGGACGATAAAATGCGATGTTCGGGGTTACGTTTTCTTTCTAAGCTGCAAAAATCAAGGTGGAATCATTTATAGCTCAACCTGTCAAAATTTGTTTGAATCTCTACGGATCTGCATGACTTCTCAGTTTTTTCCAAGCTGACTTCTCCCACATCCAAGTGTCAAAGACCCTAGTTAATAAAAGTCAAAGGTGTACATCCCTAAAGAATCTTATTACTCTTGAACAGTCCTAGTCAAAGTCTAACATCCCTGAACAGTCACCTAGATCTCTTGCCTCAAGTCTTGTACAATTACTCTTGAAAAACTCCCATTACAAATTCCAACTCATTCTGTTTCACAGGAGGGCCCATTTTTAAATTCTGGACATTTTATGCCTGAGGAAAAAAAGCATTGCCAAAATATAACCCTAACAAAGACATTTCAACAGGAGCTATAGGTAGGAAAAGGGGGCAGAAAAGGATATTTAGCTACATGGCTAAGAAATCTACATGATGAAAAAAAAGCTGCCCAATCAACAAACACTGAAATGTTAACACAGGCTTAGAGGAATTTGCAAATGATCCTTAAAAGGTCCACAGAATAAGCCTTTAGTAGTTGATCAGAGAAAAAGCAAGAACATTCATCAACAAGTAGGGCTGTTCTAAACCAGGACACACACTTCTCTCTTTCCCCTCAAAGAGGCTGTTAAGATTTTACAATGCAGTATAACACAAATGTCTGATTTTATTTGCTTTATTTTCATTTCATTCATTTGCTGTTTTATTTTTCACTGAACCTCTCAAACTGCTAAAAAATTCTTCAAATTTTTGGGAAACACTTAACATGTAGTTCCTTGTAAAAACAATTGAGGCCACCTAGTGTTCCAAGAAAGGTATATACTTCAAATCCCAAGTTAGTTTAGTTGAATTAAATATTTTTCTTGCTAAAGAACATATTTGCAAACGATGTGACTGACAAGGGCTTAATTTCCAAAATATATAAACAACTCATACAACTCAGTAACACAACAAAAAACAATGCAATCAAAAAATGGGAAGAAGACCTAGACATTTCTCTAAAGAAGGGATACAGATGGTCAATAGGCACATGAAAAGGTGCTCAACGTTGCTAATTACAGACAAAAATCAAAACTACCCTGAGATATCACATCGCGCTAATCAGAAGGGCCATCATCAGAAAGTATAATGAGTGCTGAAAAGGGTGTGGAGAAAAGGGAATCTTCCTGCATTGGTGGTGGGAATGTAATAAATTGGCGCTGCTACTATGGAAAACAGGGTGGCAGTTCCTCTAAAAACTAAAAATAAGAGTTGCCATGTGATGAAGCAATCCCATTCCTGGGTAGATGGCCAGTGTGTGTGTGTGTTAGTCGCTCAGTCGTGTCCGACTCTTTGCGACCCCATGGACGGCAGCCCACCACGCTCCTCTGTCCATGGAGATTCTCCAGGCAAGAATACTGGAGTGGGTTACCATTTCTTTCTCCAGGAAGATATCCAGATGAAACTATAATTTTAAAAGATATACATGCACCCAGAATCTGCCTGCAATGTGAGAAACCCAGGTTTGCTCGCTGGGTCAGGAAGATCCCCTGGAGAGGGAAATGGAAACCCCCTCTAGTATTCTTGCCTGGAGAATCCCACGGACAGAGGAGCTGGGTGGGCTACAGTCCATGGGGTTGCAAAGAGTCGGACACACCTGAGCAACTATACTTTCACTCTTCACAGCAGCGCTATTCACACTACCCAAGATATGGAAACAACCTAAATGCCCATCAGCAAGTGAACAGATAAAGATGTGATACACACACAATGGAATACTACTCAGCCATAAGAAAGAACAAAATAATGCTGTCTGCAACAACATAGATGGACATAGAGATTATCACTCTAAATCAGAAAGACAATGACAAATATCGTGATATCACTTATATGTGGAATCTAAAACATGATGCAGATGAACTTATCTACAATCCAGAAACAGACTCACGGACACAGGACAGACTTGTGGGTGCCAAGGCAGGGCAGGTGGGGGAGGGATGGACTGGGAGTTTGGGAGTAGCAGATGCCAACTATTCTATACATAGAATGGATAAACAAGATCCTACTGTACAGCACAGGAAACTATAATCAGTACCTTGCGATAAACCGTTATGGAAAAGAGTATGAAGTAGAATGAGTGTGTGTATGTATATATAAAGACACAGACACATACAGAACTGAATCACTTTGCTATACAGCAGAAACTTAACACTGTAAATCAACTATACTTCAATAAAATAAATGTAAAAAAATTACCTTGTTGATACATCATTTTTAGTGATAAATATCAAGAGCTACATTTTATCAGTATACATAGCAACACCAGTACTCTTTTATTACA
This sequence comes from Oreotragus oreotragus, assembly GCA_006410675.1. Lineage (NCBI taxonomy): Eukaryota > Metazoa > Chordata > Mammalia > Artiodactyla > Bovidae > Oreotragus > Oreotragus oreotragus. The sequence continues at coordinate 14,913 of SJYX01001882.1, forward strand.
TTTAAGAACAAAATATTTACAATGATTATAATTTTATGCAAATATTCACTAAACTTGACAAGTACCTCAAACATATATTTGAAAATATGAATCTATTTTATGCTCCAATGAAAATTTAGAATCTAAAATTCTTCCATCCAATTCTCTCACACTCTCTCAAAGACCCAAGGGAACGGTGATTTACCTGATACTTATGAAAACAGCTAACTGGTGTAAAGTTCTAATAAACCTCCAAATTCTCAGTGAGTGTAAAGGTCATCATTAATCCATATACACAGTGACAAAATAAATGCTTTTGAGGTCTCCAGATCAGGGTTTATGGATCTCAACATGACTGACACTTGGGCCGGATAATTCTATGTTGTGGGGACATCCTGTGCATTGCAGGATGCTCAGCAGCATCCCTGGCTTCTCGGTCTAGATGCCACCAGCAGACAGCCACTCGCCACATGACAAGCAAAAACGTCTCCAGACATGTCCAAATGCGGCCATGGAAGGAGGGACAAAACTGTCACCATTTAAGAACCACTGACCTAGAGGAAACGAATGGAGCTACAAACTAGACTGAATTGGTGGAGAAAGGCTTCAGAAAGGGATTCCCTGGTGGCTCAGTCAGTGAGGAATCCGCCTGCAATGCAGGAGACCTGGGTTTGATCCCTGGGTTGGGAAGATCCCCTGGAGGAGGGCATGGCAACCCACTCCATTAGTCTGGCCTGGAGAATCCCATGGACAGAGGAGCCTGGCAGGCTGCAGTCCATGGGGTCGCAAAGAGGCGGACACAACTGGGCTTTATAAAAGGTAGGATTTTAAAAGCAGACTAGAAGTACATTNAGGAGACCTGGGTTTGATCCCTGGGTTGGGAAGATCCCCTGGAGGAGGGCATGGCAACCCACTCCATTAGTCTGGCCTGGAGAATCCCATGGACAGAGGAGCCTGGCAGGCTGCAGTCCATGGGGTCGCAAAGAGGCGGACACAACTGGGCTTTATAAAAGGTAGGATTTTAAAAGCAGACTAGAAGTACATTAACGTTAGAGAAAGGGCACACAGAGGAAAGCACTGTCAGAGAGGGTGCACACCGCCAGGTACAGTCCCACCTTCCCCCTGCCCTCACACGGGAGTGGGGGCAGCTTCTTCTCAGACCCAACAAATCGGTGACGCTGAATCAGAGAGTACAGTATTGCTGGACTTTACATGGCTTTCAAAACGTCAGGCGACCAGATTCTTATGTGTAATTACACACTAATGTGTTGGGAAGTAATCCAACTTTTAAAAATAAATCTGCAAGCCCAACGAAACACAACTACATCTGGCCTCCAGGGTACCATCCTGTAATCCTCAGCTGGTAGCAAGAAATAACAGACGTGATGGAGTGGCTGCAAGTCTCAGGATCTGCAAGCAAGGGCCCAACATCCAGAATTAGTCCTATTTCAGGACTATCTAACCACAGATCTAAATGTCAGAGCAGATGACATTCAGCAGGCCTCTGGGTCAGCATCCGAGGGGAATGTGGAAAAAGTGTAGAAAATACTGGGGTCTCCACGAGGAGAAGAGGAGAGGCCAACAGCTCTTAGCTGAGAAAAGGCTCAGAGACCTGGCCTTTCTGCTTTTCAGTTCAGTTCAGTTGCTCAGTCATGTCCGACTCTTTGCGACCCCATGAATCACAGCACGCCAGGCCTCCCTGTCCATCACCAACTCCCGGAGTTCACTCAGATTCATGTCCATCGAGTCAGTGATGCCATCCAGCCATCTCATCCTCGGTCGTCCCCTTCTCCTCTTGCCCCCAATCCCTCCCAGCATCAGAGTCTTTTCCAATGAGTCAACTCTTCGCATGAGATGGCCAAAGTACTGGAGTTTCAGCTTCAGCATCATTCCGTCCAAAGAAATCCCAGGGCTGATCTCCTTCAGAATGGACTGGTTGGATCTCCTTGCAGTCCAAGGGACTCTCAAGAGTCTTCTCCAATACCACAGTTCAAAAGCATCAGTTCTTCGGCGCTCAGCCTTCTTCACAGTCCAACCCTCACATCCATACACGACCACAGGAAAAACCATAGCCTTGACTAGACGGACCTTAGTCGGCAAAGTAATGTCTCTGCTTTTGAATATACTATCCAGGTTGGTCATAACTTTTCTTCCAAGGAGTAAGCGTCTTTTAATTTCATGGCTGCAGTCACTATCTGCAGTGATTTTGGAGCCCAAAGAAATAAAGTCTGACACTGTTTCCACTGTTTCCCCATCTATTTCCCATGAAGTGATGGGACCGGATGCCATGATCTTCGTTTTCTGAATGTTGAGCTTTAAGCCAACTTTTTCACTCTCCTCTTTCACTTTCATCAAGAGGCTTTTTAGCTCCTCCTCACTTTCTGCCATAAGGGTGGTGTCATCAGCATATCTGAGGTTATTGATATTTCTCCCGGCAATCTTGATTCCAGCTCTGTCTCTTATACACATCTAGATGTGTATAAGAGACAGNTCGTTTTCTGAATGTTGAGCTTTAAGCCAACTTTTTCACTCTCCTCTTTCACTTTCATCAAGAGGCTTTTTAGTTCCTCTTCACTTTCTGCCATAAGGGTGGTGTCATCTGCATATCTGAGGTTATTGATATTTCTCCCGGCAATCTGGATTCCAGCTTGTGCTTCTTCCAGCCCAGCGTTTCTCATGATGTACTCCAGGCTTACCACTCTCACGTAGGGAGGCTTCTGGCTCACAAAACAGCTACATCCTTTCCCATCCTTGGCTCCATCCTGCACCATGAGGGACCATTGTGCAAGCAAGTGGACAAACCAGCTTGCCCATCCGATCCCCACCCAAGACACCACCATGCCTATAAAGGCAACAAAAAGAGAAATGGTTGCAAAACACTTGGAAATCTATTTATTTATTAATTTTTGGGAGCATGGAGTCTGAACCACTGGCAAGTCCCTGAAATATATTTTATTTTGAAAAAATAGACAGGTTTATGCCCAGATAGAGAAATGGCTAGATATGTGTTAAAGCAAGTCCTGTGAAGTGTAAATGGCAGAATCTAGGTGGTAGATATACAGGTGCTTACTTTTTTCATTTTTCAAATTTTTTGTGTGTTTGGAAATTTTCATCATACAAAGTTGGAAGAAACACAAAGAATAAAATAACTGGCTTGGAAATCAGAAGTCAGAAGGTGATCGGGCCCCAGTGCCTTGGACACATCCCAGACACTATACGAATTGTATTTAAAAAATCGACTATGTATTTGTCAGGACTCTTTTGGTTGGAAATGACAGTATGCTATCTCAAACAGAGAGAGAGAGAGAGAGAGAGAGAGAAAGAGAGGCACGTGTAATTGGGAGGGAGGGGCTTCACTCCAGACCTTTTGAAATCTCTCCCCATCTCTTCATTTTTTTTTCTCTCCATGTGCTGCTCTCAGCTCTTCCAACTTCAATGGATTTTCTCCATGCAACAGTAAAAGGGAATGACCATAGATTTTACCTCTCTCAATCGAATAACCCAACGTGTAAAGAGGATTCTCTCCAATATTATACAATTCTAGGGAAGAATTTGGATTGGCCTGAAATGAATCATGAGCCCAGACTTAACAGCCCCAGGGATGGTGCACAATTAGCTAGACCTGGGTCACCTGCTCATACCTGGGCCAGGCTGCCAGGAGACTGATTGGGACACCCAACAAAGCTACCTAAAGTGGGGTTGGGGGTCACTTTCCATAGTCCAAGGGATGTTGTTACTGAGAGAAAATGGAAGGGATGCTAGAGAGAGAAAAGAAAATAAATGCCTACTACAGCCTAGGTTCTCTAAGGAATCTTCTCATGCTAATATTTTGTAAGTGCTGACTGGACTGTTCAGAAAACATTTGTTAAGTGAAAGAATTTATGGCTGATTCATGGTGATATTTGCCAGAAAACAACAAAATTCTGTAAAGCAATTATCCTTCAATTAAGAAATAAATAAAATCAGAAGGAAAAAAGCAGAAAAATCACAAATTATTTAAAATGTTAGTAATGGGAAATCTCAGCTAGCTTAATGCATTCATTTCACAGATAAAGGGAAATGAGACACTTTAATATCACTTAAAGGTTAAGTGCTATTCACAGGGACATATGGTTACAGCTAATACTCAAGCATTCTGAGCTTCCACCCTGCCTCTCTTTAAAGAATTCTTATTTCAAACAGATTCCTTTGCCTTCAACTCTTAATAGATTAAGCATCAACAAATACCACCCAGGCATCCTGAAAGCAAAGAAAACAGGGGCTAAATATTACAAAGAAAAGAAAAAAAAAATCCACCTTTGTTTAATTGCTATTCTGATGAGTTAAGCCTTGGATTCAACACAGGCAGACTCCTGTAATAGAAAAGAAGACAGATTCATTGGTTGCCCCCACAGTCAGCTTGTGGATAAAAGTGTGTTTGTACAGCTGGATCTATCCAGAAGGAGCCAGGGCTGAAAACAGTCAGTGAGCAGGCTGATGGCAGGCGACAGCTGGAAGCATCTGTTTCCCATCAGAGACCCTAGGCTATGATAGTTCTGTCCCCTGACCCCTGGGCCTTGCTTCCCTGGAGGCCTGGGTGTGTTCCCAGGTCTCAAGGTGCTGACAGCCAATTCACTTGCTAACACATCCGAAGGGCACTCATGGGTTAGAAGGTTCTGGTCTAGGATTTGGAAGGAAAGCTCAGAATTCAGGTTGGATGGGTCAAATTATTTATATTCAGCTTTAAAGCACATTTTAATTCTGTAGTAGGAACTGTCAGAAAGAAGAGGTTATCTATTTCTTTCCCTTCTGTTCCCGTCCCTTCTCTTCTTGCCTTCCTTCCACTTTTTAGCTAAGCAGAAATATTGAAAGAGACTATCCTTAATTTTTTTGTAGAAAAGCAGAATTATGTTGCTGCTAATTTTCCCTCCAGCAATTAGCCACTTTGGCCGGTGTCCTAAAAAATATCTTGAGTCCTGTCTGTAAAATGAGCTTCATAGGAATGTACATTAGGTTTTGATGGTAACCAAAAGATATAACTGAATGAAGGCAGCCAGTCTTCATTTGCATTCCCCTGTAAACAGACCCTGAGAAAGAATCAGGTGCAGGAAGTTTTTGGCAGGTGGTTTAAGGAAGTGGAAGTAAGGGACTATGAAGAAGAGGCAGGGAAGAAGGAAAGAAGAGGATGCTTCATCAGCTGCTGCGGTGAGCGACCCTGAGAACTCTGAGAAGCTTACAGAACACCTTTCAGACTGGCCTGAAGGGCCGAGGCTGGAGCACCCGAGGGAGCGTTACTACCCAAGCACTTCTGGGCAAGGCTTGGGCGTTGAGGCAGAGCAAGCGACTGTAACATCAGAAGCAACGCTGGGCCAAAATGCTGACAGTGCAAGTGGGAGCTGCCTACCAGAGATGGGATCCAAAGCAGCCAAGGGGTGAGGCACAGACACCAGAAACAGACACAAGCTTATAAAGTGTGGGCAGGCAGAACAAATCCAGAAAAACTACAGATCGATTAGTGATTGGGGTATGGGATGCCGTGATATTATCCTCGCTACTTAAAAAAAAAAATCTTTGAAAATTTCTATAATAAGTTTAAAAAGTTATAGCTTAATATACAAATTTCCTTCAATGTCATCTTCATTCTTAAAAGAAACATTGAAATGACGCTAAATAAATTCATTCCACACCCCACCCTTCCCCGCACACCATCAGGTACACTCTTCTTTGTAAAGATTATAAGGAAGGAGAAATGGTCTCAGTTCTAGACTATATGAAAGTATAAGGGTTAACAGTTCCAAACATATGATATGCTTTAAGTTTGCTGAAATAGCATTGAATTCACAGAAACAAGCACTATTGCATAGGTAGGTAGTAAGAAGGGAAAATCATAGGGAGGGGAAGATCCTGACTGATCCTCTTATTTTAGCCAGGGATCTTCCTGACCCAGGGGTCAAACCCAGGTCTCCTGCATTGCAAGCAGATTCTTAACCATAATAAGCCACCAGTGAAATCCCTATTTTAGGCAAAGTTACATTCAAAGCTTCCTGGACAGTGACCATTTGTTATTTTCATAGCCTAGTGTTCATGTGTATATATATATATATATTATTATTATTATTACTTTTAATCCTGGAGTTTAAATATTGAACAAAGAGATACAAGTAGCAGAAACAGATGAAATCAATTCATCCCATGATTGCATCTGGAAAATCTTGTCCGTCGGCTCTTGCAAGGTAGTTAAAACTTTCCTGGATCTTCTCTTTTCTGAGAGTTTTCCCTTTGTTTCTGTGAGTTATCCCATTCATTCTATACACTCATATTTTGGCTTTACTTAGCAAAGGAGATCTTGGTCATATGCAGCCACTGAACCATTACTGAGCATGGCAGCTTGTCTCCAAGAATGCTGTCCTCAGTCCCCCAGCCCTCTCCACTGGCATGGGCCATTGTCCCCATCAACACATGGAGGGAATGACACACTCCTTTTTTTTAAACTTTTTATTTTGCATTGGTGTATAGCTGATTAACAATATTGTGATAGTTTCAGGTGAACAGCAAAGAGACTCAGCCATATATATATGTGTATCCATTCTCTCCTAAACTCCCCTCCCATCCATGTTGCCATATAACATTGAGCAGAGTTCCCTGTGCTATACAGTAGGTCCTTGCTGGTTATCCATTTTAACTATAGCAGAGTGTACATGTCCATCCCCATCTCCCTAACTATCGCCTTCCCCCATCCTTCCCCTCGGCAACCATAAGTTCATTCTCTGTCTGTGAGTTTGTTTTATAAATAAGTTCATCTGTATCTTTTTAGATTCCACATACAAGGGATGTCATGTGCTATTCCTCTCCCTCTGGGCACACTCCTTCAAATAGGATCTCCCCTTTGACTGGCCTTCCGTATGGTGTTAAATGGCGCTCTGCTGGTTCTGGGTCTAGTTTAAGAGGACTGGCGGCATTCACTTATGCATAGAATGCTTACACAAGGACTCAGTCAGCTGCAATGTATGAGGTCCAACTGCACTGTGACCTCCACATTGCAAGAGAGCCTGAGTCCTCTGGAGACTCCTCTGGAGAGAGGCCCCACTCNCTCTGCTGGTTCTGGGTCTAGTTTAAGAGGACTGGCGGCATTCACTTATGCATAGAATGCTTACGCAAGGACTCAGTCAGCTGCAATGTATGAGGTCCAACTGCACTGTGACCTCCACATTGCAAGAGAGCCTGAGTCCTCTGGAGACTCCTCTGGAGAGAGGCCCCACTCATGCCCAGCTGTTCGGGTTTCACCAGCCCAGGCGTTGGGGGTGAATGAAGAAGCCTTCAGATTACTTTAGCTTTAGATGCCCTGTAACTACAATAGCACAACAGACCCCCAAGTGAAAACTGCCCACTGATCCCAGTCAACCTCTACTACTGTGAACATAAGAAATGTGGGTGGTAAGAAATGAATTGCCAGTCTATGTTCAATGCAGGATGCAGGATGCTTGGGGCTGGTGTATGGGGATGATCTGGAGGGATGATGTGGGGTGGGAGGTGGGAGGGGGGTTCATGTTTGGGAGTTCGTGTAAAAAAATAAATAAATACAAAAAAATTTAAAAAATTAAAAAAAAGAAATGTGGGTGGAAATGTTGTGGAATCTGGAGTCACAAAACAAATCTTGGAGGGCACTGAAGACAGTGGAGTACAGTTTATTATGCCAGCGGGTCCAAGGGGAATCAGTTCCCAACAAGGACCCTGATGTTTCTGAGAGGCCCAGTTTTATAACCCCCACTACATGACTGGTTACATGCTAGCAAACTCTTTGTTGTATATGATTGAGTTTTACAAGTTAGGTGCTAGGAGAACCAACAACTAAGGTTAAAGGGGGGGAACAATGATTGTGCATCAAAGGGGGATGTCTCCATGGTTAATCTAACAGGGGCAGCCTGACCTCAACTATAACCTCCGTTTGTCATCTGTAGGGAGGGAAGTCTCCAGGAGACCTGGTTTTCACTAGCAATGGTTTCTTCACTCTTGGGCAGGATTCAGGCCCAGTTTACATCCTGTCTTTAAGACGGATGACAGGCTTCAAGATGGAGTCTCTCCTGCTTTCTTCACACTGGTCCCAATGTAACTCAACAAAAGACACATACTAGAGGGTTCCCTGGTGATTCAGTGTTTAAGAATCCACCTTGCAATGGAGAGGAATCAGGTTCAGTCCCTGGCTGGAGAACTAATATCCCACATGTCGTGGAGCAACTATGCCTGCGTGACTCAACTAGCAAGTCCATGTGCCACAAGGAAAATCCCACATGATGCAGCTAAGACCTGACAAGTCAAATAAATAAATCAATATTTTTTAAACAGGCACAGCCTAGAATGATCTTAGCAACACTGTACTAGTTCCCTAGGACTGCTGTAACAAAGTTCCATGAATTGGATGGTTTAAAACAAGAAAAATCTATTTTCTCATAGTTCTAGAGGATAGAAATTCAAAATTAAGGTGTCAGCAAAGACATATTCATTTTTAAGAACTTGGGTGGTGTGGAGCTCTAGGCGGAGGTCATAGGGCAATAAATCCAGCATTAGCCAAGTTCCATGGCAACCATTGTCATGATCCATCCTGTTTGTCATGAGCCATCCGACCCCTCTAACCAGCCAGTTCTTGTCTCCATATTAGGCAAGGTGGGCACCAAAAGACCTCCAATCAATTACTTAATCCCACCCCTCCCCATAGGAATTTTCTTTGTCCTGAGAGTATAAAAATTGGCTGCAAGCCCACGAAAGGGGTTGGTTCTCCCTGGTCTATCAGCATGGTGGCCTGCTGTTTTTGCAATGGCCCTCACCACTTCAGTCCTTTGTTCTCAGTAAATTCTCTCTCTTCTAAAATACTCTGTGCCTGGAAATTATTTTCCAACCTGCACTTGGACTGCCACAATAAGTAGAACCCATCCTTGCTAGCTTCTGGTGTTTGTTTTTGATTTCTGGCATTCCTTGGCTTGCAGCTCCATCATCACTCCAGTCTTTGGCTCTGTTGTGATGTGGTGGTTGCTCCTCCTGTCTGTGAAGCCTGGACACTATGAATTTTCTGACACTATGAATGAGAGAGCCTTTCCTCTGTCTTTCAACAATATTCTCCTTAGTCTTTTTTGAGCCCTACTGCAGCATCCGCAAGGCCTTCTGAAGCGTGCAAGATTCCGTTCTCCAGGGGATCAAGGCCTTACAGGCTTCTGCTAACATTCTCTGGTAGGATCCTCTCCCACCTTTGGTCTTCATGGAGTCTCAAAGCTTAGGCCATGCGCTTTACTTTTGTTATGTTATTATGTTATTTTATTAGGACAGCTTCCATTTGTTTTGTTATTATGTTATTTTGTTAGGACAGATTTCACTTCCAAGTAACAAAATCTGTTACAGTTACTACTGCAATGTAATAAACTGTTACTATTACTAGGTAATAAACTTTCCCTCCTATTCCTAGAAGTCAGTGGTAGAAAAGTAACTAAGAAAAAAAGCTCTTCAGGAGCTGTAAACTGTGGCACTGTTGTTGGAGCCTGTTATCAAGTACTGGTGGAAGTATAAAAACCCAGAGGTGTAAAACAAAAACCATTTGATGATACTCATGGGTTCCATGGGTCAGGATTTGGAAAAAACTTGTGAAGATGCGTTGTCTCTGATGTCTAAAATCTACCCTGGGAAACACACAAACCAGCTTCAGTAAGAACAGAAGGCTGGATTGGGCTCTGGAGTCTTCCAGAGGCCACTCCCCTGCTGGGTGGGTGTTGGATTGGGCTCTGGAGTCTTCCAGAGGCCATTCCCCTGCTGGGCTGGTGTTGGTGCTGGCTGCTGGCTGGACCCTTCCCCGCGGCTGTTGGCCATGTCCTTTGTGTGGTTTCCTCACGGGGCCTCTTGGGCTTCCTCAGAGCATGGCGGCTGGGGTTCAAGGGTAAAGCATTCTAAGAGAGAACTGCAAAGAAGCTACATTGCTTTTGTGACCTCTCCTAGAGTCACTTTTCCTACAAGTCAGAAGCCACTCTGAATTCAAAATGAGAAACATGGACATAGCTTTAGAGGGGAGAGATATCAATAGGCAAATATGATCATCGTTCCTACTGAGTTAAAAAGTGATACCATAGCTGCCCACAGACTACAGGCTAAAAGTCAAACTCTGCAGAATGGTGTAAACCTTCCATAATTTATTCCTCACATAATATCCAGCACTTCCTCCTACTTTATGATCCCAGGAATGAGCTGTTTAGAGTTCCCAGGATTCAGTCTTTCGCAGGTTTTCTGTGGTTTTCCATATTCTGTTCTCTCAGCTTGAAATGTTTGTCTCTTCTTTCCAGCCTTTTCCTTCTCTATTCTGTGCTTTCTCAAATACTCTTATATGTTACATTTTTTATAGTCAAGTACTAAGTGCTTGCTCATTGTAGTTACTACAATGCCAATATGCTAAATATTTTACATGCATTACATTAATTATTCTTGAACAGTTCCATGAATTAGGTATTGTTATTCCCATTTTTTGAATAAGTAAAACAAAGTTAGGGAAGATTATGTAACTTGTTCAATATTAGGCATCTAGTAAGTGGCACACCTAGGAGATAGACCCAGTTTTATTTGATTTCAAAGTCCCTCTAAACTAATATCCTATACAGACTAAATTTATAATAATTGTATCAGTGGTTAGTCAACTTTTTGGTCTCAGGACATTTTTGTGCTCCTAAAAATAATTGAGAATACTCCAGATATTTGTTAATGTGAGTTATATTTATTAATATTTATTATACTAAAGATACACCCAAAATGTAAAATAATAGATTTATTTAAAAATAAAATACATCCATTGCATGTTATGTAAATGACATATTTTTTAGTAAGTAAATATATTTGTTGAAAACAAAAAATGGTAGAAAAGTGTTATTTTTGCATTACTGCAATTTTTTTTTTTTTAACTGCAAATTGTTTTGTCTGGCTAAAAAAAGCCAGCTCTATTCTCCTTACTGCCTCTGCATTCAATTTGATGTTATATGTTGTACTGGCTGAAGTATATAAAGAAAGTTCAGCCTCCCACAGACTGTAGCTGGAAAAGGAAAGGATATTTTAATAGCCTTGTCAGATAACTGTGTATATACTGTGAGAGTACACCAAAACTGGACAACTGGTGGGCATTTAAAAGTCAATGGCAATATGAAATTTGAAATCCTATCTATAAACTTTTTGTACATTTCATGCTCATAAGAGAATGAAAATAGAAAGATAATTAAGCATTTTAGTATTATAAAACAACAATTTGATGGTAATGATCCCCTGACATGGTGTGTGGACCCAAAACATATGTACAGACACATCTGTGTGTACATATGATCTCCATTGAACATTTAAGTTGGGGCCTTTTGTCTTTCTGTGTGTTCACCTGTAGCTGGTACAGCTGTTTCTCAGTGTGCTGCCTTCAGGAATGGGTGTGCTTAGCTCATATTACTGACCTCTCTGGTCCTCCAACCCTCCTTCCAAGCCTTCACATGCTCAGAACCTCTCATGTATAATGCATAGGATCTAATTATATGTTTAATACATGAATACTTATATTATACAGGATTTACCTTCTAGTTATCAAGACCATCCCCATGGTGAAAAAATGCAAAAAAAGCAAAATGGCTGTCTGGGGAGGCCTTACAAATAGCTGTGAAAAGAAGAGAAGC
>SJYX01001883.1:8477-47640 GCA_006410675.1 Oreotragus oreotragus
GTTGAGCTGTTTCAAATCCTGAAAGATGATGCTGTGAAAGTGCTGCACTCAATATGCCAGCAAATTTGGAAAACTCAGCAGTGGCCACGGGACTGGAAAAGGTCAGTTTTCATTCCAATCCCAAAGAAAGGTAATGCCAAAGAATGCTCAAACTACCACACAATTGCACTCATCTCACATGCTAGTAAAGTAATGGTCAAAATTCTCCAAGCCAGACTTCAGCAATACGTGAACCACAAACTTCCAGATGTTCAAGCTGGTTTTAGAAAAGACAGAGGAACCAGAGATCAAATTGCCAACATCTGCTGGATCATGGAAAAAGCAAGAGAGTTCCAGAAAAAATCTATTTCTGCTTTATTGATTATGCCAAAGCCTTTGACTGTATGGACCACAATAAACTGTGGAAAATTCTGACAGAGATGGGAATACCAGACCATCTGACCTGCCTCTTGAGAAACGTGTATGCAAGTCATGAAGCAATAGCTAGAACTGGACATGGAACAACAGACTGGTTCCAAACAGGAAAAGGAGTACATCAAGGCTGTATATTGTCACTCTGCTTATTTAACTTATAAGATGTACCTTACAGAGTATCAAACAGAAACTGACAAGAGGGATTGACCTGAGATGGAAACCTGAGAGCCAGCAGAGCAGAGAAATGAAGAATACAGCCTCTAGACATGCTTCCTGGGTCTTAAGTATTGTTCCAGTGCTTAATAGATGTGTGACCTTGTTACTGCTTCAGTTTTCTCCTTTTCGCAAGGAGTATAAGAAAATCCCGTGCTGTTCTGTGCTTAGTTGCTTCAGTCATGTCCAATTCTTTGCAATCTGGTGGACTGCAGCCCACCATGCTCCTCCGCCCATGGGATTCTTCAGGCAAGAATACTGGAGCGGGTTGCCATGCCCTCCTTCAAAGGATCTTCCCGACCTAGGGACTGAACCCGTGTCTCCTACATCTCCTGCATTACAAGCAGGTTCTTTACTACTGAGCCACCAGGGAAGCCCCGTAACAATATACTACCTACCTCACAAAAGATGGTGAAAGTAGAAAAAATAATTCGTGTACATCCATGCATTTAGTCCTTGGTGCATGGTATTTACTCAGTTATTATTATCGATTGTTTGGGATATTTATTCATGCAGAGGTGGTGGCTAGGACAGATGTTTTAAATCATTCAAACTGAGTCTGATTTCTAGAAAGCCAGCTTCTCTCGAAATGGAGCAGAGTTAGAGAAGCTCATGGGGGCAGTGGTTGAGGAAGAGGACCTGATATCTAGGACCTTGTTCTAGGTGGCGCTGAATATATTTTGCTGTACTGGGCACCAAGACCCTGGCAGGGAGAAGTTGTTTGGTCTGAGGGGCAGAGCCTAAGTGGAAGAAGTATAGATAATCAAAATCATGCCTTAGACTCAAAAACGATCTTTTAGATTTCTAACAGAATGAGAATGAGAGAGAAGAGAGAGAGCGTGCACACGAGCTTGTGGATATCAGATATTATGTTACTTTGGTGTACCTTCCTCTTTTAGCAACTAATTTACTATGGCAAGACTAGAATCTTCCAGAGACAGGGCTCCTCAAATCATTTGATTCATCCTACCATCCTTTAGAGCATAAGTCTCCAACCTTGTTGGCACCAGAGACTGATTTCATGGAAGACAATTTTTCCATGGACCAGGAAGGTGGAGATCATGGTTTTGGGGTGATTCAAGTACATTACATCTATTGCACACTTTATTTCTAATCTAGGGCCGCTGCCGATTTGACATGAGGTACCAGTCAGTGGCCTGGAGTTTGGAGCCCCCTGCTTTAGAGGACAATTTCAGAAAAGAGTCCTAGTGGGACTGAATTTCACGGTTCACAGTGATGCCCTCCATAGTATGCCCTTACATTCATTGGTTTTCCTTTTCCTTTCCCTTTCTTTCCATTTTCTCCCTTCCATTCCTTGGTATCACCTCCCAAAGACATTGTGCTGTGCTTAGTCTCTCAGTCACGTCTGATGTTGTGTGGACTGTAGCCCACCAGGGTCCTCTGCCCATGGGGATTCTCCAGGCAAGAACACTGGAGCGGGTTGTGAGGTCCTCCTCCGGAGGATCTTCCCAATCCAGGAACTGAACTCACGTCTCCCACACTGCAGGTGAATTCTTTACCATCTGAGGCGCGGGAGAAGCCCATGAACACTGGAGTGAGTCACCTATCCCTTCTCCAGGGGATCTTCCTGACCCAGGAATTGACATTACTTTTACCCAGTTCTTCGTCTCAGATTCTGCTTTTAAGGGAACACACGTAGTGTTTAAACAAATTTATGGAATGAAAGCACAAATGATGGATAAACAAATGGGGCAATGAATGAAGGAATAGTTATTATGTACTTGGCATGCTGTGGCTTACTGCACTTTGCATTCTGTTATTTTTCATTGACTCCAGGGACTGTATGCCGGAAACCCACGATCTAGCTTATGGCTTTGCTAGAGAAGCTGGACTGCTGGTTGCCCCCTCTTTCTTTCTCTGCCTCACAGAGAGGTCAGTGTGTGTTTCAAAGTGAACTTCCTGACACTCACATTTCCTAAACTCAAGGCAGTTTGTTTCTGATAGGAATGTGAGAATTGAAGCCCTGGGATGCAACTAAATTAGCCTGCGGCCAACAATAGCGGACCAAAGTTAGTATAGTTTTCACAGCTTGATTAGAAGAGTTTGCCTCTAAGAAGGGCAGGATTATTACATCTGACTTCCAGAACAGCAGCTGGAACATTATTCTCCAGCCTGCTCACTGCAGAGAATCCACTCCAGTTGACAGCATGACTCTTTTCTTCAGCCTGGATCTGGCCTCCGCACCTGGGTACGTTCCTCAAGTCAGAGCCCTCTCCCCAGCTGTCTCCATTTGCTGCCTGAGCTCCTTTTCTCTCTCCTGTCCTTTTACTCCAGCTGGCATGACTCTGCTGTGGCCTTTAAAATTTGCCCACAAACTTAGATTTTCTTAATTCTATTTCATTTCAAAGAAGTTTTTCCTTAAACCAGAGTTGGAGGAGAAGGTGATTTCAGGATGATTCAAGTGCACTACATTTACTGTGCATTTTATTTCTGTTATTATTATGTCACCTCCACCTCAGATCATCAGGCATTAGATCCAGAGGTTGGGGACCCCTGATTTAGAGAACTTGTTAAATATACAGATCCCTGGGACCAACTCTGGAACTACTCTAAGAATCAGCAATGTTTGGGGCGTGGTAGGGAGGTCTGCTCTTCAAGTGGTTTCTATACACACTCAAGTTTAAGAGTCACTTTTCATTTGTTCCCTTCTAGAATCTTTCTATAAAGTTTTCTCCTCTTTTTTCAATGAGAAGGTGAAAAGGACTCAGTGAAATATCCCCATACAGCTTTTGAATGAAACCAGAACCAACGCAGATTATCTATGGAGCCTTTCTCATAAAATTACAAGGTCAAGGAGGTAATTGCTCACTTACCTTCCATGGTAGTTGACCACAAAGACTTTCTTGTTTGTGGCATACTCTGTTGTAGTTGGTTAGTGATTTTTTCTCCCCCTCTCTGGGAAGAGAAATCCATCAAACCCAAGTAGCAAGGGTGAAACTCATTCTATTTGGAGCTCACTTTAAGTAGGGGGAGGGCTAACTAAGCTCATCAATTCTTAACCCTGTCTCACTCAAGTCACCTGGAAAGCTTAAAAGGTGTCAACACACAGGCCCTCCTCTCCTGGAATTTTGATTCAATTGGTTTAGGGTGGTACTGTCTATTTTTAAAGCTACCTTGAATGGATGTATGCCCAGGCATGTCTGACTCTTTTGTGACGCCATGGAAAACAGACCTCCAGGTTCCGCTGTCCATGGAATTTTCCGGGCAAGAATACTGGAGTGGGTTGCCATGTCCTCCTTCAGGGGACCTTCCTGACCCAGTGATTGAACCTGAGTCTCCTGTGTCTCCTGCATTGGCAGGTGGATCCTTTACCACTGCCCTGCCTGAGAAGCCCCCAAAGCTACCTTAGTGAAAGTCACTCAGTTGTGTCCAACTCTTTGCCACCCCATGGACTGTACAGTCCATGGAATTCTCCAGGCCAGAATACTGGAGTGGGTAGCATCCTCTTCTCCAGGGGATCTTTCCAAGCCAGGGATCGAACCCAGGTCTTCTGCGTTGCAGGCAGATTCTTTACTATCTGAACTAGTCGTTCTGAGTTCTCTGAGCCATCTGAGTTCTCCGGTTTGGGGAACTTCAAACTAGAGAACTACTGTATAGTTACCAAGGATTTGGGGTTGAGCACTGTTTTGCATCAGAAGTAGGAATTTCTTTGGTGCAAAAGCTGGACATGAATATGCCAGCTTGAGAGGACTGTAAGCAGTGATGTGGAGGCATGGGCATAAAGAGAGTTCTAGAAGGCAAAAAGATTCAACTTTAATCAGGCTTCATCACCAGAAAACAATGTACATGGAGATATCTATATCTATCAAAAACTCAGATCTGATGAAAGACCTTCACTAAAGTAAAATTTTAGTTTTTACCTTTCATGATGACATCTAGAAATATTCCTAAATGTATGCAAAAATGGCAGGGAATATATAATTTACTAAACCATTTGGTAACAAAACTTGGAGTACATTTCTTCCCCTGGGGTATCAAGAAAAAAGTCTGTGTGTCCTAATGCAAGTTCATGTTTCCTTTAATGAGTCAAAGAAGATTACATGGTCCAAAATGTTGCACTTAGCCACTAGTGTTCATTCTCAGTGTTCAAGTCAAGTCGTTTGGATTTTAGTTCATTTTAGTACTCACACCAGGCTCCAGGTAAAATTTCCTCTCTCCACTCTTTGTATTATTTTCAATATTTTTAAAAATATGAATTTTGATTATCCTATTTAATATGTACTGTAACAATGGAGTAGGAGATGGCAGCCCACTCCAGTATTTTTGCCTGGAAAATTCCACGGACAGAGGAGTCTGGTGGGCTACAGGCCATGGGTCGCTGAGTGACTTTTACTTTAACATAGAAATATATTTAATTCCTTTTTCGAAATAGATGACTATAACTCTTACATCCATCCTTATAACCATATCAAGGCTACAAGGATCCAAAGGATCTGACTCATTCCCCCTCACTCTTCTCCTTCAGTTACCCTGCACACCAGTCTCAGTTTCCTTTGCTTTTCTTCTACTTGGATTTTCTCTTCCACCAGAATAATGCTTCCCAAGGCTCCTCATCCTCATATTATGCAACACGCAGAAATGTACTATTTTTACAACACACTGGAGTAAACAGAGGAGGCTGTTGACCACTAGAGGGGGTCAGGGGCTTCGCTGCCCCAAGGCTGAGATGGTCAATGTTTCTTGCAATACAACTTCATTGAGATCTTTGAGTCTCAACTTATATGTCAATGCTTCAGAGCAGCTCACCTCACCAACCCCATGAGTGTAAACCCCTTCAGCCACTCTACCATACCTACTCAATTTTTTCTCATANACTAGAGGGGGTCAGGGGCTTCGCTGCCCCAAGGCTGAGATGGTCAATGTTTCTTGCAATACAACCTCATTGAGATCTTTGAGTCTCAACTTATATGTCAATGCTTCAGAGCAGCTCACCTCACCAACTCCATGAGTGTAAACCCCTTCAGCCACTCTACCATACCTACTCAATTTTTTCTCATAACATTTATAGTAATAATCCTGCAATTATTCCATATTTTATTTCTTCACCCGTTGATAGTTTGTTTCTACTATTTTCAGTATAAAGTGACTGAGTACAGGAATACTTGTAGGCCTTCTTAATCATTATGCACAAAAAGCCTAGAAATGGTTAAGTACTCAAACACACCAGATTGATGGGAAAACTGTGACTAGGACTGAATAACCTCCATTCCTAGATGAGGCTTCATTTAGTGTGGCTGGGGAACATGCTTCAGTGGATGAATTAAGGCAAAGACTCTATCTTTTTAGCTTTATAGTCTTAGTGAATGGTGTACTGCCTGTCTCATAACATACATACAATAAGTACTTCTGTGATTGAATGAAGAGAAGAAGGAAGGAAGGAGAGAAGAAAGAAGGGAGAAAAGGAAGGAATATAGAGATAATTGAACAGAAGCTTCAACTTCTTTGGTTTGTTTCAAGTTTTGGAAATCTTCAGCTGGAGGTGGTAGCAATTTAGTCTGAAACCTGGGATAATAATGTATTTTAACTGATGCAGTCAGGCTAATACGAGGAATCCACTCTGTGATCTAGGGCAAAAAAGTAACTATGAGGACCCTCAGTTTTTCTGCAAATGAAGTTTGACTCTGGTGAGTTCTGAAGTCCCTGACCATTTTGAAATCCACTACTTAAACTGAGAGAAAGTCAGAGAGGAAATGTTATGGAACTAATCAACCAGAAAATCCAGCGGCAGCCAGGATCCTCCAAGGGAGACCAGAAGCTGCTTTTTGAAAATATGTTGGATGACTAGGAATGATCCAGGCAGTCCTCAGAGTGTGTTTTCAGGGTGGTTGGACTTTCTACTTATTAGGACACCTATGTTTCCCTCTCTCTTTGTCCCCCTATGGCTGAGCAGTACCTTCTCATCAGCTAGTGATTGTGAATAAATAAGTAACAACTGTTGCTAAGGTCAGGCAGCTGCAGGTGGAAGTAGTAAAAAATTATATTTTCTCATTGTACTCAAGTATTTTAGAAACAAACAAGCAGAAGGACTTTTCAGGCCTCCATTTATTTATTTGAAAAGCTGAACAGGTTTAGGCTGTTGTGAAGATTAAACAAAATATTTCATGGAATAGGTCTAGTATAGAGTTAGGCATATGATAAACAATCATGCTGGCTACCACTATTATTATATTATCCAAGTCATGAGATAGAAAACAAAATATTTAATCCTAAATATTGGCATTTGATTCCATTTCTTTCTAGGGAAGATAGAGTAGTTGGTTATGAAGTCCACGGGAAGAGATCCAGAGCTGCACACCATGAGGCTCCTCTTCTCCAATTAAAAAGCTTCAGTATATTAATAAACCCAGCTGTGTTTCCCCAACAGTTTGGAAAAGCTGCAAAATCTAAAAATAAACCAAAACAAAGAGATACTCAGTCTAGAAGAAAATTTCAATTTTATATTTCTTACAGAAAGACATTGATATTACAATGTTTGACATTAAAACTATCTCAACACTACATTTAGTAACAATCAGATACTATGACTGACTCATCTCCTTCAATTAACAAAAGTGGATATTTTGAACACTTATGTCTTTCAAGAATCACTGTTTTGTTTGTTTTTGTGTTGTTTCCCATTAAGTGATGAGTCTTGGATAAATGCTTTCTCATTCACAATAAAAATTATTGAAAGATGTGGCTCATGCTTAAAAATACTGTTTAGTTTTAGTTTTCAAGGTGGAATTGGAAACTGAAAACATAACTTTAGAAGAGAGATATCATTTACTTAAAAATAAACACACTAACAATGAACTCTAAATTTTTCAAAATGTTAGTTCTTTGATAATTTAAAATAAGAAATGGCTTTTGATAAAACATTAATAGCAATTTTGGACTGACTTTAGTTTAAATAAGTTCTTTTCCATAGAGTTTTTAAGTGATTGACTATAAACTCAAGTAATGTGATTTAGTATAATTTCTCTATATTTATTTTACATCAAATAAGCTATGTATTTCTGTCTGTTAAAATACAAAACATAAAACATAAAAATTCTAGTTACTATGAGTCATATTAAATTACATTTCTTTTCTTTTTGGAGGATAGGTATATTTCATATAAATGGAAAAGATGAAGAAGGCCCAAGATAGAAAATATTTTGGAAAATTAATTAAAATTTTATTTTTACTAACATTGATTGCACACTAAGACATAAGGAACTTATAAGATATAAGTTCTTTAGTTGCATTTTCTTATTTAATCCTGATGCAACCTAATAAAGTAGAAATTTTTCTATGTTCTGATAAATCTAGTAGATTCTGTATTCAAAAATTTTTCTCACTGCAAAACACTAAAGAATGATAGATAAGTTACAAATAACAGAGAGAGCTGAGCTCTCAAGAAATTCAGGAAAATCTTCAGTACCCCAAGATGACAGGAACAAAAGCCAGAGTAACAAGCCAGCACTGCAGTCAGATACTTTACAGACATTTGCTGATCGATGGTACCTAAATCCTGAAGTTTTACTATCTCTTCAATGAAACAGAACAAATCCTAGGACATATAGAAGATGGTGTAGTGGTGGTGATGGGGAGGAGGTTGGAATGCAGACAGCTACAGAAAGCTAGAATCTTCAAAGAGCTTCAGGGAAAAAAACAATGTGTCTGCCATGTTTGAACTGTACACAGGAATAAAGGTTCCTCTGATAATATTAAGCCATAAGTGATCCCCTCACATAGGATAGTATACCTACTATTGTATATAACAGAAGGAAATACAAATATTCCTGGAATAATGTCCATTGAACCAAGATTCTCAGGATTCCCATAAACAGAGATTGGTCAAATATAAACTCACAGTATAAAACCACCAATCACAATAGTAACCAAGCTAGCATGGGTGAGACTCGGCAAGAAAGAGAATTAGAAAAGAGGGGTTGCAGATATTGGAATAATCAGAGACAGAAGATAAAGCAAACATGATTAAAATGTTAACAGAAATAATAAAATCATCAACTTCAGCAAGAAACAAAGATGTACTAATATAATTAGCTACAGGGAAAAATAAATCAAAACTCAGGAAAGTAAAATAGGCAGTTGACATTGAAGAACAAGGATTTAACCAATTGTTTGGCATATCAGACTAAACTTAAAAGAGGACTGATAGCCTAGAAGATAGATATGAATAAATTAACCACAACAAAACACAGGAGGAAGAAGAAAAAATGTGACTGAGCAATTATGAGATACAGAAGATGGGAGAAAGTTCTTTCAGTGTATTTAGAATTTTAGGAGAGAATAGAATGAAGTAGAGGAAGGCAGTACTAGGCAATAAGACCAATCTCAAGTTGTGAAAGAACTGGTATATTTTACTTCACATTCTTTGACAACAATGAAATTAAGTTACAAATAATAATAAAAGATAACTAGGAACAACTTCACTTAATTGGCACTGAGAAGACTGCTTCCAAATTACACAATTTGGAAATTACAATAGAAAGTATAAAATGGAATTTTAAGTGTAAGTAACCTTTGTTTTTATGGAATAAGAATAAAAGGAAAAAGACTCACACAAATAATTCATAAAGATCAAAGCAAGAGATTTACTGCAGATAACTGGAAAGTTAATTACTTTAAACAACTTAATAAAAAAAAGGAACACTTTTAAAAGAAAATTATAACAACATTGATTCTAGAAGTATTAGAAAGCCTGAATTAGTCTATAGTTACTAAATGAATTACATCAAGAATTAAACACATTCCCATCAAGAAAAACCGAGTCCCATGTTTTACAGATAAATTTTATAAACAAAAAACAGATAATTGAATCTTCTAAAAGCTATTCCAGAGAATAGAAAAACTAGGTAATAGGCCATACTTCATTTTTATGAGGTTGGTAGATTGAAGGCAGGAGGAGAAGGGGATGACAGAGGATGAGATGGTTGGATGGCATCACTGACTCGGTGGACATGAGTGAGTAAGCTCCGGGAGTTGGTGATGGACAAGGGAAGTCTGGCGTGCTGCAGTCCATGGGGTTGCAAAGAGTCGGACACGACTGAGCAACTGAACTGAACTGCACTGATAACTTTTGGCACTGATGTGAGAGTAAGACAGCACAAGAAAGAAAATCTGTGGACAAATTTCACTCAAGGATTTAGATGCAAAACCTAAAACAAAGTATTAGTAACTTAGGCTTCCCATGTGGCGCTACTGGTATAGAACCCACTTGTCAATGCAGGAGACATAAGAGAGGCGGGTTCGATCCCTGGGTTGGGAAGACCTCCTAGAGAAGGGCATGACAACGCATTCCAGTATTCTTGACTGGAGAATCCCATGGACAGAGCAGCCTGGCGGGTACAGTCCATAGGACCTCAAAGAGTCGGATCAACTGAAGCAACTTAGCATTAGTAACTTAAACCTAAAACAAAGTATAAGAAAGGAATAGAGTAGGAAGTAGAATTTCTTTAGGCTGATTAAGCATACCTTTCAGAAATATACTATGTGGTGTAGCATTAGAAGTATTCTCTCTAAACTCATGAATGAGATGAGTATACACTCTATTTCCTCATCTCTGAAATATTATACTACAGTTCTAGCCAGTTCATTGGTAAAGAACAGGTAATTAAGTGCAAAAAATTTAGTATGTTTTGTTGTAGTATTTGCAGACAATTTAGTTGTCAACATAGAAAAACAAAGAAAATCTACATATTATTAAAACTAATCAAGTACACAGAAGTAAATGCAGTTAAATAACTTAATCACATTCTTATACACCTGCAAAAATTGAAAACACAATTTAAAAATATGCCATTCACATTAGCTACCATTCATAAAAGCACAACTACAATAGCAACACAGTAAGGCAACTATGGGAAAACAATCTACCACAAGTTGTTTATGTCATTAATAGATAAAATTAAGAACTTTATTAAAAGGCAAGGAAGATCTAAATAAATGGAAAGTTACATCATATTCATGATGGTTAAAAAAGATGAGTAACATAAAGATGTCTGTTCTTTTGAAATTATAATTTCAATACAATTCCAATAAAATTCCATAATAATTATGGATATAAATATGGGTGCAGGATGGAAAAGTTGGTTCAAAGTTAATATGTAACAGTAAAAGGCCAAGTATGGTCAAGAGATTTTTGAGGAAGAATAAAGTATAGTATGATCTAGCACATATCATATTTGTTGCAAAAATTAGGATATTGCCTTTTTGGAACAGAAATAGACAAATAGACCAAGAGAATAGAGAACCCAGAAGCAAACTCACATGTATGTGAAAATAAGATGTATGACAGAAGAGACTGTATGTCAGGGGGTGAAAGAATAGATTACAAAATGAATGGTATTAGGTAATTTTTCTGACAGTAACATTTAACCTGGATTCCTGTCTCACACAATATACTCAAAAGTCAAGTCTAGAACTCATGAACTAAATATAAAACTCAAAAGAATGTTGACTGATATCATTACAACCTTTAAGTAGTCAAAGGTTTCTTAAACAAGACAGAAAATGCACAGAACAAAGAGAAATATTTACATTAAACTGAAAAATGTAAATTCATTAAAAACCACCTTTATAAGGTAAAACTTTGAGCCAATGATTGAGAAGAAATATTTTCAATAATACAAAGGACAAGAGATTAACATCTATAGTAGATAATGGACATTAAAGATTAGTAATTAAAAAAAAAAAAAGGACTTTCCTAGTGATGCCCTGGTTGACTCTATGCTTCCAATACAGGAGGACCCAGATCCATCCCTGGCCAGGGAACTAAGATCCCAGTTGTCACAGGGTATGTTCAAAGTGGGATGATGTGGGAGAACAGCATTGAAATATGTGTACTGTCATGTAAGAAACGAATCGCCAGTCTATGTTCGATGCAGGAAGCAGGATGCTTGGGGCTGGTGTATGGGGATGATCCGGAGGGATGATGTCTGGTGGGAGGTGGGAGGGGGGTTCATGTTTGGGAGTTCGTGTACACCCGTGGCAGATTCATGTCAATGTATGCCAAAACCAATAGAGTACTGTAAAGTAAAATAAAGTAAAATGGAAGCTCTAAAAAAATAAATAATAAAAAATAAATAAAATAACAAAAAACCACAGCACACATACACAAAGAACCCAATTTAAAGCTAAGCAAAAGATAAGAATAAGTAATTCACAGTTAAGAAAAATGAAACAACACTCAACCTTGAAGCAATGGGAACCTACACATTATTAGTGACTGTGTTAGTTTCCCCAGGGTACCATAATAAAGTGCCCCAACCTGGTGACTTAACTCAGCAGAAGTGTATTGTCTCCGAATTCTGGAAGGTAGACATCTGAAATGAAAGTGTTGGCCCAGTACAAACACTCTGATAGCTCTAGAGGACAGTCCATCCCACCTGTTTGTTTAAGCTTCTGGTGACTGGCAGCAGTCCTTGGCATTACTTGGATTGCGGCAGTATAACGCCAATTTCTGTATCTGTCTTCAGATGGGGTCCCTCCCTGTGTGTCTGTCCAAATTCCCCTCAACTTATATGAACATTAGTCATTTGATTAGGGCTTGCCCTAATCTTGTATGACCTCTTTTCAACTTAATTACATCTGCAAAGATCCTAGTTCCAAATAAGGTCACAGTCCCAGAGACTGAATATCCTTTTGGGTGACATAATTCAACCTACAAAAGTGGTTATGAAATCTTACACAACCAGTTTGGAGAAGAATTGGCCATATCTACCAAGATTGAATCTGGGTATATCAAAGGAGCCAATAATTTCATTTCTGGATGCTTAAATTTTGCTACTCTAGGTATTGTCTATGAATCAGCAGAATCACTGTCACCTGGGAACTCAGTAGACATGCAGTCTTGGGCTCTACTCCATACCTGTGGTGTTAAAATTTGTATTTTAAACAAGATCCCGATGTGCTTTGTTTAAAAAACACTAATCTAGTCTATTCTAAGTTACACAGATTTTTTAAAAAGAGATATAAACATTAACACTCATAGCAGCATTATTTATAAAAGCAAATGTTTGTAAAAGACTTAAACATTAAAAAATCAGAGAATGGATATATAATTTGTGGCATTAGTTCTATACGTTCTATAAGTTCTATAAGTTCTATAAGTATATTTGCAGACAATTTAGTTGTCAACATAGAAAAACAAAGAAAATCTACATATTATTAAAACTAATCAAGTACACAGAAGTAAATGCAGTTAAATAACTTAATCACATTCTTATACACCTGCAAAAATTGAAAACACAATTTAAAAATATGCCATTCACATTAGCTACCATTCATAAAAGCACAACTACAATAGCAACACAGTAAGGCAACTATGGGAAAACAATCTACCACAAGTTGTTTATGTCATTAATAGATAAAATTAAGAACTTTATTAAAAGGCAAGGAAGATCTAAATAAATGGAAAGTTACATCATATTCATGATGGTTAAAAAAGATGAGTAACATAAAGATGTCTGTTCTTTTGAAATTATAATTTCAATACAATTCCAATAAAATTCCATAATAATTATGGATATAAATATGGGTGCAGGATGGAAAAGTTGGTTCAAAGTTAATATGTAACAGTAAAAGGCCAAGTATGGTCAAGAGATTTTTGAGGAAGAATAAAGTATAGTATGATCTAGCACATATCATATTTGTTGCAAAAATTAGGATATTGCCTTTTTGGAACAGAAATAGACAAATAGACCAAGAGAATAGAGAACCCAGAAGCAAACTCACATGTATGTGAAAATAAGATGTATGACAGAAGAGACTGTATGTCAGGGGGTGAAAGAATAGATTACAAAATGAATGGTATTAGGTAATTTTTCTGACAGTAACATTTAACCTGGATTCCTGTCTCACACAATATACTCAAAAGTCAAGTCTAGAACTCATGAACTAAATATAAAACTCAAAAGAATGTTGACTGATATCATTACAACCTTTAAGTAGTCAAAGGTTTCTTAAACAAGACAGAAAATGCACAGAACAAAGAGAAATATTTACATTAAACTGAAAAATGTAAATTCATTAAAAACCACCTTTATAAGGTAAAACTTTGAGCCAATGATTGAGAAGAAATATTTTCAATAATACAAAGGACAAGAGATTAACATCTATAGTAGATAATGGACATTAAAGATTAGCAATTAAAAAAAAAACTGGACTTTCCTAGTGATGCCCTGGTTGACGCTATGCTTCCAATACAGGAGGACCCAGATCCATCCCTGGCCAGGGAACTAAGATCCCAGTTGTCACAGGGTATGTTCAAAGTGGGATGATGTGGGAGAACAGCATTGAAATATGTGTACTGTCATGTAAGAAACGAATCGCCAGTCTATGTTCGATGCAGGAAGCAGGATGCTTGGGGCTGGTGTATGGGGATGATCCGGAGGGATGATGTCGGGTGGGAGGTGGGAGGGGGGTTCATGTTTGGGAGTTCATGTACACCCGTGGCAGATTCATGTCAATGTATGCCAAAACCAATAGAGTACTGTAAAGTAAAATAAAGTAAAATGGAAGCTCTAAAAAAATAAATAATAAAAAATAAATAAAATAACAAAAAACCACAGCACACATACACAAAGAACCCAATTTAAAGCTAAGCAAAAGATAAGAATAAGTAATTCACAGTTAAGAAAAATGAAACAACACTCAACCTTGAAGCAATGGGAACCTACACATTATTAGTGACTGTGTTAGTTTCCCCAGGGTACCATAATAAAGTGCCCCAACCTGGTGACTTAACTCAGCAGAAGTGTATTGTCTCCGAATTCTGGAAGGTAGACATCTGAAATGAAAGTGTTGGCCCAGTACAAACACTCTGATAGCTCTAGAGGACAGTCCATCCCACCTGTTTGTTTAAGCTTCTGGTGACTGGCAGCAGTCCTTGGCATTACTTGGATTGCGGCAGTATAACGCCAATTTCTGTATCTGTCTTCAGATGGGGTCCCTCCCTGTGTGTCTGTCCAAATTCCCCTCAACTTATATGAACATTAGTCATTTGATTAGGGCTTGCCCTAATCTTGTATGACCTCTTTTCAACTTAATTACATCTGCAAAGATCCTAGTTCCAAATAAGGTCACAGTCCCAGAGACTGAATATCCTTTTGGGTGACATAATTCAACCTACAAAAGTGGTTATGAAATCTTACACAACCAGTTTGGAGAAGAATTGGCCATATCTACCAAGATTGAATCTGGGTATATCAAAGGAGCCAATAATTTCATTTCTGGATGCTTAAATTTTGCTACTCTAGGTATTGTCTATGAATCAGCAGAATCACTGTCACCTGGGAACTCAGTAGACATGCAGTCTTGGGCTCTACTCCATACCTGTGGTGTTAAAATTTGTATTTTAAACAAGATCCCGATGTGCTTTGTTTAAAAAACACTAATCTAGTCTATTCTAAGTTACACAGATTTTTTAAAAAGAGATATAAACATTAACACTCATAGCAGCATTATTTATAAAAGCAAATGTTTGTAAAAGACTTAAACATTAAAAAATCAGAGAATGGATATATAATTTGTGGCATTAGTTCTATACGTTCTATAAGTTCTATAAGTTCTATAAGTCCGACTCCGTGGACTGCAACCCACCAGGGTCCTCCATCCATGGGATTCTCCAGGCAAGAGTACTGGAGTGGGTTGCCATTGCCTTCTCCTATTTAAATCTACAGTGAAAATAAATGAACTAGTGGCTTTTATCAATACAAGTGAATTTCACAAAGATAATGTCAAGCAATAAAAGGAATTTGCAGAAAATTACAGAGAGAATGATACCATTTCTATATTGCTTAGTGACATGTGTCATTCATGGGAATGAAAACCCCTAAATTCAAGGGTAAAGAGAGCTTCAATGGAATCATACTGTTCTTTCTCATGAGTTTTCTTAAGTATGTAAGTATTTCATATATTAATATTTATACTACATCTGCATAATACAATGGAAATAAATAAGAAAAAATTCAAGGCTAGTATATGGCAGCATAGCTATTTGAATCCAAAACTGTGGCCCTGAGCCGCTATACCCACCTAACAAATTACTGTTGCAACAGGCCTAATAGCACAGTTATAGACTCATATTTTGTACTCACAATAGTTGCTTTTATATGTAGCATGTTTTAAGAAAAGATTAAGATAACTTTCTGGCATTGGTTTTAATTTTATAACAAAAAAGGTTACTTGCCAAAGCAAAATAATACTTAGGTCTTTACCCCCCAATTATTGCTAAATACAGTAATTAAATCTTGTTTCAAATAAATATTATACTAAATTTAATTTTCAACTATCCTTCGATTAACAGAAAATATTGAGTTAACATTCCAAAGATTTTTCTCATCTCAAATTATCCTTTCAGAAATGAGCCATGAAAATATTGTCAGAAAGAGAGAAATGTAGAGGAGGTGAACTCAGGAAAGCACATTTATTAACACCTGTCATGCTAATCTGATGAAAACTACTGGCTTTTGGGTTTTGCTGTACTTTTAAGCATTTTATTGAGATCTATGATTTTCAGTTATTTATTTATACTTTTGAACAAATGGTTGAGCTCCCAGAGAAGAGCAGACCCCTTTTCCTCAGTGATTACTGAATTTTTGTTGATATGTTCATCACCACCCCCCAATAACTTTTCATTTTTTTGTGGCCGCACTCTTGTGGCTTGTGGGATTTTAGTTCCCCCATTGGGGACTGAACCCAGGCCCTTGGCAGTGAAAGCATGGAGTCCTAACCCCTGTACCACCAGGGAATTCCCAATAACTTTTAAGTCAAGAAGTTCCAGAATGCAGAGGGCGCATCTTTCTTCACTTGTACTCAGAATTTCCTAAAGAATTGGAAGAATTTGAAGAATAGAGAGAATGTCACACCTGAAACTGAGCAGGACTCTGCTGGGCCATCCAAGGGTCAGACCCGGCGGTGTCCCTGTCTCTTGTTTGTAGAAAAGCTTTAGCATCTTAGACCTTCACGAGTTGCAATGAACAAATTTAAAGACAGAACTGAGAAAATGCAGAAGCAAAGGTAAACAGTAAAATAAGAGAAAATAATAATAGTTTAGCCATGAAACAAAGTCAAGGGCCTTTAATTTCTCTGTAAGGGCCATAGATAATACCTTGGGTCATATCCTTGAGTTGTTTTGCAGATACTAAAAGCCCCAGCAGGTGGAAAAAGTTAACTATTGACACTTGTGCAATACCCAGAACCACACTAGGTCATTAGTGGGAAAACACAAATGATGGAAGCCTCAGTCTCTGCTTCAGTAACTATAAGATTGATTTGGTTCATTTAACACAATGTTGAAAACACAGCGTGTAGAGAAAGAAAAAAAAAAAAGTAATTCCTATTCATTTAGTGTGTGACTTTGGGCAAGTTAATTAACTGTTTTCTCAGTAGTAAAATGAGTGCAAAGTAGATCTGTGAAAAAGTGATTTTGCTGGCCCATAAAAAGACCCCCAGACCAGTCGGGACTAGAAGGGATGATGTTGACTCCAGAAATGCCGTGCAGTTCCCTCACCACCAATAAACCAGAAGAATGTTTTCCAGCTGATCAGTCACCCTGAACCCTCTCCCTCACACGGTCTTTAAAAATCCTTCCCTGAGAGCCATCAAAGAGTTCAGGTGCTTTGAGCATGAGCTGCTGGGTCTCCTTGCTCAGCCTCACACTGGGCAACTCGCAATAACGGGCTCTACTGTCTTTCACCACAACTTGGTGTAAGTAGATTGGCTTTGCTGCACATAGCGGGCTAGCAGACCCAAGTTTGGTTTGGTAACTCATCCACATGAAAATTGTTTTCAAAATAAATCCTTACCTGAAAGGGCCTTAATTTTTTTTTTTTTCCACAAGAACTTGCTCTTTCACTAAACCTACCTAATTCTCTTTCTCTGCACTTCTCAGCAATTATCAGTAGAGAGAGAGAATTAATATTATTACTTTGCAACACTATTACTACTATTATTGCTTGACCTTTACTGGGTGTTTTTTATGGGCCAGCAAAATCACTTTTTCACAAATCTATTTTGCACTCACTTTACTACTGAGAAAAGAAGAGTTAATTGCCCAAAGTCACACACTAAATGAATAGGAATTACTTTTTTCTTTCTCTACATGCTGTGTTTTCAACATTGTGTTAAATGAACCAAATCAATCTTACAGTTACTGAAGCAGAGACTGAGGCTTCCATCATTTGTGTTTTCCCACTAAAGACCTGGTGTGGTTCTGGGTATTGCACAAGTGTCTGGCATATAGAAATAGCAGCTAAGGAATGCTATCATCTGAGGAGGGAGCACAGTGAGAATTATATACACACAAAAAAAATTGGGCTTCGTTTTAAAGATTTTTTTTCTCTTGCATTTTGGTTGCATTTCTTATAAAAGACCAGTTAATTCTAGCTGATAATCAGAAGACCACATTTCCTAAATTATCTAAACAAAATTCTCTTTGAATTTTTTTTTAATCCCTAACAAATTCCAGTTTAAAAAAAAATCACAGTTCTGGAAAAACTACAATTGCCTTGCTGCTTTAGTATTTGAAGATTGGGGTGAATTAAATTCAGAATGATATTTTTCATTAAAAAATTATCTTAGTGGGATGAATAGAGAAAGTAGCATCAACATATCTTCACTATTGTGTGTAAAATGGATAGCTGGTGCGAAGTTGCTGTATAACACAGGGAGCCTAGTCTGGTGCTCTGTGATGACCTAGAGAGGTGGGATGGGGGAAGGGAGGGAGGGTATATATGTATAATTATGGCTGATTCCAGCTGTGTATGGCAGAAACCAATACAACATTGTAAAAATTTTAAAAAAAATCTATCTTAGTTTTATTATGTAATTATTTTAAAATATAAAAACACTTTAAAATAGTTCAAAAATTAATTTTTGTAATTTAAGCCAATTTTCAATTATAAGAAGATAGCCAATAAGGGAGTGATTATCTTTTTAGTCGGTGTTAAACCCCTAATACCTACTTGTATGGTTATTAACTCTTCTGGGTTGGTAATGACTTGAAAACCATTGCTACTCCGTCAGTCTAAATGTCTTTTTGAGGTCGGATTGTAGAAAAATTAGAATACAGGGACCAATTTATTGATGTAACTTTACGAACCGAACATAGTTTAAAGGACACTTCTACAATTTTTAGAAATAGAGGGTATTGGATAAAATCTCTTTACAGTGATTTATCTACTACGTAGTTTGGGATCTAGGTATTTTCGTCTTACTGATCTCCAAAACAAAAGTTTACTACAGTAGTTATTATAAACGAGAGTCCGATCACAAAGAAATCCGATTAAAGTCTCAGGAGTTTCTTATTGTCGGATAGAGAAATAGATCCTAGAAGACAAACATGGTAGAGAAGACCGTATAGACCCTAAGACATAGTAATTCTCAATTTACATCTTCTTGACCATTTCACACTTGTATTCCTTTTAGGTTGTAGTAACACGAAAATTATATATAGTGTTATAAAAATCAAATTATTTTCGAAATGTATTAAAAGATAATCAGTATACTTCCAGTATCCTGGTATAAGTCACGACGTACAAGAAATATGAAGATAAAATAAGGATCACAAATATTTGAAAGATATATAAGAGTAACTTTACTTTATAAACTCTATAATATATGTGATAAAGATTCTTTTTGTACTCGATGAACTCTCTAAAAAGTTGAACTTATTTCTTTTTCGACACGACATTCTATAATTTCGTCTTATCGTTCACAGTCTAGAGTCTTTATAATTGTGATTTAATTGTCGTAAAATCGAAAGTCTTTTTATTTAAAAAATCAATAATTTGTTGAACACATATCATTATTACTTACGTGTCAACGACTGGCTGAGACTGAATGGGATACAACTGTACACGTAAGTTTGACAAAATTCTTATTCAAGTTTGTACTTGACATGTTAATATTTTCTAATTCAAATTTCTTTTATTTTACTCTTGGTTCATGATATCAGCTATATTTCCCAAGTTTTATCTTTAGAGAATCTAGATTATAATTATTTTTTTTTATTAAATTTTGCTGGGACCGCAACTGTATTTTAATAAAGTTATTTAGCTTTGTATTTGTGAGGAGATTTTAAAGGGGAGAATGAGTACCCACACAAATTTTAAAAAGACTTCTTCAGAGTCTGTAGCCAGTATCACCATATGTACTTATCTCTTTCTTGTCAATGCCTTGAATCATTATAAATGTCAGGTTCTTTGTTGTGGCATGCTGAAATGATTGAGTGGGAACTGTGCCCAGCATGGCATTGTAAAACAATCCATCTCCAAATACATCGTCCTGTACAACAAGATTTTCTCTGACACTTTTATGATTGCTCTTTTGTTTGGTCTTGGAGCATTTAGACATCAAATTTGAACACAATATTAAGACTATTGCTATCCTGTAGTGAATCTGTGCATGTTATCTAGCATCATCTACTTTTGGGATTGCATTCTGTACTTTACTTCAGTCCTGAAATCAGAATGTATAAGTGAATTTCATCATATGTTATTCTAGTGGAGTAGAAATCCCATTCTTTATCTAAGTGCAGATAGAATTAAATTTGGTTTCCTTGGTAAAGGAAACAGCTTAGATAACCAACACATAGCAGTCTTTTTATCTTCTAGGTTAAGTCATTCCCATTTGGAAAATGCTTTTTCCCCACTGATGAATGTGTGCAAATGTATGAGTTCCAAAGTTCAGCATATATTAGCACAAAATCAACACAAGTGAAGGTGTTTCCCTCGGTCTATTAAAATTGCATTTCTAGACAGAACTTGTGAATGACATGTTGCAGGCTTTCGAAAAAAAAAAAAGACAGAAAACATAATGGACTTGATAGAAGACGATTAAAAGCAACAGATGATACTAAAAGCAATTTTTGAATAAAATAGAAAAAATAGAAAACTCAAAGTTACTTTTCTTTTAATAACCGTCTTTCTTTATTGAAGTTGTGGATTTCCTCGGTACACGCTATTTTCTGCAAGACAAGGGTTTCTAGATGGCGCTCTAAAGCATTTGCCGGTAGGTGGCGACATAAGTCCTTATTGCCTAGAGCTGTCCGAGGTGCTGAACCCAGTTTCTGAGCCCAAAAGAACTCTGCAACCAGCGACCAGGAATTCCACCAATTTCTCCGTAGATGCTGGAAAACCGGTAGGAAAGGGCCATTAAAAAAATGCCCAACCTCACTTACAACGCAAAGTCAAACAAATTCTCTCCCCTAAATTTAGTTGGCACAAAGCTGTGGAAGATGACAATGTTCATTGAAATTAAAAAGGCAATGGTAAAGGAAAGGCAAGCCCTGAAATGTGGTAATGGAGAGGGAAACCTGGAGTGCTGCAGTCCACGGGGTCGCAAAGAGTCAGATCCGACTGAGAGACTGAACTGAACTGAATGGAAAGGCAAGTGTGTGCGCGTGTGTATGTGTGTGTGTGTGTAAAACACAGACCAAATCGGTTTTTCTTCACTTTGAAATGCAGTTTTTCACCTCTCTTTTGACATGTCCTTTTTAACTGCTTTCTCACCCAATTTCTCAAGGTTAGAAAAAAAAGAGGCAAAAGAGTCAAGCTGGACTGTGAGATGACAAACGGGGGTGATTTTTAAAAAGCTAAGACACACTCCATCTTCTTTCCATCTATTAGTAATAATTTACAGACTGACCCAGGACTGTCCACGTCCCCATTCAGGCTCCTTATGCCTCCTCTTCTCTTGTCCTATTGCCACTCAGTAATGCTGAGTCTACTAAAGAAGTTGACAAATATGAAGCAATGTATATGGTTAGATTTTTTTTTCTCTCGAGTTTGGCTGGGTGGGAGGCGGAGTTATTTGTTGTAATGTTGGTCTGATCGGCAGATCGGGTGTGTGTAAGTGAGTTCTGAGTCTCGGTCGACAAAAAGGGACTTGAACGCAAAGAGGCAGAGCTAGAGGGAGAGGAGGGCGGGGAACCAGGGGAAATAGGCACTCAGGGTTGGGGAAGTGTTAGGAACGGAGGGTTAGCGTAGGAGGGAGGGAGTCTGGCTGTCGGAGCAACACCGGAGAGATAAAGCAGAGCGAGAAGAGAGGGAGAGTGAGGGATGACTAGTGGGAGAAAGAGGGAGACGGAGGAGGCTTAACAGAAAGAGAAGAGAGTAGAGGAAAGAGGAGCGGAGGAGGGAGAGAAGCAAGGAAGAGGAGGGTTACAGAGTGACTGTGGAAGATGGTGTTTCTCTATTCCAGACACTTCTAAGATTGGAGACTCTTTGCTGGTGGGGAGACTCCGGGTGGTATGGCAGCCAGTTAGGCAGCGCAAAGTATAATAGACAGCAAGGGGCAGATGTTCCAGCCACCTTTCCGCCGCCCGGAGATCCCGGAGCTGTTTCTCCAGCCAGTTCGTTTCCCAGCTGGAGTCTCTGAGCGCGCTGCACTACGGGAGCCCAGGGAGCGCCAAGAAGCTAGCTGCTTCTGCGAGATGCCTTCGCCTGAGCAGTAAGAACTTCCTGCCTGAGTCCCCGCATCCTCTCTTAGCTGAAACTCCCCAGGAAACAGGGGCGGGAGACCCCAGGGGGAGGGGCGAGAAGGACCTGGAGCAGCTCTTTCTCCCCTCCCCCTCCCCTGCCCGGCGCGCAAGCATGGATGTGCTCAGCCCGGGACAGGGCAATAACACCACAGCATCCCAGGGTCCCTTCGGGACACGCGGCAACGCTACTGGCATCTCCGACGTGACCTTCAGCTATCAAGTAATCACCTCTCTAGTGCTGGGCACGCTCATCTTCTGCGCGGTGCTGGGCAATGCGTGCGTAGTGGCGGCCATCGCCCTGGAGCGCTCCCTGCAGAACGTGGCGAACTATCTCATAGGCTCGCTGGCCATCACCGACCTCATGGTGTCGGTGCTGGTCCTGCCAATGGCCGCGTTGTACCAGGTGCTCAACAAGTGGACTCTGGGACAGGTCACCTGTGACCTGTTCATCGCCCTCGACGTGCTGTGCTGCACCTCGTCCATTCTGCACCTGTGCGCTATCGCGCTGGATAGATACTGGGCCATCACCGACCCCATCGACTACGTGAACAAGAGAACGCCCCGGCGCGCCGCTGCGCTCATCTCGCTCACCTGGCTCATTGGCTTCCTCATCTCCATCCCGCCCATGCTGGGCTGGCGCACCCCGGAAGACCGCTCGGACCCGGACGCGTGCACTATCAGCAAGGACCACGGCTACACTATTTACTCCACCTTCGGCGCTTTCTACATCCCTCTGCTGCTCATGCTGGTTCTCTACGGGCGCATCTTTCGAGCCGCGCGATTCCGCATCCGCAAGACAGTTAAGAAGGTGGACAAGAAGGCAGCCAACCATCGCCTTGCGGCGTCGCCGGCCGCGCAGCCCAGAAAGAGCGTGAGTGCTGAGTCGGATAGCAGAGACTGGAGGCAGGGCACGGAGAACAAGGTAACAGGGGCTCCGTGCGCCAATGGAGCCGTGAGGCAGGGCGAAGAAGGCGCCGCCCTGGAAGTGATCGAAGTGCACCGGGTGGGCAACTCCAAAGAGCACCTTCCGCTGCCCAGCGAAGCCGGTGCCATCCCCTACGTCCCCGCCTCCTTCGAGAAGAAAAATGAGCGCAACGCCGAGGCCAAGCGCAAGATGGCCCTGGCCCGCGAGAGGAAGACGGTGAAGACCCTGGGCATCATTATGGGCACCTTCATCCTTTGCTGGTTGCCCTTCTTCATTGTGGCCCTAGTCCTGCCCTTCTGCGAAAGCAGCTGCCACATGCCTACCCTCTTGGGGGCCATAATCAACTGGCTGGGCTACTCCAACTCACTGCTTAACCCTGTCATTTACGCCTACTTCAACAAGGACTTCCAAAATGCGTTTAAGAAGATCATCAAGTGCAAGTTCTGCCGCCGATGATGATGGAGTAGCGGCGAGTAGGCCCATCCCATTCATTCTGCCTCCCCTAGTCCTCTGGAATCAAAACCTTTGCTACTTTCCCTCTGACATTCACAGCTGCTAGGCGCGCTGCTTCCAGACCTCCTCCTCCCAAGCCTCTCCCAAGCCTCCATCCCCCGGGGGAAGGATGGCGCTCTGCGTAAAGAGGCTGTAGCCTCCGGGCAAGAGAGAAACTCCTCCGCTCTGTGAGAGGCGACCTCGGCTCAAACTGGCTTCAGAATCAGTTTGATTCCAGCAATTGCCTCCTGCTTCTTCTGCCCCCAGATCTTCGCGGGGGAACTTTAAGCTTCAGCCGTTAAAGGCAAAAAAAAAAAAAAAAAAAACCAAACCCACGAAAAAGAACCTGTACACCCAGCCGCTGCGCCCGCAAAAGGCTCCCACGCGATCGCCTCACCGCTACAACTTGAACTTAAGGTTCAGGACTTCGCTTCATTTCCCAGTAAACCCACCCCCGCCCCGTCCCGCTCTCATCTCATCCTTCCTCCCCATCTTCCCTTTATGCCCTCGCCAGTCCTAAAACACTAATTTGCTAGTCGGAAAAGCTGGGAGGGTCTGCTTTTCCCGGTGCCTAAGGTGTCCCGGGGAGTCTCCGTCTGCTGGCGTGGGCTCCCAGAGTAACTCTCCCGAAAACAGCCCCCATGCTTTGTTTTCTTGGATTCAAAACAAGTGGCTAGAGGTTGTCTGAGTGGACCAGTAAGTACAAGGCTGGGCCAGAGGGAGACAGCGAGGGAGAGGGGAACGAATTTATCCTTGCCTGCCTTGATGTCAGCACTCACCAAAGAAACTGACATTCATTGGGAAGGGAGAGCGGACTTATTCACAGGTTGCCCGCGAGTCTGTACGAGCTGGCATCGCCACTTACCTACTGTGGGTGGCGCCCGCCGGCCACGTTGCGTGAGCCAGGCAGGGGCGCCGAGTGCCGAGGATACGCGCACCTTCGCGGCTGTCTGAGGTCTGGTTTGTGCTGGGCGGGTGCACTGAAAACTAATCCCAACTGGAGCCATCCCGCCTACGCCCCAGGACTTATTCAAGCGAGGGTGTGTCGGCTTGGTCGCTCCGTCCGGTTTTTCGGACCTCATGGACTGTAGCCCGCCAGGCTCTCTCCTTGGGATTTTCCGGGCAAGAATACTGGAGTGGGTTGCCATTCCCTTCTCCAGTGCATCTTCCCGACGCAGGGATCAAACCTAGGTCTCCTACACTGGAGCCGGATTCTTACCTTATGAGCCACCAGGGACGCCCAACAGTTAAAGTTAATGGAAGCCACAGCTTCCAGAGCAGCTCTAAGGACTAGAAAAACTAGGAAGTCCCAAGGGTGCCATTGTCCGGGTGGGCCCGAGCTCTGGCTGTCTTTCCCTTGGAACCTGAAAGGAGAAATTTATCCAATGGAAGCAGATTTTTTTTCCTCCTAATTCATTCCCTCCTTTTCCGAATGGGAAATAGATCTATTTCATGCACCCTGACACTGAACAAGATTTGTTCTGCAGAATGTCCAGGACACTTGGTTACCAAGATTTTGTTTCCAAAAGGGAAATCAGGGCTTTCAGTAGAATGGGCCCCCACAGGTTTAGCACTATCTGTGACCTCAGAAGTGCTCATATTAAATAGAGGCCCCAGGGCGGCAGAGGATGAGTTGGTTAGATAGCATCACTGACTCAATGGGCAGGAGTTTGAGAAAACTCTGGGAGATGGTGAAGGACAGGGAAGCCTGGCATGCTGCAGTCCATGGGGTCGCAAAGAGTAGGACACGATTTAGCCAGTGAACAACAATAAAGGACTCACTAGGGGTGCTTTCTCTGCGGAGTCCAGGGGACCCCTTTACACAGCTCCTTGCCCTGACTGTCCTGCAACACAGGTTTGCCCAGAAACCGGCCTCTTGTCATTTTAGTGTATGGAGCACTCCAAGCTTTCTTCTTAAAAAGTCCTTTCAGCCTTGCCATTCCTGCTGAAAAACCGGTTATCTTTACTGCCCCCAGAAGGGAAGTTTTTCAGCTCCATTTGAATGTAAGTTTCCATCCATGTGACCAGGATCAAGAAGTGTGTTGTAAATAGAGCTAGCCTCTAATTGTCTGATGAATGATGGTTTCTTTTCCAGTAATTACACAAAGTTAATGATTCTTACTCCCTTCTCTGTTCATGCTTACCTTTGGAATGATTCCTTGGGCTGTTTTGAGAATTGTGTTAAAAAATTTTGCGAATGAAAAAAGTTATCTTGTGTTAAAATGAAGAAAGTGAAAAGACAGCTCTCTCACTTGTAGCCCTTTTATTGTTTGTCAGATGGAACAAAACCTCCATTTGGTATCTTTTTCTCAGACCTAAACCAAGAGTAAGCATCACATCCCCTTAAAAGAGAGAAACTATAAGCGCTCTGGGAACTCAGTGGATGATTTTTCTTTGCATAAGTAATGGTTCTCTTTTTTTAAGTTTTTTTTTTTTGATGTGGCCCATTTTTTAAAGTCTTTATTGAATTTGTTACAATATTGTTTCTGTTTTATGTTTTGTTTTGGGGGAGGCTAGAGGTATGTGGGATTCTTAGCTTTACCACCGGAGATCAAACACGCTCCCCCAGCACTGGAAGGGGAAGTCCTAACCACTGAACCTGCCAGGGAAGCTTGGCATAAATAATGCTTAAAAGGGACTACGGTGGATAAAATGAGAGCGATTTCTCCAGTCCATCACTTATTTATTTGAAAATTCTATTTTTTTCCTCACAGTAAGTAGAGCTATATGAAAAAACAAACTTTGCTGTATGTCTTCCTATATTTTAAGGACAAATTCTCTAGATAAAATAATTTGAGTCCTACATTGCTCATCCAAATTTTACCTTGATCAGCATTTGAAGTCTTGAGACTTCTATTTATTTGTGTCTTTTGCAGAACTTTGTCAATGGCTTTGGGACCTTTGTTCTTCCTGACTTGGAGGATTTACACACAAATGGGGAAGGAGCATCTAATTAGAGTATAATTGCCAAAACAATAGAGAGATTTGAGGAATAAGTGCAAAAGAGCTGCATAGCACTAAACAGCCCCTTACGCTTTTTTTTTTNAGTAATGGTTCTCTTTTTTTAAGTTTTTTTTTTTTGATGTGGCCCATTTTTTAAAGTCTTTATTGAATTTGTTACAATATTGTTTCTGTTTTATGTTTTGTTTTGGGGGAGGCTAGAGGTATGTGGGATTCTTAGCTTTACCACCGGAGATCAAACACGCTCCCCCAGCACTGGAAGGGGAAGTCCTAACCACTGAACCTGCCAGGGAAGCTTGGCATAAATAATGCTTAAAAGGGACTACGGTGGATAAAATGAGAGCGATTTCTCCAGTCCATCACTTATTTATTTGAAAATTCTATTTTTTTCCTCACAGTAAGTAGAGCTATATGAAAAAACAAACTTTGCTGTATGTCTTCCTATATTTTAAGGACAAATTCTCTAGATAAAATAATTTGAGTCCTACATTGCTCATCCAAATTTTACCTTGATCAGCATTTGAAGTCTTGAGACTTCTATTTATTTGTGTCTTTTGTAGAATTTTGTCAACGGCTTTGGGACCTTTGTTCTTCCTGACTTGGAGGATTTACACATGAATGGGGAAGGAGCATCTAATTAGAGTATAATTGCCAAAACAATAGAGAGATTTGAGGAATAAGTGCAAAAGAGCTGCATAGCACTAAACAGCCCCTTACGCTTTTTTTTTCTTTTAAAATATTGTATTAAGGTAAAGTATATATGCGTCAAAATTGGCCTTCACTCTTCCCAGTGACAATAAAGGACTTTAATAATGGTAATGCTACAATAAACTGATATCAGTAACATATACATCTTTATTTTAATCATAATCACTGTCTGCTTGTATTTATTTGTATAATTTTAAAGTTGAAGTTTAAAAAAAAAATACTGTTATCAGGAGAAGATCCTGCTATACACATCAGGGATCTGACACCTAGAGAAATAAATTTCGTTTTAGCACAGAAACTCATGTAGTTTCTTTTTAAAAAATTCCAGTCTCTGGAAAGAGAACGTGATGTTTCGTCTTTTAACCTTAAAACCATACAGTGTCCCTGACTGACATCTACAGTGAAGATTTAGACATCTGTCTAATTGATGTGGACAAGGTGGGGGACTTGCAGAGGAGAAATGCAGATTCTAGTAAAAGTGCCAGGGGCCTGTGTTGCCTTTTTTAGTGTAGTTGACAATGATAAGCCCCCTTCCCTGTCTTCCCTACAATTTCCAGCTGGAAGAAATTGGCCTCCCTGGTTTCAAATGAAGCAACACATCGTTTTGAGGTTTGTCACTTATTTAAAAGTAAAGGGTCGTTTTCCTTTCTGGCTGGGTCTCACTTGATAGTGGGATTTTAAATGGAAGATCTATTACTACATTAAGATTCAAACGCTCTCTTTTCCCTGTGAAATCATCAGTAAGGCCTCTTGTTTCCCATGTTATGTTTGTTAATTTCACTGTTTTCTGGTGTCAGAATGATGGCTGTAGGGCAAGGTAAGCCCAAGTAAGCCTCAAGGGGAAAACAAAGTCAGAGCTACTATGGCCAGAGAAGAGGACACTGTGAAGCCTAACTTAGGCAATGTATGTACATACATATTCTGATAATGACAAGTCAAGATAGGAATCGCGATAACAAGAACTGTCTGGAGTTATTCACTTGAAAAGTATTACATCCCTGACCTTGAGTAAAATGATGCATTTGGTACATTTGTCTTCTAGAGTGTGAATATGGCCCTTCTTGGCCTTTGCTTTACGTTCTGGCATCATTTCCTCCAAGGAGACGGTGGCTTTCTGTTTTCTACAGGGCTTCTTGAGCCTGTGTTAACACTCCAATTAAGAAAGAGAGTGTTGCAATCAGTCACTTCCAGTGTGACTAACAAGCCCAGAGAAACAATTAGCGACTGTCACGTGTCAGGCTCTTTTGGATAATGTTGAAATATGGGGCCATAACATAAGCTGCTATAGACACCCTGAAGGCATTTTCAAACTACTTGGGTATTAAAGAATATACTGCTAAGGCTAATAAGTAAACGCTCAGCAGAATATAGGTATCATCTAAACACAGGAGTGGTTCTAAGGATTTGGAGGACAATGATCATTGTGGGCTGGGGGATGGTAGGGAAGACTGGGTAAAGAAAACTGTGTAGAGCATCCAGGATTGAGCTCTGAGCACATGAGGAGTGATAGAAAAAGGCAGATGTTCTTCATGAGGTGACAAAGAGAGTGCAATTCCCTCTATCAAGTGGGGGCCTGGAATGAAATTTTTATCTGGATTCCTTACATGCATCAGTCTGGATTGATTATGAAGGTAGTGATTCTAGCGAAAGATGCAGACTCAAAACTTCCCATGAGTTATAACAACATGAAGAGTCTGGGAAGAGAGAGAAGAATCTAAAACCAAAGGAATGGGGATTAGGGTAGCTAGATAAGAGGATGAATGTTCTGAGCAGAGGCAGAGCACATGAATAAGAAGAAACTCATCAAACCATTTAAGAGTGACAACAGGGTGACCAGGGGTAGGTACAAGATAATAACTCATATTTATGTAATGTTTGTGATTTTGCCCTGTGGTTTTCCCATGTAAGGTGGAAGTGTTTGTCACTGAGTCATGTCCAACTCTTTGCAACCCTAAGGACTATAGCCCACAGGTTTCTCTGTGCGTGGAATTCTCCAGGCAAGAATACTTCAGTACATAGTTATTCCCTTCTCCAGTGGGTATTCCCGACCCAGGGATCAAACCTGAGTCTCCCAACGGTAGGCAGATTCTTTACTGTCTGATGCACAAGGGAAGCCTCAAGAATTTTGAAGTGGTTGGTCATGGTGGCTTGGTCCTGCTGCAATGCAGGAGACCCAGGTTTGATCCCTCGCCAGGAAGATCCCCTGGAGAAGGGAATGGCAACCCACTCTCGTTTTCTTACCTGGAGAATTCCACAGATAGAGGATCAGTGGGGTCGTAAAGAGTTCGACATGGCTGGGCAACTTTCACGCATAAGAAAAATATAAATTTGAGATAGCAGATCCTTCTGGAAATACTAAATAGACCATTTTAGCCAAAGCAGAAGATTCATACACTAATGGGTACATACAGTAATGCTTGAGATCATGTATGGAATCATTATAAAGCCAGTGGTTTTCATTCATGGGGACCACTATTAATGAGAGCAGATGTGTACTGTTTGCAGGTAATTTCAGTGATGCAGGTGTGAAACAATACATGCCTGAATGTGGGATGCTGGTAAGACTGAAAAATACATCAGAGAAAGAACTGGCAAGACTGGTGACTGGATGTGAAGAGAGAGGGAGCTGAAGATGCTGATGAGGTTTTTTGTTTGTTTGTTTTATAGATGCTTCTAATCTTTTGTTAATTAGCTTATTTATTTTTGGCTGTGCTGAGCCTCCACTGCTGCGTGAGGACTTTCTCTAGATGTGATGAGCGTGGGCTACTCTTCGTTGTGATTAGTGGCTTCTCATTGCGGTGGCTTCTCAGAGCACAGGCTCTAGGAACACAGGCTCAGTAGTTGTCACGCATGGGCTTAGTTGCTCTGAGGCATGTTGGATCCTCCTGGACCCGGGATCCAATCCATGTGCCCTGCACAGGCAGGTGGATTCTCACCCACTCTACCATCAGGGAAGTCTGCTGATGAGGTTTTGAGCCAAGGAGATTTGAGCAAATAACAAAAGAGGGAAAGTCAGGAATTATTTCTCCTATGGGTCTTTGTTTTTTCAGCTTTATCTATAAATGTGAAAAAGCTTTGTTCTCTACTAAAAAGAATTCCCAGCCCAGATGGCAGGGAACTGCTGATAATGGTAGTGATACACGTAGTATGGCATTTGAACAATCTGTCACTTGGGTAATTATGTGAAGAATGTCACCTCCTAGATCAATGGTTGTACTGATTATTGATGCATTTTTAAAAAGTAGAATATGTTCATTGTTTTTTGGAGAGAGCACAATTCCAAGGGACTATAGCAGCCTTTCAAGAAGAGTGCCCCAATCTCAG
The DNA here is from genome assembly GCA_006410675.1 of Oreotragus oreotragus. NCBI lineage: Eukaryota > Metazoa > Chordata > Mammalia > Artiodactyla > Bovidae > Oreotragus > Oreotragus oreotragus. The sequence goes on from SJYX01001883.1 coordinate 39,005, forward strand.
ATGTTAGGCAGGGATATTTGAAACCCAGAAGACTGGCAATGTACAGTTGACCAAGTGAAGAACAGAGCAATCCAGTTTGCTCTTCAAGTTCACTTATTAAGAATCAAAGCAGAACTATTTTATCCTTGAACTAGATCTTTCTAGAAAATCTAGATCTATGAGACTGAAGTATCCAGTGAAGTTTGTTTTCCAAATAAATCACTTTGCAATGGCAAGGATGGGGAAATGAGTCGGATCCACAGGCAATTCCAAATCTAATCCTATCTCAGATATTTTCAGGCTCCCTGTCTGTAATCCTGAACAATTGCTCAGACTTCCACAAAATTCACCAGGCCAAAATTTCAAGGAGCTGTCTTGCATTGACAAGTGGTCCTTTTGTGTCTCATATAGTTTCATCTCTGAAGAAAGAAAAGGAAGTGGGTTGACTGGGAGAAGAAGAGAGGGGGGAAGAAGAGAGGAGACAACAGGAACCACCTATCTTGTTATTTGGCTGGCTGTGGAGATTGATGAGGAAGTTTTGAAACTTCTCCAAAATCCTTGCAGGGGAAGCATTCTATGAAATATAGTGTGCTTCATGGTTCCTGGAAGCAATTAGTCTGTCTTTGCAAGAATTAAAAAGAGAGAAAGCAAACTTTGAAAGCTAGTTTTAATTTTAAAAGAACAGTATTAATAGAAACAGGAGTCTAATTGTAAATATTGACAATGTAGTGTTTGAAAGTGTGTACTGTATTGTATAGATATATCATTTTCTAAACATGCTGTATGCATATCACAATGCAGTTGTGTAATGATGATCTATTTATGAACATGCACAGGGCGACCATGCGTTAGGGTGTTAGAGAGCCCCTAATGCACTTCAGTTCCTATAAAGAATCTGGGTGGGTATCCACAATTCTAGAAATAGCCTTAATAATCATTAATGACATTGACATCAGTTGTTAATAGCTTCTGTTTGGTTAAAACATCCTGTTATGGATTAAAGATGTTTTAGATGGTGGTGATTATGCTCACCAGTATCCAAGACTTTTTCTTCCTGGGTATAGTGCTAGATTACATACCTCAACCTCCTTTCTTATGAGGCTGATGTTAGACTAATATAATACATACAGAATTAATATCTTTCCTTTGAAGGTTGGACTGTAAATACCTCAAGAGTGATCTTCTTTTCCCATTTGGTAGTTGGAGAAGATTCCCTGCACCTGGAGGAGGATGGAACCACAGGTACAAGGATCCCTGGATCCCTTCTTTATGTAGGCCAGATTCTTCTCCTCTTCACACCCCATGCAACCTTTGACTGTGATATGAATAGAAATAAAACCTGAGTTTGACTTAATTAAGCTGAAATTTTGGGGATTGTTTATAGAACAATCTATTCTGATCAATATAAAATATCCATAAGTAATACACTGAGTGAAAAATTTGCAGTCCTGTCAGTGACTTTGCCAGGAACGTTGCTCCAGATAACTGAAGTGACTGACTGCCAACTACTTTCCATTCTGGCCAAGGTCACTAACCTGCTGGGAAGGAATGGACATAGGGCAGGATGACACACACTCAGTGTATGTTCTGAATAGTACTGGGCATCCAAGAGGAGCCTGGAGTCCATCTCTGGTACCTAAGCCCAGAGACTTTGTTTTGCTCTGGCTTTAGTTTTATAGAGAGCCTTTTTATGTAGGCCCCTGGGCAACAGCTTTGGCTATTTCTTGGGTTTGGGGGAAAATTATAAAGTAGGAAAACTGATTTTGAATGCCTTTTCTTTTCTTTCAGGCAGCTTTTTCTTCCATTGTGCTTTCCCCATTAGCCTCTCAAAACTTGCACTGCCTGTCATACATTTAAAGTCTCCTATAGGTCATTTTTATTCCCCATTCTCTTAATTTTGGGTCATACCAAAGGTAGCAGAGGAGCAGGCCAGTCCAGAAGAAAAACAAAGTTGACTAAGTTGACTGGCAATGATGGTGAACAATGACAACTTTTTTTTTATCATTTGGACAGCTGAGAGAGGAGGCATTCCATATTCTTTAATAGAGACACTGCTAATAATAATGACATTATGCAAAAAATAAAAATACTATAGAATATCTTGTGATATGGTATATTTCCATGGTTATAACACATAAACATTATCTCCAGGGAAATGAAAGCATCTGATCCTAGGTATACCGCATTTTTCTAATAGCAGTTTTTTTTTTTAAGCCCATGTGCTTATACATGTAGGTAGATGAAAATAAAATGCATGTGGCCAAGAACCTTTCCTGTATTAATACATGAGATTTTTCAAGAGTTCTTTAGTATACTTAGGTGGCTATTGAAGCTGGAATGGCTTAGACTAGCATTATGGAGGAAAGACTGATAAGGGAGTGATTAATAATAGAGGTCTGCAAAGAAAGAGCTGAGAGGCCTTAGAGATGGATTGGGTCTGAAACAGGCTGCTAAAGAAAAAAACACACTTAGAGATTTTAGAGAGTGGAATAGACTAGAAATAGGGAAATAACAAGCAGAAGATACTACTTTGGGAAAGAAATAGGTCTTTGATAAATTTAGAGAATTCAATTTGAATAACAGGAAAGAATAAGAAACTAGCAAAACTGATAAGAGATAAGGGGGCACAGAGAGGCCAAGAGGTCATTGCATGTGGAACACTACCAGGAGAGGTTATGTTGTTATAAGAACTAAAGGGAAGGATTACATGAAATAAACATTTCTTTTTTCTTTTCAATCAGAGGAAACCAGTGCATGCCAATAGTGACTAAGGAAATGGAAGTAACAAAGAGGGAAGATTGAAGGCAGGAAGAAAAAATTCTGGAGAAAGAAGGAATAATTGGAGTGAAGTCTTGACGAAGACAGGAGGTTGGAGGGTTAAATTCTGAGATGGAGATACTCTGTGATATAGGAGGTAAAGAGAGAATGTGTGAAAAAGTAGAGATATAATCCAGCCTTCGGGAGGAAGGAAGAAGCTGTGTGGTTTCATTCCAGAGGTACACATTTAGATGGATGCCCCCAGTGAAGAATCAAAATGGAAGCACATCTGTTATCTGGGCACCAGATAGAAGGCCAGATAGTTAAGTAGAGCTGGAGGCTGTGGCAGTGCTTGGCAAACGTTGCCTCTGAGTTTGTGCTGACCTTTAAGCTACGGCACATGAGAGCATTTTTTCTGCTCCTCCTAGCCTGTCTCTCTCTTTTTCTTACTTCTCCCCTACATTTGGCTTGATCCAAAATTGAGGAATCAATGCATTGGAGTACTTTCTCAGGCTGCAAATAGTATCTGATCATATTTGAACATTCAGTTGGTATGAATTTCAAATGTGCTGTTACCTTGCTTGATAGTTCTTTATGTAAATTTTCATATTACTTAGTTTACTATACCTCTTACCCTTAAGTCATAGTTTGATAATATCTAGTGTGATAATAATGGGTTTGACAGCACCATTACTGATTTTTTATAAATGTTTATTTCTCATTGGAAAAGACCCTGATGCTGGGAGGGATTGGGGGCAGGAGGGGAAGGGGATGACAGAGGATGAGATGGCTGGATGGCATCAGCGACTCCATGGACATGAGTCTGAGTGAACTCCGGGAGTTGGTGATGAACAGGGAGGCCTGGTGTGCTGTGATTCATGGGGTCGAAAAGAGTCAGACATGGCTGAGCGACTGAACTGAACTGAACTGATATATATATATACATATATATGGGCTTCCCTCATAGCTCAGTGGGTAAAGAATCCACCTGCAATGCGGTCGGGAAGATCCGCTGGAAAAGGGATGGGCTACCCACTCCAGTATTCTTGGGTTTCCCTTGTGGCTCAGCTGGTAAAGAATTCGCTTACAACACAGGAGACCTGAGTTTGATCTCTGGGTAAGGAAGATCCCCTGGAGAAGAGAAAGGCTACTCACTCCAGTATTCTGGCCTGGAGAATTCCATGGTCTGTATAGTCCATGGGGTGGCAAACAGATGGACACGGCTGAGCGACCTTCACTTTCACTTTCATATATATAAAACTTGGGCTTCCCCAGTGGCTTAGCAGTAAAGAATCTGCCTGCAACGCAGGAGACACAGGAGACACTGGTTGGATCCCTGGGTCAGGAAGATCCCCAGAATGAGGCCATGGCAACCCACTCTAGAACTCTTGCCTGGAGAATCCAGGATCTTGAGGATCCTGGTGGGCTACAATCCATAGGGTCACAAAGAGTTAGACATGACTGAAGTGACTGAACACACAGGCATGCATATAGTAAGAGGGTGGAGTAGCTTTGATCTAGGTGGATGGGTATGTGATCTCATGTTTTAGAAAAAAAATATTGATGGTACTTTGATGGCTACCAAAGAGGTAGTGCATGCATTGAGGAAGAGTCTAAGAATAAAATTGCCATAGACTCCACCTTCCTTTTGTTAATTCTTGTTAGTTGATCGAGGAGCTTTCACCATTAGAATGTTATATAAGTCTTATATCATCCCTGGGATATACAAGTGGAAGAGTTTCCAAATAATTCTGCCTTTCTACAGATTCAAAACAGGTACAGACAATTTAAGTGATGATCCTAAGTTTTCGTGGTTGATTAGAGAGTCTAGTTCTCTGTCACGGAGCATTGAAGCCCCCAAGAAAGAAGCATATCTACCAATCTACCAATGGAGAGAATTAAGAGACAGATCTTTTAAGTCCTTAGAAAGAAAAAAGGCTAACAGTGCTAGTGTGCAAAAAAATCCTGCTCTGTCTTTTCTCAGTTTCTCCTGTCTCCTCAGTTAAATGAAAAAATCCAAGAATAAGGTCACCATCTATTTAATAGTTAACATCGAATTATCTCAGATCATAATTTGAATTAAAACATACCTCTTTATTGATGTAGAATTAAATTCACTTGTGGTAACTTGAAGTTCACATTTAGCATTAATCACGGCACTCGAGGAAAGTTAATCCCAAATTAATCCTATAAATTCTGCTAATGTAGCCATGCTAAAATGGGACAGCTCAAGCAATATGGCCTTTCCATGTTTTTCCTCTTCAGGCTCTAAGTTATGACTCCTCTTTCAGCTATTGAATAATGAATGCATTTATCACAGACTGCCATCAGTCAGAGTACAGATTGAAGTAAGAAATGGAAAAAGCATTGATGCCTAATAACTGTGATGTTAACCTTGGATAATGGTGTTGTGATTTTCAGAGTATTTAACCTACAGGAGAAATCCACTGTCATTTTCATCTCAAAGTTGCTTCTACTGTCTTATTTTGGCCAGGAGCTAAATCTTCATGCTTTAACTAGGAAACCATTAACATTATGACATAACACCTTGTTTGTATCATTGAGGTAATTAATTTTAATTCAAGCAGGGCTGTAGTGTAAACTTTGTAGAAATACTGATTATTCAGAATAAATTATATTTAAATATGTTCCAACAACTTGTGCAAACCTTTGAAAATGAAGGCACAGAGAAAAGTTACAAAGCCTTTCTTCTTATTAACTATTTGTCAATCAAAAGTTTCCTGAAATTTAGGGTCTGCAAACTGGAGTAAGGATTTGTTTTTAATATTTTTACAGAGCTTCTGCCAGGTTTCCAATACTGCAGATACTCTAAAGAGGCACACAGTTTTCATACACATTTCTTGCAATTAAACACTTTTTATCTAGGCTGTAGACTGAGGTAAATTTTGGAGTACCCATAAGGAGAAAGGGTAACCTAGCCACAGAGAGAGATGGCTGACAATAGTAAGGGATGTCAATATCCCAACATAACGGAGACATTCTTAGGAATTTGCCATTTAGTGAATGGTGGGCAAAACACTGAAATGTACGAAAACAAGGAAAATCAGGGGATGAAGTGACCCCACAGCAGTATTTTCAAGCTATTTATGTAGTTGGATGGTGAGGAAATGAGTTGTGATCAAAACTCCCCATATCATTTACTGAAGTAACATGTTGAAGTGAGCAGTTCAGTTCAGTTCAATTCAGTCACTCAGTCGTGTCCGACTCTTTGCAACCCCATGAATCGCAGCACGCCAGGCCTCCCTGTCCATCACCAACTCCCAGAGTTCACTCAAGCTCATGTCCATCGAGTCGTTGATGCCATCCAGCCATCTGCTCCTCCATCATCCCCTTCTCCTCCTGCCCCCAATCCCTCCCAGCATCAGAGTCTTTTCCAATGAGTCAACTCTTCGCATGAGGTGGCCAAAGTACTAGAGTTTCAGCTTTAGCATCATTCCTTCCAAAGAAATCCCAGGGCTGATCTCCTTCAGAATGGACTGGTTGGATCTCCTTGCAGCCCAAGAGACTTGCAGGAGTCTTCTCCAACACCACAGTTCAAAAGCATCAATTTTTCAGTGCTCAGCTTTCTTCACAGTCCAACTCTCACATCCATACATGACCACTGGAAAAACCATAGTCTTGCTAGATGGACATTTGTTGGCAAAGTAATGTCTCTTTTTTTGAATATGCCATCTAGGTTGGTCATAACTTTCCTTCCAAGGTGTAAGCGTCTTTTAATTTCATGGCTGCAGTCACCATCTGCAGAGTTGTTTGTAAATACTTATACTCTAATGGTTGTTCTTAATTCTGGCTAATTTAAATTATGGGGGAGCTTTTAAATATATGAATGACTTACCATCACCTGAAGATTCTGATTCATTGAGTCTGGAGTTAGGCCTAAGAAATCACTATTAACAACAACAACAAGAAACCTCCTTGGGTGATTTTAAAATACAGGAAATGGATACAAAGAGGTTAGAAAATATTTAAGGGCATATCAGAAAACTCTTCATATATAAAGATATGTTGTGTGTTTCATGATAATGTTAACTTTATGAGTCTGAGGCTTTATAACTGAGAAATATGATATTTGGGGCTATCTTCTACCTTTGAGAAAAAGTGAAAAAAAGGCCAATAAAACTTTGCTCTTGGTCTCCCACTTATGATAGGAAACCTTCTGGGAACCAACAATATAGCAAACAATTTAGAACTCAGCATAATAGAAGCCAACTGTAAATGGACTTTGAAAAAGTGATTAATATTTAGTATATCTACATTACACAAATGCATCAATTTTAGATCTTGTGAAGTTAAAAATGACTGCCAGAGCTGAAAAGGTTAATGACATCCTCTGTTAACTAGAATGAGGCCTTGTCATTGAGAGAACATTTATTGCCCAGTGTGGTGAAGGAGATATATATGTACCTTTTGCAAAATGACCTTTCTACACAAATCTTTAAGGTTGTAAATTTGTTTACTAATGATAAATCACATTCCTGGAGTTATGGAATGAGGAAGGTGATTGATCCATGTAATAACTCAAGAATAAACAGGAAATATTAACAAGGAACAGGGATGTAGATCAGTGGTCATTTGGCAAATACAGTTTTGACTGCCTGATGTTCTATATTTTTGGTCCTTAAATTTGGTCCTACTGTTCTTAAATGTGAACTTCAGTACTAGAGATGCACTCAGTGCACTAGAGATGAATTTAAGCACTAAGTCTAGAGATGTGCGCTAACCTAGATGTAACAATTTATTTAATTTGCCATTATTTTAATAGGAACCTACTTATAAATACAAATTATTTGACAAAAATAAATCCTCTGAGTAAAATTAAGGACTAATTTTGAAGGAATTAGATGATTAGAACAAGTACTATGTCATGATAGATGTTAATTTTGTTGAAGTATAACTGTTCTAATAAGTTCAGTTCAGTTTAGTCGCTCAGTCGTGTCCGACTATTTCCGACCCCATGAATTGCAGCAGGACAGGCCTCCCTGTCCATCACCAACTCCCAGACTTTACTCAGACTCATGTCCATCTAGTCAGTGATGCCATCCAGCCATCTCATTCTCTGTCATCCCCTTCCCCTCCTGCCCCCAGTCCCTCCCAGCATCTGAGTCTTTTCCAATGAGTCAACCCTTCTCATGAGGTGGCCAAAGTACTAGAGTTTCAGCTGCAGCATCAGTCCTTCCAATGAACACCCAGGACTGATCTCCTTTAGGATGGACTGGTTGGATCTCCTTGCAGTCCAAGTGACTCACAAGAGTCTTCTCCAACACCACAGTTCAAAAGCATCAATTCTTTGGTGCTCAGCTTTCTTCACAGTCCAACTCTCACATCCATACATGACTACTGGAAAAACCATGGCCCTGACTAGACAGACCTTTGTTGGCAAAGTAATGTCTCTTCTTTTTAATATGCTATCTAGGTTGGTCATAACTTTCCTTCCAAGGAGTAAGCGTCTTTTAATTTCATGGCTGCAATCACCATCTGTAGTGATTTTGGAGCCCCTCAAAATAAAATATGACACTGTTTCCACTGTTTCCCCATCTATTTCCCATGAAGTGATGGGACCAGATGCCATGATCTTCGTTTTCTGAATGTTGAGCTTTAAGCCAACTTTTTCACTCTCCTCTTTCACTTTCATCAAGAGGCTTTTTAGTTCCTCCTCACTTTCTGCCATAAGGGTGGTGTCATCTGCGTATTTGAGGTTATTGATATTTTTCCCGGCAATCTTGATTCCAACTTGTGAATCTTCCAGCCCAGCGTTTCTCATGATGTACTCTGCATATGAATTAAATAAGCAGGGTGACAATATACAGCCTTGATGTACTCTTTTTCCTATTTGGAACCAGTCTGTTGTTTCATGTTCAGTTCTAACTGTTGCCTCATGA
>SJYX01001883.1:48413-59001 GCA_006410675.1 Oreotragus oreotragus
ACTGGAATTCCATCACCTCCACTAGCTTTGTTCATAGTGATGCTTTCTAAGGCCCACTTGACTTCACATTCCAGGATGTCTGGCTCCAGGTGAGTGATCACATCATCGTGATTATCTTGGTCATGAAGCTCTTTTTTGTACAGTTCTTCTATGTATTCTTGCCACCTCTTCTTAATATCTTCTGCTTCTGTTAGGTCCATACCATTTCTGTCCTTTATTGAGCCCATCTTTGCATGAAATGTTCCCTTGGTGTCTCTAATTTCCTTGAAGAGATCTCTAGTTCTAATAAATTTACTATTAAATTTTGTTTATAGATTGAGTGTTCCCATCAAGGCTGCAGTGTAATTTTTTAGTTAAAAATGGAAAACTTTCAAATTGTATAAGAATTTTCTAGTTAATGATAGTCATTTTCATCCCCACATTTAATTCTCACCTTTCCTGAATTCTTAAAATCAACAAGACATAGAAAAAGAGAAAAAAATACCCACATAGATTGTATCAGTGGGGATGAAGTGTTAAAACTGACATCCATGAACTAGATATTTTAAGAAATTTCTGCAAGATGTAATAGAAATAGTACCAGATCTGAGGGAGGTTTCTACATGCCTAGAATGTAATTAATTCTTCCATCCATGCATCCACTCTTTTACTCACTTAGTTTACAAATATTTATTGAGTGTATATAATGTGTCTCATATTTTTGAGACATTAAAGCTTCCTAGGTGGCCCAGGGGTAAATAATCTTTCTGCAGGGCAGGAGGTGCAAGAGAAACAGGTTTGATCTTTGGGTTGGGAATATCCCCTGAAGTAGGAAATGCCAACCTACTCAAGTATTCCTGTTTGGAGAATTCCATGGACAGAGGAGCCTGGTGAGCTCCAGTCCATGAGGTTGCAGAATCGGACAATACTGAGCATACACACTCAGCTTCAAAGATCAGAGAGGCAATAGTATTAACACAATTTTTGCTCTCATGAGGTCTAGTGAGGGGAGACATTGTCCAGAAGTCAATGAATAAACAAGATACTTTCAGCACTACAACAAGCAAAATTGAATATTATAATAAGGAGGATTCCTGGGGGGAGCGCTAACAGTGGTAGTACGAAGCTTTATTCTATTGTATGTCAGGATGACCTCCCTGAAGACATGACGGTAGTGCTGAGATCTGAATCATAGGAAGGAATCAGCCACAGAAGATTCAGAGGAACAGCCTTTCAGGCAGATGCAGCAACAAATGCAAGTGCTAAGAAGAGCCAAAACGGACCAGCGTGACTGGAGAGGAGTGAAGGAGAGAGTTACAAGACGTGAAGTCAAAGCAGATGCAACTTTACTGCTGAAGCAGTAAACTGTAAGCTTCAGGGCCCCACATTTGCATCAGTTCTTGTAAGACCTCGAACTGAATTTTGTATTATTTTTCTTGAATTGGACCCATCAGATTGCATAAACTTTAGGTTCCTTAAAGTGTGGATTCGCTCCTGAATCAGAGGTCCAAGGTCAACAAGGAAAAATTTATAGGCTCTGGAAAGGGCATCTAGCTTTTTTTGTTGTTGATCTGAGGAGTCTTGGAAGGTTTGAGGCAGGAACTACAGTGCTATGACTGGTATGTGCCATGTATTATAGAAGGATTTCTGTGGCAGCTCTCCAGTGGATGGACCACGTAAGTAGGTAGGAATATAAAGCAAGGTTCCTTAGGAGGCTTTTTACAGAATTGTCCCAAGGGCTTAGGAGATGGTGGCTTGGAACAGTGAGGCTGCAGTGGAGATGGAGGGAAGGGGATCTGTATAAAATCATCTGAATAAAATCTCTAAAAAATATCCTTCCAAGTTCAAGTTGAAGGCATGGGTGGGAAATGGGTAGTGACTAGAAGTAAAATCTTAATCCTAATAATGACTTTGAGAAATGCATACTACTGAACCAAATCATTACATAAAAGGCTAATGAGATGTTTTTAAATGAATAACATTCATTATTAGTAAAAATGTGGTGACAATGAACATTCATATGTATAGTTAATAAAACGTCAATTGGCACACATTTTTCTGAAGTGAAATTGGTGCTATGCATCACAAACCTTTCAATGTGTGTTATTTTTGTTTCATTAATTCCATTTTTAGTAAAATCTGTGGAAATAATCAGACCACTGATGAAGCATGTATTTATAGAGATGGTTCTTATAGCATCATTAATATTACAGATGAACTGGACAGAGGTTAAATGTTCAATAATATGGGTTTGAGTGAATTCTTAAGAGTAATCCATACAATGAAATACTGTGAAGTAATTGAAAAAGAATACATAAGCACACATGTATTGGTTTTGAATGATATTAGCAATCTGTTGTTAATGAGAAAAGAGAGTTACAAAATATTGTACATGAAGAAATATTTATGCATATGAATAACAAAAAGTCTTGGATATATATCTACATGCTAACAATGTTCATCTTTCTGTGGTAGGACTGAGGACGGTTAAACTTTTTTCTGTCATGAATTTTCATAACTTATATGATATAAAAATAAATTTAATTAGTGGTAGGAAATACTTTATATTTATAGAAAATTTATATTATGTTTGTTATAGATTTTGAGACTCCAAAGCAAATATCTTTTGCCATGTGGGATATATTGTATATGTAGTTATAACCCATTAAAATTTTATTTCCATAATATTTTCGTTGTGGAGACAAGAGTACACACAAGAAACAATTAGATGGAATGAAATGAAATAAATAACACAATGTTAAGTGATGTAGGTGACGCAATTTGCATCAGAAGATCAGTACAGACAGAATCTAAAGGGACTCAGGGAATCAACTCATTCTACTTTCTCCATGAAGTGAGATGAGCATGGCTTTTTAAGCTGATAGGATTAGACTCCTCCAAGTGACAAGGAGTCACTTGGATGCAGAGATTAATGATTTATGAAGGGAGAGGTAAAGTGGTTGGTATAGTTAGACCTTGTTTGCGCATTTGAAAGAATAAAGTCATAAGATGTATGGTAAGCTAAGAAGAAGAATTCATAAATTTCATTATGAATCCATCATCTGCATGTCAGGAAATTATTCTGGCCTCTTGAATGGTAGAGAGATGTGTGCCTTAATTTTATTCTATGCAACAGGGATTAGGAATCCCTGGTGACTCAAATGGTGAATAATCTGCCTGCAATACAGAGACCCGGGTGTGATCTGTGGGTTGGGAAGATTCCCCAGAGGAGGGCATGGCAGCCCACTCCAGTATTCTTGCCTGGAGAATCCCACAGGCAGAGGTGCCTCCTCCCCAGAGGAGTCCTTGGTGTCGCGAAGAGCTGGACACAACTGAGCAGCTGACACAGCACAACACCAGGGATTAAAGGAAGAAACCCTTGACCAAGAGAGTAGTGATGAAATTACTGACCTCCGTTTACTGGGTTAGATACACGGCTTGTCAGAATGGTGGCTGTGAGACCATTCAGGGAAGCCTCAGCAACTTACTAAAGCCCAGTGACAGGAGTGAGTCCTTTCGCAAACTGGAAAACTGAGGTAATGCAAAACCAGCCTAGAGAAAGAGTGAGATGAAGCTTGAAGAGAAACAGTGGCCTTTCCCACAGGATAAGAAGGAATAAAGCCTACAGTTTTTCTGATGAGCTCTGTAGCTCAGGCTTCTGTTGTTAATGTGCTGCATTGATCCAGGTTGGCTGCCTGTGAAGCCCTTGCTGAACACCACGTGAAAGGACACATTTGTGTGTTTTGTGTTTCTGAACTAGATCATGATGCATCTTTAATTGTCCCTCATTTCATACACCACGCTTTGGTTACATGGGCCATGAAATTAGCTATTGATTCTTTGATGTTTATATGTAACTTGGCCCTCAGTTTTCTTGGTCAAGATTATGTACCGAGCTATACATTTTAGCTGCTGTGACCAAAAGTGCTGTGTCTCCATTCTGGACAGACAGCTTCAGATGTCCCTGTCCCTGTGCTCAGTTGTGTCTGACCTTTGCCAGCCCTTGGACTGTAGCCTGCCAGTCTCCTCTGTCCATGGAGATTTTTCAGACAACAACACTGGAACAGGTTGTCACGCTTCTCCAGAGGAATCTTCCCAACCCAGAGATCAAACCCATGTCTCTTGTGTCTCTTGTTTTTCAGTTCAGTTCAGTCATTCAGTCGTGTCTGACTCTTTCGACCCCATGAATCGCAGCACGCCAGGCCTCCCTGTCCATCACCAACTCCTGGAGTTCACTCAGACTCATGTCCATCGAGTCCATGATGCCATCCAGCCATCTCATCCTCGGTCGTCCCCTTCTCCTCCTGTCCCCAATCCCTCCCAGCATCAGAGTCTTTTCCAATGAGTCAACTCTTCTCATGAGGTGGCCAAAGTACTGGAGTTTCAGCTTTAACATCATTCCTTCCAAAGAAATCCCAGGGCTGATCTCCATCAGAATGGACTGGTTGGATCTCTTTGCAGTCCAAGGGACTCTCAAGAGTCTTCTCCAACACCACAGTTCAAAAACATCAATTCTTCGGTGCTCAGCCTTCCTCACAGTCCAACTCTCACATCCATACATGACCACAGGAAAAACCATAGCCTTGACTAGACGGACCTTTGTTGGCAAGGTAATGTCTCTGCTTTTGAATATGCTGTCTAGGTTGGTCATACCTTTCCTTCCAAGGAGTAAGCGTCTTTTAATTTCACGGCTGCAGTCACCATCTGCAGTGATTTTGGAGCCCCCCAAAATAAAGTCTGACACTGTTTCCACTGTTTCCCCATCTATTTCCCATGAAGTGATGGGACCAGATGCCATGATCTTCGTTTTCTGAATGTTGAGCTTTAAGCCAACTTTTTCACTCTCCTCTTTCACTTATCAAGAGGCTTTTTAGTTTCTCTTTACTTTCTGCCATAAGGGTGGTGTCATACTTTAAGCCAACTTTTTCACTCTCCTTTTACACTTTCTTCAAGAGGCTTTTTAGTTCCTCTTCACTTTCTGCCATCAGGGTGCTCTCATCTGCATATCTGAGGTTATTGATATTTCTCCCAGCAATCTTGATTCCAGGTTGTGCTTCTTCCAGCCCACATTTCTCATGATATACTCTGCATATAAGTTAAATAAGCAGAGTGACAATATACAGCCTTGACGTACTCCTTTTCCTATTTGGAACCAGTCTGTTGTTCCATGTCCAGTTCTAACTGTTGCCTCCTGACCTGCATACAGATTTCTCAAGAGGCAGGCCAGGTAGTCTGGTATTCCCATCTCTTTCAGAATTTTCCATAGTGTATTGTGACCACACAGTCAAAGGCTTTGGCTTAGTCAATAAAGCAGAAATAGATGTTTTTCTGGAACTCTCTTGCTTTTTCCATGATCCAGCGGATGTTGGCAATTTGATCTCTGGTTCCTCTGCCTGTTCTAAAACCAGCTTGAACATCTGGAAGTTCACGGTTCATGTACTGCTGAAGCCTACTCATGATCATATATCTCGTTCTCTATATCTGATATTAATATAGCTACTGCAGCCTTATTTGGGTAGTGGTAAGAAAGTATATCATGTTCTACCTTTTACTGTTAATTTAGCTGTGTCTTTATATTTAAAGTAGATTTCTTATAGATAGCATAGAACTGGATCTCATTTTTTTATTAATCTGAAAACTTCTTTTAACTGATGCATTGTGGCGATGGTTTAGTCTCTAAGTCATTTCCGACTCTTGCGATTCCATGGACTGTAGCCCACCAGGCTTCTCTGTCCACTGGATTTCCCAGGCAAAAATACTTCAGTGAGGTGCCATTCCCTTCTCCAGGGCAGTTTCCCCACCCAGGGATGGAACCAAGATCTCCTGTGCTGCCGGTAGATTCTTTACCGACTGAGCCACCAGGGAAGCCCCGTGATGTATTTAGACCTTTGATATTTATGTGTATACCAGTATGACTGATGCAAAGCAGTTGGTTTGCTCATATCCTTCTTGTGCAGCAAAATGACAGACCGTGCTTTCTCCCCAAAGAATAGATATCGCGGTGCGGTTTGCCAGGTGCCATACGATACACAAGCTTATGCTAAACAAAGGAGTATAGATTGGGTCTGAAACAGGGAAAGATACTCTCACACAAGCCACTAAGCCCAGCACAGCCTGAGGGGACACTGTGTCTTGGCAAGGAGGTGCTCCAGGTCCAAGGCCCGCTTTCATTCTTGGCATCTAAATGGCGGTCAAAAGACTATATACACAAGACTGTCTTTCCCAATAAATATGTATTATAGAAAATTTGAAATAACACAAAAAAAGTACAAGGAGGAAAAACATTTCACTCATAATGCTACCAGCAGTAGGTAACTTCTCATTATTTTTGATATTTTTTTCATTTGTATTATTAGATATACATAATATTTATATACTTAAGATCATAATTTATAACCTGATTTTTTCACCTTGTGAGCATTTTATTATATTCCTAAATATTTCAAGATCACTCCTTCATATGACTATATTATATTTAACCTTATCTCTGACTTTTGATATTTAAATGGTCTTAAACTTATTTTATTTTTGCAAATACCATTACAATAAATATCCTTCTTCAAAATCTTTCTGTATACCTTTACTGTTTCTCAAGATAAATTCTTAAAAGTAGATTTATCAGTCCAGATGGTTTGACCATTTTTAAACATTCGATGCTAACTGCCAAATTATCTTTCATAAAGATCAAGCCAATTTACTCTTCCACTAGAATTGTAGGAAAGATTTGTTTTTGGAAAGGTGGAGGAGTTTTTCTACCTAATTTTTCCAGATGAGAAGAAGCAGAAGGAAGCATAATTTTTCTTGATAAAGGAAAAATTTAGGGATAGTTTTGTGGATTGTGGGTTCCTCTAATACTTCCGGGTTGAAAACATAGCTAAGAGCAGCTCCCTAAAGAGTGAAATGGTAGATAAAATGTGAGTTTGTGTATTTTAAACATTCCTTTAAAAACAAAATGCAAGTAAATGCTTTCTGTTCCCCTTAAAATTTCTTTGAATATCTTGAATTTTCAGGCACTTTCTCACTTTTTATGGAGTTTGGGAGTTTCCTGTTCTCCCGCCCCCTTTTTTTTTTCATTTTTCAAGGTTCTTCATACACCTCAGATTCTGACTTGAATGTCTATCCCTCCTGAAATCATTTCTGGTTCCCTCAAATCCGGCAATTGTTCAAGCACTCATAGTTGTATGTGGGATCTACTGTACAAACTTTAAATTTTCAGTACGTGTGGTTTTATGTACAGATCCTACTTCACCTTCCAACATGGGGCTGGTGTCTTGCAGTTTTCTGTTTCTCCAGGAAGGATTCTATCAGTTTGTATGATTGTAACATGAACCTATAGACTCCATAATAGCAGCAACAAATTTTATTTTCTCACTATTCCACCTACATTTCACACTGCTTAAAGCATAGTTGCTGCTGGAGCTCAGTAAATACTTTTGAATAACTGAATGAATAAATAGATCTAATTTTTAGAGCAGGGTGACTTCAGAAAAGTTATGTGCTTCATTTTCTCTTGAGCAGTCTCATCAGGGAGGAAGGAAGATTACATTTTTCTCCCCCAGGAATCTTTGGACTTCTAACACTTGACTTTTCCTTACCCACAGAGCTCTTCCACTTTGGTGATGGTGGCAAGCAGGCTAGGGCAGACCCTTCTGGGGAAATAAAAGCCGTTAAGAAGACTCATGTCATGTGTGTTTATATGTGTATGTGTTTAAGGCAATTAAATTCATTAGGTTTAATTTTTCAAAAAAGAAGAAAGAAAGAAAGTGAATTTGCGCAGTCATGTTTGACTCTTTGTGACTCCATGGACTGTAGCATGCCAGGCTCCTCCGTCCATGGGATTTGCCAGGCAAGAATACTGGAGTGGATTGCCATTTCCTTCTCCAGGGGATCATCCTAACCCAGTGATTGAACCACACTGCAGGCAGACTCTTTACCATCTGAGCCACCAGGGAATTTTTACAAAAAGGGAGGAGAACAAATCAATCTAAGTTTATAGTGTCAAAAGGAGGGAAAAAAAAATGTCTGCCTGGGTTTATCCCCAGGAGTAAGATGAGGAAAGGATCATAGTTCCCTTGGGAGGTAGAAAGTCCTGAACCCATTTAGATGCGGTAACTCCAAGGGTCAGGAATCTGAGGGGACCGCTGTGAATTCTGAGCCGTGCCCTTAGTGGCAAGCAAAGCCTCCCTGTGGCCAGTCTTGGCCTGGAAGTGAGTGAAGCTGCCTATCCACAAATGGAGCTTGTTGGCTTGGGCCACAGACGGCATGACAGCTTGGACAAGCGGTGAGAAACTAATGCTTCACAGTGGCATGTGTCCCCAAAGAACGAAGGGCGACTGTGGCAGCCACAGACCAAGGCGCTTTTCAGCTCAAAATGCTAGTAGGCTGGAAAGTCAGTTTTTTATCTATCTATCGAAATATTCTGGCAATCTTAACGGGGTGCAGAAAACCCAAAATGACTGATATGTCTTCCTGCTAATCTGAGTGAGTAGGGAATTGATCTTTTTCTAATTCACTTGAAACATTTAAGGAATTGTAATATAACACACACCTTACACGTCTCAGGGCAATTCATACCTCATATAATCGTAATTTTTGTTTTCCTGCCCTTCACCTGGAGGACTGAGGCCCCTGTGGCCTCAGTCTCCTACCTGTGAAGCGGGAACAAGGCTTCCCTAAGGTGCTTTTGGCTTCGTGGTGTACAGTGCTGTGCTTTCCTACTGCAGAGGGTGGGGCCGTCCCCAAGTCAAGGCGGGGAGACGCCTGCCCTGCCCAGCCAGCCGGCCACCGAGCGGCCAGGTGCGGCTCTGGCCTGTGTCCCTCCAGAGGCAGCAGAGAGCCACGGGGCTGCCCCTCGGGGGCACAGGCCAGGCCCGTGAGGCCCAGCAGTTTACAGACATTGTGGGGGCTCCTCAGGGAAGGCAATGGCACCCCACCCCAGTACTCTTGCCTGGAAAATCCAATGGACGGAGTAGCCTGGCGGCAGTCCATGGGGTCGCTAACAGTCAGACAGACTGAGCGACTTCACTTTCACTTTTCTCTTTCATGCATTGGAGAAGGAAATGGCAACCCACTCCAGTGTTCTTTCCTGGAGAATCCCAGGGACGGGGGAGCCTGGTGGGCTGCTGTCTATGGGGTCACACAGAGTCGGACACGACTGAAGTGACTTAGCAGCAGCAGCAGCAGTCATGACCTCTCACAGTTAAGGGCTTCTTATATAGATTTCTAGGGTATTCTTATCTGCTGGTAAAAGAAATATTCCTGCTTACTGTCCAACTTTTAGCCTGGGTATTCATAGGTTTCTGGACTAATTCTTATGTTTTAATGTTTTTAAATTATTATTGTTGACCTTAGTTTCCTTTTTCTTTGTATGGAACAATATTGGGTGAGTATATATCACCACACCCACCACAACATATAATTTTCGTTAACAGTGTATGCTGTGGGATGTTTTAGGAACTGTTCTTCCAAGCCTATATTTAACATTAAAAAAAAAAAGTTTGGAGGATAACTTTTGTTGCTGACCAGCTGTTTAGCTTAAATTTAAACTACTTTCTGAAACATGTTTCCTGTTGAATATGTGCAAATCACATCTCAGATGTTAAGATGGTGGTATGTAGGTGAAGAATCTTTGCTAACATCCTTCCATTAAGCTTCTCTCCCTTGTTTTTACTCCTTTATCCTCCCAAATAATTAAATGAAGTTCTCTGTGCATCATTGATTAAAAGGAATTGAAACCTGAGTCTATAATAAGGGTCAAGGTACAGCTGGATTAAATAATTTTTCTCCCTTTTTCATTAGCATGGAACTGAGGGATGCACTGCTGGCTACCCTCACATTTCTAGTATTCTCAAGTAGTGCTCTGCCATTCCAGGAGAGGTATAAAAATGTTTCCCTTTGGAAATCAGTTAATGATATCAGCAAGTAATTTCAGAGCCATCAGTGAAAAATTCTGTTTCATACTGTAAAGGTATTTTTCCCCCTGAGGGACAAGGAGACCAAGAACAGTTATGAATTTTAGACACAGTGTTGGTTATCTGAGTGCCTTTGACCTTACACCAATTGCATCCACAGGACTTCCAAGGCACTCCTTTTCTCTCCATGGAGGCATAAGAAATGACATTGATTTACAAGATCTTTAAGAGAAACCCAAATAAGATGGTAGGTGTTGCAAGAGGGCATCAGAGGGCAGACACACTGAAACCATACTCACAGAAAACTAGTCAATCTAATCACACTAGGACCACAGCCTTGTCTAACTCAATGAAACAGCCATGCCCGTGGGGCAACCCAAGATGGGCGGGTCATGGTGGAAAGGTCTGACAGACAGAATGTGGTCCACTGGAGAAGGGAATGGCAAACCACTTCAGTATTCTTGCCTTGAGAACCCTATGAACAGTATGAAAGGGCAAAATGATAGGATACTGAAAGAGGAACTCCCCAGGTCAGTAGGTACCCAACATGCTACTGGAGATCAGTGGGGAAATAACTCCAGAAAGAATGAAGGGATGGAGCCAAAGTAAAAACAATACCCAAGTGTGGATGTGACTGGTGATAGAAGCAAGGTCTGATGATGTAAAGAGCAATATTGCATAGGAACCTGGAATGTCAG
>SJYX01001883.1:83878-162450 GCA_006410675.1 Oreotragus oreotragus
GCCGAAGAATTGATGCTTTTGAACTGTGGTGTTGTAGAAGACTCTTGAGAGTCACTTGGATGGCAAGGAGATCCAACCAGTCCATTCTGAAGGAGATCAACCCTAAGATTTCTTTGGAACGACTGATGCTAAAGCTGAAACTCCAGTACTTTGGCCACCTCATGCGGAGAGTTGACTCATTGGAAAAGACTTTGATGCTGGGAGGGATTGGGGGCAGGAGAAGAAGGGGCCGACCGAGGATGAGATGGTTGGATGGCATTACAGACTCGATGGATGCGAGTCTGAGTGAATTCCGGGAGATGATGATGAACAGGGAGGCCTGGCGTGCTGCGACTCATGGGGTTGCAGAGTCAGACACGACTGAGCGACTGAACTGAACTGAACTGAACTGTACAATTGCCATCATCTCACTTGCACACAGAGTCAGACACTACTGAAGTGACTTAGCAGCTTAGCACATGCTAGTAATGTAATGCTCAAAATTCTCCAAGCCAGTCTTCAGCAATATATCAACTGTGAACTTCCAGATATTGAAGCTGGTTTTAGAAAAGACAGAGGAACCAGAGATCAAATTGCCAACATCCGCTGGATGATTGAAGAAGCAAGAGAGAGTGCCAGGAAAACATCTATTTCTGCTTTACTGACTATGCCAAAGTCTTTGACTGTGTGGATCACAATAAACTGTGGAAAATTCTGAAAGAGATGGGAATACCAGACCACCTGACCTGCCTCTTGAGAAACCCATATGCAGGTCAGGAAGCAACAGTTGGAACTGGACATGGATCAACAGACTGGTTCCAAATAAGGAAAGGAGTACTTCAAGGCTGTATATTGTCACCCTGCTTATTTAACGTATAAGTAAAAGGACATCATGAAAAACGCTGGGCTGGAAGAAGCACAAGCTGAAATCAAGATTGCTGGGAGAAATATCTATAACCTCAGACATGCAGATGACACCACCCTTATGACAGAAAGTGAAGAGGAACTAAAAAGCCTCTTGATGAAAGTGAAAGTGGAGAGTGAAAAACTTGGCTTAAAGCCCTCTGTTCAGAAAACTAACATCATGGCATCTGGTCCCATCACTTCATGGGGAATAGATAGGGAAACAGTGGAAACAGTGTCAGACTTTATTTTTTGGGCTCCAAAATCACTGCAGATGGTGACTGCAACCATGAAATTAAAAGACACTTACTCCTTGGAAGAAAAGTTATGATCAACCTAGATAGCATATTGAAAAGCAGAGACATTACTTTGCCAACAAAAGTCCATCTAGTCAAGGCTATGGTTTTTCCTATGGTCATGTATGAATGTGAGAGTTGGACTGTGAAGAAGGCTGAGTGCTGAAGAATTGATGCTTTTGAACTGTGGTGTTGGAGAAGACTCTTGAGAGTTCCTTGGAATGCAAGGAGATCCAACCAGTCCATTCTGAAGGAGAGCCTCCCAAGCCCTGGGATTTCTTTGGAAGGAATGATGCTAAAGCCGAAACTCCAGTACTTTGGCTACCTCATGAGAAAAGTTGACTCATTGGAAAAGACTCTGATTCTGGGAGGGATTGGGGGCAGGAGGAGAAGGGAACGACAGAGGATGAGATGGCTGGATGGCATCACGGACTCAATGGACGTGTCTGAGTGAACTCTGGGAGATGGTGATGGACAGGGAGGCCTGGTGTGCTGCGATTCATGGAGTCGCAAAGAGTTGGAAACGATTGAGTGACTGAACTGAACTGAACTGCGAAAAGTTGACTCATTGGAAAAGACTCTGATACTGGGAGGGATTGGAGGCAGGAAGAAAAGGAGATGATAGAGGATGAGATGGTTGGATGGCATCAGTGACTCGATGGACTTGAGTCTGAGTGAACTCTGGGAGTTGATGATGGACAGGGATGCCTGAATTTCTGTGATTCATGGGGTCGCAAAGAGTCAGACGTGACTAAGCAACTGAACTCTACTGAACTGAACTGAGAGCAAAGATAGGAAACAAACAGGTCATTACAACTGGAGGCTTTCTTGATTGAAAGTGTTCTTTTGGGTGAAATGGAGTAAGCTATATTATTGTGAAAGTGAATCTGTGCACATGAAAAGATGCTCAATATCACTAATCATCAGAGAAATGTGTGAAAGACTACCTCACACCTATCAGAATCATTGTAATCCAAAAGACCATAAATAACATATGCTGATGAGGGTGTGGAGAAAGGGAATGGTAATGCACTGTTGGTGGGAATTTAATTTGGTACAGCCTCTGTGGAAAATGGTATTGAGGTTTCTCAAATAAACTAAAAATAGAGCTACCATGTGACCCAGCAAAAATTTTTTTCCTGGTTATAAATAGAAAAAAAAAGGAAAACCCTAATTCAAAAGGATACATGCACCCCAATGTTCATAGCAACACTATTTATAATAGTCAAAATAGGGAAACAACCTAAGCGTCCATGAATGGAAAAAGAATATAGAGCTTATTTGTTATATATATATATATACATGTATAATGGAGTATTAGCCATAAAAAGAATGAACTTTTGCCATTTGCAACAACATGGATGGACCTGTAGGGTATTATTCTTGGTGAAATAAGTCAGACAGGGGAAGCCCCTCACAGCCTGGAACCATAACTAAACCCAACAAGATAAAGAACAGACTTCTTTTCTGGCAAGATAAACCAGGGACCCTCTTACTCCAACCCTCCCAACTTCCTTTTCTTCTGTATAAAGACCTTCTTTCCTTGGTGGGTTGGCACTTGCATTTTGCTCACTATGGCCACAGATTATGAATTGCAATTTCTCTGCTGATCCTGAATAGATCCATCTTTGCTGGGAAAATACCTGGCAGTCTATTCTAGGTCAATAGTTCAAATTGTTTTAAGTGTTAATATTCTATGTGGGCATTTAGAATGAGAGAGGTTTTGAATGGTGTGTTATAAATCATTTTTAGATGCGATTGATAACTGAATTCAGTCCCCAGATCCCCAGATCTTGACCAGCCACAGTTAAACCTCTGATGAGCTCCCAAAGAAGATATTAAGCCTAGAGGATTCAGAGATGTAAGTGCTTAGTCTTTGTTGCTAGCTTTTGGCCCCAAGTTTTTAAGGGAACTGGGTTGAAATCACTGGGAGTCCTTAGAATTTCCTTTTCCTTTTCTACTGTGATTTATGGTAGAGCAAGTTCTGAGGGGCAACTCCTTAACTTTTTTTCTCTGGCAGCTATCTTCTTTCCTCCTAGTCAAGAGGAGGAAGAGGAACGATGAGAACGAGAATGCTCCCTCTCGAATAGGAGGAAGCCTGGGTTTGTCTCATGCATCAGTAACATGGCAGGAGGAAGAGCCAAGAAGATGAATTCAGAAAGAAGGTGGGAATTTTTTCAGAAACACAAGTTACAAAAACAAAAAGGGGGAGCTACATTTCCCAGAAACCCAGAAGTGTAATCGTTTTCCTCTACTAAACCCTCTATGAGCATTTTTGAACCAGTAATTTTCTTGATCTTGGTCCTGACACATCCTGGGAGAGAAAGCAGACTTAAGCTGGCTTCTAGGTGTTTATATTAAGTCTCAGTATATTTTTACATATGAAAGAACACATTCATGTTTTGTTTCCCAGACTGTTTTCCTTCCTGCCGTTTCCCCAAGGTGATGCAATCTGATTTGGGGAATCTTTTAAACATTGTCTACTATGACTAGCTATTGAAAAATAAATCTTGGGAAATTACAAAAATGATAGGGTTACTTTTAGGTAGTATCTCTTGTGAGCCCCCTACCTGTCAAGCACCAATTGCTCTCACATATTTTTTGAACCGTGTGAATTCCCTGGTGGCTCAGACAGTAGAGTCTGCCTGCAGTGTGGGAGACCCAGTTTCTAGCCCTTAGTCGGGAAGATCCCCTGGAGAAGGAAATGGCTACCCACTCCAGTTTTCTTGCCTGGAGAATCCCATGGATGGAGGAGCCTGGTGGGTTACAGTCCATGAGGTCACAAAGAGTTGGATGTGACTGAGCAATTTCACTCACTCACTCATTAAACAGGTAAAGTAATTAGCCTCCAATTAAAATAAAAAACAAACAAAATATAAATAAACAAACAAACAGGTATACTAGCATTACTGTTGGAGAAGGCAATGTCACCCCACTCCAGTACTCTTGCCTGAAAGATCCTGTGGGTGGGGGAGCCTGGTGGGCTGCAGTCCATGGGGTCTGAAGCTACTTAGAGACATTACTGTGATGCAGCATGGCATAATGCTTATAAGAATGAACTTTAGGGCTCACCTTCTTGAGTTTGCCCTCTGGTTATGTCATTTATTAGATTAGCTGTATGTGGTTGGGCATCTTTCCTAAACTTTCTTTGCCTAATTTTCTTATTTGTAAATAAAGGAAGGTCAAAGTGAAAGGTGCTCAGTTATGTTGCTCTTTGTGACCCTGTGAACTGTAGCCTGCCAGGCTCCTCTGTTCATGGAATTCTCCAGGCAAGAATACTGGAGTGGGTAGATATTTCCTTCCCCAGGGAGGTTCGTAGCCTTTCCCTTTTTCCAGGGAATCTTTTCAACCCTGGGATTAAACCCAGGTATCCCACATTGCAGGCAGATTCTTTACCAGCTGAGCTACTGGGGAAGCTAGTTCAGTTCAGTTCAGTCACTCAGTCGCGTCGGGAATAATAATAACAGTGTTGTGAAGATGAACTGATTTAATATATAAATATTTAAAACTCTCAGAACTGTGCTTGGCAAATATGAGACACACAGTGAAAATTAGCAATTATTTTCTTCGTTGTTCAGATGAGGAAATAGGCTTGGGAAGATAACAATTTGCTTACTCAGATTGTAAGTGTGTTAAGACCTCTAAGAGCACAGTCCTATGGCACTCGCTGTAGAAAGGACCAGAGATTTTCAGTTCAAAGTAAATATACTACCTAGCCTCTATCTGTCTACAGCTGGATCACCTTCTTCACCACCCTGCTCTCTGTCTCCAAGAACCTGACAGGTATGAACCCCATCATGGGAGACCCTTGCCCTCTAGGTCTGTCAATGGGGGGCCCTGGTAGAGAATCGGAGGGGAAGAGAGCAGAGTATGGTAGGGGTATGGCCTTTCTCTTGATTTCCTGTGGGTGTGATGGCTTTGGGCTGGCTGTATCCCTTTGGCATAGTAATTGCAGTGGATCAATAAGCTTGTTTAAAGCAAGGCATGTGTTGTCTTAGCTGTTGGGATGGTTAATCTAGCAACAATGTCAAAGGAATCATAAGCTTTAGTGAAGATGTAACAGAACAGGGAACAGACTCCCAGAGGAGTTTCAGCCTTCAAGTCTTATCCCAAGGCCTCTCTTGGGTCTTTGTTTTTCCCTCCCAAGTGAGAAGAGATGCCACCCCTGAGTCCCAGCTTCAGCAGCCTCCAATTCTGAACCTTCTCTGTATGCCCGAGGTGGAGTAGGGCCAGGAATTATAGTATTTTCCCTTAGGATTCAAGACTATTTACTTTTTAAACTAATTTTTATTGGGTGTAGTTGCTTTACAATGTTGTATTTCTACTGTACAATAAAGTGAATTAGCCTTATGTATGCATATATCTCTTCTTTTTTGGATTTTCTTCCCATTTATGTTACCACAGAGCACTGAGTAGAGTTACCTGTGCCATAAGTAGGTTCTCATTAGTGATCTGCTTTATACATAGTAATGTACGCATGTCAATCCCAATCACCCATTCGTCACACCTCCTTCTCGTATCCATATTTTGGTTCTCTCCATCTATGTCTCTATTTCTGCTTTGCAAATAAGATCATCTTATCATTTTTCTAGATTCTGCATATAAGCAATATTATACAATATTTGCTTTTCTCTCTCTGACTTACTTTTCTTTATATGACAGTCTCTAGATCCATTATTTCTCTGCAAATGGCACAATTTCGTTCCCTTTTATGGCTGAGTAATATTTCATTGTATATATGTACCACATCTTAAAATTAAAGACTTTATTATTTGGTCAGGGTTCCCATAGCTCCATTCTGTGTGTTTCGGATAGACTCCTGACCCACCCAGAGTTTGAAGAACTAGACAGGGCACATCACATATAAGGATCTTGAACTGCTTCCTCGATACCCTTTCAAATACATGACTAATTTAGAATCCTTATGAGGAAAAGAGTTTGCTCATTAGCATTGTTACTGCTAATGTTTTATTACCCTTGATTGATTTAGATAGATTGGCACAAGGTTTTTAGAACTGGTGGATTAATTTGCTTTTTGTCAAGAAGATACATAATGAACTGGGCCTGTCTGAGCTGGTGCCTATGAATGATTTATGTGGTCAGTAATTGATCAATCATCTTTCATTTGGAAACTTTCACTTTGGAGGGAAATATAAATTGGATCTCAATGATCAAATTTACATTAAAGTCTTAAAAGAAGAAATAAAAATGATTTGAAACTTGTCCTGCTATGACATTAGCAAATAAGTGTGTGGTGTTTAGATAAAGGATCAGGTCCTCACTTTCCCACAATGTAGCTTTGGGTAAGACAATTAATGTTTGACCTCAGTTGCCAATTTGTGAAAAGTGACAATATTCATATCTTTTTTCTTCCTTTCCTGAAATGTGGAGAATTTAGTAACAAATAAAACCAACCTGATATTTAAGGAATGTCTACAATCTAGGCCTCATATATAATATAAGAGGAAATATGTTTATGCCTGTCTGAGACTTAATTATGCCATTTGTAATGTGGAAGCTTTGGATTTAAGAGTTCTGTCAATTTCTAAATGTGGTAAAAATTATGAAGCATTTATTAGATGCAGGCACTGTATGAAGCACTATATATATAAATGTTAATCTTTACAACTCCCCTGGGAAGGTGCTGATTGTCTGCTCACATTTTACAGCTCAGGAAACTAGGACTTAGAAGGTTAGAGTAGCTTCCTCAAAATACACAGCCAGGAGAGCATGAACTTTAGCCTTTGATCTCAGCCAGTACCTTACCCTTCCTCTTGAGAGTCTATCCTCTGCATTACGGAATGCATCTCATCTATTCTCAGACAGCTATCTACCACTCTTCATTTTTTTAAAGTTTTTGCTGCCACCACCACTATCACCAGCCAGTGGTGGAGGACTTCTGAGTTACTGCCTCTGTAATTAATCTAGACCAGGGCTTCTCAGCCTCAGCACTACTGACATGTTTGTCCAGATAGTGCTCTTCATGAGCAGCTGCCATGTGCATCGTAGGATGTTTAGAATCATCTATGGCCTCAACTCACTTAGATGTCAGTAATAACCCTCCAGTTGTGACACCTAAAAATGTCTCTGGAAATGTCTTCTGGGAGAAAAGTGACTCCGGGTTGAAAACTGCTAAGTTAGACCTTGACTGTGGGTCGATATACCTTGTGTGTGTGTGTGTGTGTGTGTGTGTGTTATGTGAAACACTTTGAACACTTAGTAATGCTGACAGGGGCCTGCTGACCAGTGGATTTATAGTTGTAGGAACCTCCTGTTGCATACTGTTAAAATGACGACTGCCTTATTTGGAACTCATGCAATAGGGTATGAGCTGGATACACGGTCAGATCTCTAGGCTCCTTTGCGTCTTCTGCAGATTAGCCTATGAGTAACCTGTGTCGGTTGGAGAAGACTCTTGAGAGTCCCTTGGGCTACAGGGAGATCCAACCAATCCATTCTGAAGGAGATCAGCCCTCGGATTTCTTTGGAAGGAATGATGCTAAAGCTGAAACTCTAGTATTTTGGGCACCTCATGCGAAGAGTTGACTCACTGGAAAAGACTCTGATGCTGGGAGGGACTGGGGGCAGGAGGAGAAGGGGATGACAGAGGATGAGATGGCTGGATAGCATCACTGACTCGATGGACTTGAGTCTGAGTGAACTCTGGGAGTTGGTGATGGACAGGGAGGCCTGGCGTGCTGCGATTCATGGGGCTGCAAAGAGTCGGACATGACTGAGCGACTGAACTGAACTGAAGTTAACTGAATCTGTGTCAGTGAGTGGTAAGGGCACAGGCTGAAGTGAGGTGACCTGGCTCCTATGCATAGCACCTCTACTGCTCCACAAAGCTTTTCTGTTCTTTGGGTCTCGGTTTTATTATCTGCCAAAGTATGTAATTAGGTCAGATGATCGCCAAGGTCTCTTCTTGATTTAATAACAATTTTCTATCCAGATACTCAGTTACTCATATGGCAAACTAGTTCTTTCTGAACATATATGGTTTGGGACAATAAGACTGCTTATTTATTCAATTCTAATGCAGAAATAAATGCCACCCTTCTCCTAGTTCATTTCTGGACTTTTTGATATTCTTTTCACATATAAATCTCAACTATTACTAGTCAGAGCCTGCTTGTCAGTCCTGGTGATGTCTGCCTTAAAAAAATTAGGACAACTTTACAGTTGGGCTACAGTTGGTCTAATGGAATGATTAAATCCTTTCCCAAATCAGGTTTTTGTTTGTACTTCACAAATTGCATCCTGAAAGACCTCCACTTTGTAAAAACACAAAAGTCCAGTATATTTCCCTCCTCTTGCATTATACGGATGGGTATGTTCTGCTTTGTCTTACTTCCTCCAGAACAAAGATGTAAAGAAGAGGGCAGAAAGAGCGGGCCCCTACTACAGGGATTCTGTCCTCTGGCCCCAGAGTTCCACTGTTTGGGGATTCCATTAAAAAAAAAAAAAATCTTGTTTTGAGGCAGAAAAATACATTGTAACAACAGCATAATTCTGTGAAGGGTGACTCCCAGAACCAGGCAGTGGGGAGGACTGATCAGTAGCCCAGGTTTCTGCTGAGCACAGGGTTCTGGTGGCAGCACTGGGGGGTGTCAAGTTTGAGCTGTGCTCATGTGTGATTCAGGAAAAAAGACCATCACAGAGAATGAGGTTGGACAGACACTTGTTACCAAAGAGCTTCTCAGTTCATTCAGTTCAGTTCAGTCGCTCAGTCATGTCCGACTCTTTGCGACCCCATGAATCGCAGCACGCCAGGCCTCCCTGTCCATCACCAACTCCCAGAGTTCACTCAGACTCAAGTCCATCGAGTCAGTGATGCCATCCAGCCATCTCATCCTCTGTCATCCCCTTCTCGTCCTGCCCCCAATCCCTCCCAGCATCAGAGTCTATCCCAATGAGTCAACACTTCGCATGAGGTGGCCAAAGTATTGGAGTTTCAGCTTTAGCATCATTCCTTCCAAAGAAATCCCAGGGCTTTCCTCTGGGATTTCCTCTCCTTCAGAAAGGACTGGTTGGATTTCCTTGCAGTCCAAGGGACTCTCAAGAGTCTTCTCCAACACCACAGTTCAAAAGCATCAATTCTTTGGTGCTCAGCTTTCTTTACAGTCCAACTCTCACATCCATACATGACTACTGGAAAAACCATAGCCTTGACTAGACGGACCTTTGTTGGCAAAGTAATATCTCTGCTTTTGATTATGCTATCTAGGTTGGTCATAACTTTTCTTCCAAGGAGTAAGCGTCTTTTAATTTCATGATTGCCATCACCATCAGCAGTGATTTTGGAGCCCCCCAAAATAAAGTCTGACACTGTTTCCACTGTTTCCCCATCTGTTTCCCATGAAGCGATGGGACCAGATGCCATGATCTTCATTTTCTGAATGTTGAGCTTTAAGCCAAGNATAGCCTTGACTAGACGGACCTTAGTTGGCAAAGTAATGTCTCTGCTTTTCAACATGCTATCTAGGTTGGTTATAACTTTTCTTCCAAGGAGTAAGCGTCTTTTAATTTCATGGCTGCAGTCACCATCTGCAGTGATTTTGGAGCCCAAAAAATAAAGTCTGACACTGTTTCTACTGTTTCCCCATCTATTTCCCATGAAATGATGGGACCAGATGCCATGATCTTAGTTTTCCGAATGTTGAACTTTAAGCCAACTTTTTCACTCTCCACTTTCACTTTCATCAAGAGGCTTTTTAGTTCCTCTTCACTTTCTGCCATAAAGGTGGTGTCATCTGCCAGTTCCTTGGTCTGGCTTATATTTCTCAAGATCTTTAGGCCCCTTCCTATGTAGTCAGTACTAATTACAGGGTTTTAATCTATTGCACCTGTCACTTCCAAGGCGGTTCCCTCTGTTTTAGCTTCTTCTGTTTGCTGGTCTCTTCAGTGTCTGATTTCCGCCCTGACACAAGGTGGGTGATGGTGGACACTTTTTTAGGCTCACTTGTTCAGTCACCCTGTGGGGAGGGAGGGGCGCTGCGAACAAATATCACTGGCATGTGCTCGCAGTGTCTCGGCCACACGGGGCCTGCCCCCGCTCACGGCGCGTGTGCCCTCCCTTCCCACACTGCTCAGGCTCTAGGTTGCTCCGCTGGGAACTGTCTGAGGCCAGCCCTGGGCTGCATGCACCTCCCAGGTCTAAGCCGCTCAGGTTCAGGCACTCGGGTAGTCCTCAGAGGCCCAGACTTGGTTGGGGCTGCATTTTGTGCCCTTCCCAGGTCCGAGCAGCTCAGGTGATGAGGTGTTTGGTGAGTGCGGTCGCTGTGTCTTATCGCCTCCCCTGTCCTGCTGCTCAGTTTTCTGTGTGTACAACCGGCACACCTTCTCAGGTGGATGTTGACTGTCCAGAACCCCACGAAGTCTTAGTTAGCAAAGAAGCCTGCTTGCAGTTTGGTAGATAATGCCTCTCTGGGGCTGCAATTGCCCCCTTCCGGCTCTGGCTGCCTGTCACCGGAGGGGGATGGTCTGCAGCCGGCTAGTTCTGTTCAGTCCTTTGTTCTAGCGGTGTCTTAGGGCTTTTCCCGTGGTAGCTATCCCGCAGTCTGGTTTGCTAGCCCAAGTTAGTTTGCTCAGATTGCCCTTGGGGCATTCAGGCCAGATCCTTACTCTAAGCAATGCAGCCCGCACCTCCCTGCCCAGGCCCCACTTGCTAGTGGCGGGTGCAGGCGTCTGCACTGCTTCTCCGCTGGGGGAGTTACCACTGGGCTCGTAATCTGTGGGTTTTAATTAATTATTTATTTTTCTTCCCTGTTATGTTGTCCTCTGTGCTTCCAAGGCTCGTCACGGGCTCAGCAGTGAGAGTGTTTCCTGGTGTTTGGAAACTTCTCTCTTTTTAAGACTCCCTCCCCCGGGATGGAGCTCTGCCCCTACCTCTTTTGTCTCTTTTTTTTGTCTCTTATATTTTTTCCTACCTCCTTTCGAAGACAGCGGGCTGCTTTTCTGGGTGCCTGATGTCCTCTGCTGGCATTCAGAAGTTGTTCTGTGGAATTTACTCAGCATTTAAATGTTCTTTTGATGAGTTTGTGGGGGAGAAAGTGGTCTCCCCGTCCTATTCCTCTGCCATCTTAGGACCCCCCCTCCCCCTTAAATTTAATTTTCTGTATTATCCAAGTTGGCAAAAATAAATATTGACAGGAAAATTTTTTCTTTAATTTTTTTTCATTAAAAAATATTTTTAATATCAGTTACTTTTTAAAGAAGACCCATGAGACTTGGAACCAAGAGATCAGGATACTAGGCCTGGTCTGTCCACCAGTAGATGCCATGACTTGGGCCGACTAGTATCCCTTTCTGGGGTATAAGATGATCCTGGTAGTCTCTTCTTATCTCCCAGAGTGGTTCTAAGAGGTCAATAAAACACTGGGGGGATTGGAAAGCTGGAGAGAAGAAACATTTTGAGAACATCCTTCTGGCAGGAAGACTTTGATCAATGCCTAATGGACCTGGGTCTAGTTTGGCTATCCTCTTGTTCCTTGCAGGTCCCAGGACACTCAGGAGGCACCTGTTTATAGACAGGTGTGCTTACCTTTGTGGGAAGGAAGAAGACGACCCTCTGGAAGCTTCGAATGGATCCCACAGCCTGTTTCTGTCTGTGGTTGGCATCTGAGGGATACAGTTCCTGGGACATTAGCCAGGGCATCAGGGCATGTTCACTGATAAAATCGTCCAGGAATAAAGTGGCTAGAATTTCCAACCAGAGGCTCTTTTTGCTGTTCTGCCTGTCCCCAAATGGGGATTCCCAAGCTCCTGCCTGGGATGCCTCCCTGCTGCCTGTACCCAGGACTCTGCACCCACAGTGTTCCGGTATGTAGATCTCTGGCTTCCTGGAGGGTGGGGGATCTTACTTTACAGGCACAAGGAAACTAGCCCAGAAAACCAGTCTCCCCTACATCCCTGGTGCCATTGCCTGAAGGCAGGTGTCTACTTGCTTTTTTTTGAAAGGGTTTGGCAGTAGAGAGTCTGCTGGAGACACATATAAATCCAGAAATTTCTGGAGTTTGGCTTGGCAGACCCAGAGGGGCCTGGAAGGCAGTGATTCCAGCTCCATGTGGTGTTTGAGAGAGTCAGTGTGGCTGCCAGTCCATTTCTCCCACTCAGAGAGTCGGGGCGCCTACTGAATAATTGAAGTATTAGTAACAGTTTCTTTCCCCTTCTGAAGGCAATCCCAAAGGTCTGCCGTTTTCTTTGCAGAAACCGTTGGCATTAAATACGCTGGGTGTCAGTGCAGCAGTGAGGTGGTTAATTTTGACTGAATATTATGCTATATAACCACTTGGCATTTAACTTGAAAAATGGCTTTCTGCTTCACCTGTCAGCATACCCAGTTCTCATCAAATAAGTGAGTGAGAAAAATTTTTAAATTTCAATTTCCTGATGCTATTAGACACTACTTCTTCCATACTTAAACAGTTTAGCAGTGCATGTACAGGCTTTGGTATTCAGACCATGCCTCAGACTACATGCCATTACAATAGCTTTTTTGTTTAAAGGGTAAAGAGATGCATGGATCTTTATCTTGAGGTTAGGAAAATGTATTGCAGGAACACGGCCAATCAGGTTCTGAATAACTTTGAAACATGGTACCATCACCCCAATGTAGTACAAGGAATCCTAGAGCCTGCTGCAGAGGATTCGAGACTGTCAGAAGGAAGCTGTAGAAATGAAGTAAATGTGCAAAGTAATCCTGCGTGGTACTTCAGGGGGAAATTGATCACTCATGTTAGCATTAATCTATTTTTACTGTTTCTTTTGTCAATTATAATCCAGTAAACCATGCCAGAGACTTACATTCATGAACTCTCCATGTTTAAGATGAAAACCCCAGGCTCATTCACTATGTGAATTAGAGATCTTCAGACTTCAGACATTTTTGATTAGTGTCACCTTATTTTGTTCATTCATTCTTAAAATAAAAAGGGAGAAGAATGGAGATGATAGTATTTGATTTCTACATCTCAGAACCACCTTTGATGACTCTTTCACTTTATGGTAGATGTGCCCTGGACACAATGGGAGAAGACACTTTGCAGATTGCTTCAGAATTTGGCAAACTATGGCCTGGGGGCCAAATCCAGGCCATGGCTGGCCTGACCTGTTTCTGGTACAGCAGAAATTAACACAACATTGAAAATTAAAAAAAAAAAATCCTATGATAAACCATAACGGAAAGATATTTAAATATATACATATATATATGCACACACATACACACATATATATGCACACACATATATATACATATATGCATGTGTAACTGAATCACTTTGCTGTATAACAAGAATTAACATTGTAAAGCAGCTATACTTCAATAAAAATAAAAACATAAAGTGTTATGGGGACATAGTTATTCCTTCACATACTGTCTCTGGATGCTCTCAATCTGCAGACTTGAAGGGTTGCTACAGAGACCCACAAAGCCTAAAACATTTACTTTATGGCCTACATGAAAAAAATTTTAGAATCCCCAATTTTCATTCTCTTCCATCTTCATTCCTGGGACTAATTTTTCCAGATCCTTAGTGGAGATATTTCCAGAAAGAATGAATGTCCTGAGAAGTTATATACATATAAATAAGTTTTCTTTCTTTACTTAGGCCAAATGGAGGGCTGTGCAATTATCTCTATTGCATAGCTGAAAAATGTTGAAGCTTAGAGGGGTCCCATGGCCTGCAGGTTAATTCAGACCTGAGATGAGAAACACAGACTCTGTTTTGCATAGGAGCTGCGGGGGTTTGAGAAGTTAGCAAATGTGAGTTTAAAGAGTCCCCACCATATAGCATATCTTCAGTCCTTGTTAAATAGTATTGTTCCCTTTATTCTTATCAGCCCATGACCCTCATGGACTGCACCATGTGGTTAGGAAGAAGGGCTGCCCCCTGCTATTGGCCTTTCTAGTGACACAGAGCAGAGAAGGCAATGGCACCCCACTCCAGTACTCTTGCCTGGAAAATCCCATGGATGGAGGAGCCTGGTGGGCTGCAGTCCATGGGGTTGCTAAGAGTCACACATGACTGAGCGACTTCACTTTCACTTTTCACTTTCATGCATTGGAGAAGGAAATGGCAACCCACTCCAGTGTTCTTGCCTGGAGAATCCCAGGGACAGGGGAGCCTGGTGGGCTGCCGTCTATGCGGTAGCACAGAGTTGGACACGACTGAAGCGACTTAGCAGCAGCAGCAGCTGTGACACAGAGACCCAGCCCATGAGAAGGAATGGGGCTATTCGTCTCCACTGGAAACATGACCCATGTTTCCCTGTAATGGGCTCCATATTTTGGCTGAGCAGCTTCAGATGTCTGGCCAGTAGGAAACCCGTGTCCTTTCTGCACAATTTCAGCCCTAAGAATCTGTGCCTCTCTCTCCTTAGAGGCCCGCAGAACGAGAGGGAGGAACAGCTAGAAATCAATAAATGGATTACACACCTCCGAGGCTCTGCCATTTGTCATCTCTGACCTACATGGATGTTCTGGGGCTTACAAGAACCTGAGCTACGTGTGTTTCCATGGTCTTCCTTATCCTCCACTTTGGCCTGTCAGTATATTGTTCCCGGTTCTGAGCGAAGTGGTAGAGAGAGAAAGAGGAAAGAAGGGAGGGAGGTAGTAGAATTCAAAGAGAGAGAGAGAGAGATTGAGAAAGAATGCCCCAAAGTGCTGGTTCCAGCTGGCCTGTTTTGGAGACCAGGTGGCAATATCATCCCAGCCCCTCTGAGGTCAGCTCAGTAGTGGGTACCCTCCATTGGCTGCCCAAGAAGCCAGGCTGCTGCTCCCAGAGAAGAACCTCACAGGCAGCCCTGATCTACTTCTCTAAAGACCGGTGAGAAGGAAGGGGAGTGAATTAACAAAGACGTTCAACATATGGTCTCCAGGGTGATGTGCAAACTCCACAGAAGGTCCTTTAAGGCCATTCAACCATCCACTCACAATATACCCGTGAGTGCCCACTCTGTGCTGGGCACTGGGCTGGGAGGAGATGGAGAGGGGAACTGACAGCTCCTGCCCCCAGGAGCTCGGCACCACACATGTTATCAGCAAAAGCTCTAGTTTAATCCTGGAGATGATTTACAAGGGTGTCGGGAAGTGCACTGGCAATAGTGGTGGAGAGCACTCTGATACTGGCAATTTTGGGCTTCTTTGACTGGAGACCTGGAAAAGGAAATGGCAACCCACTCCAGTACTTTTGCCTGCAAAATTCCATGGATGGAGGAGCCTGGTAGGCTGCAGTCTGTGGAATCACAAAGAGTCAGACACGGCTGAGCAACTTCACTGGCACTGACTGGAGAGGTGATGAGACGAGGTCACTGCTCAGGGTTTGGGGCTGCTCCTTTAACCTGGAGATGATGTCAGCCACTGGCTGATCTACCCCTCCTCTATGAACCCAAAGCTTTTAGGCGTCCTTGCAGATGAATTTGCTATCTGAAGCTCCTGCCTGCCAAGCAGCAAGCCAGAGAGGCTTAGGACACGCTGGGGGTTGACAGCTGGTGTGTTGCAGGGGGGAAGAAAGTCCAGCTGGGGTGAAGGTGCCCTGCAGCCTGGCTAGAACTCTAGAGATGACGGAACGTTTCCTGAGTGTGATGGAGGTAAGGAATCAGGATGGTGGGCTTTCCTTCCAGGGCTGGTCTCTGTGCCAGACTGGACCTCAGCTTCCTCATCTGTAACATGGGACTGCTGGGTGTTACCCTGAGATGTCATTGTAGGGAACGGGGTTAAAGATCACCATTTAGAAGATGGAGCTTTAGGAAAAGGAAATTGTTCAAGCCAGCTCAGAAGTGTCATATACAAGGCCTGACAGAACCAACCCAGGAGTTGGAAAGAGGGCCAGAATCTGGGATATGTAGTGTGGGCTTCTGTGAATAGCAATTGTGAGGCAGGAAAGCTTATGTTCTCGGCAGTCATGAAACACCTTCTGCAGAAAGGTGAAATGACAATTGAACCTACTGAGCCCTGTCATCACAGGGGTTCCAGGCCACCAGGGGCTCCCTTTACCAGAAGTTTCAAGGTAATTTTCCATGAGCCTAGGTGTAAGGCATGCCGTGTACCTCCCGGCCCAGGCTCTTAGCCCTCCCGGCCAAGTCCATACAGAACATTTTGGAGCCTTGAGCTGATTTGTGAATTAGCCTCAAGGTACCCCCGCCCCCTCTGTAATTTATGGCTCAGGCCACACCTCGAACTTTCTGCTGGGTGCTGATGTCCTGTCCTTCATCTTTTTCTTTAATCATGAGAGAGTAATTGCAGATATTTAAACACTTGAGTTTCCTGCAGGAATTTCTATACTGGGTTTTATAGGCCTTTTATAACAGAACAAATCACAGTTTGGATGAAATTCTGGGAATTCTCTTACAGGATAATCATGCTCAGATTGCCTCCCTACTGCTAGCTTAATGTGGCTGTCCAAGTCTGGGATTTACTGGGGAGCCAATTTGTTTTAAGAAATTAACAAAACCAATACCTAAGTACCGCACTGAACATAAAGTTTTTATTCATTTTGGTGAAAGCAGAGAAAAAAAAACAAAAAAAGAAAGAAAAAGATACCCAACATTCTACTACTCACAAAACAGCTCTTGGAAATCATTTTTATGAAGTTGAATCTTTCTCCCCAAATGATTCCCTCATGCAAAGCGGGAGGCAGTGTGGCCTGTAATAATCGCTCCCTTGTATTTGTCTGGTAACCGGCTCAAGCTCTGCAGGCTTTGCCTGACCCAGAGGTCTCATTGCACCATCTTTATACTTTTTTACTTTATTTATTTATGTTTTTTTACGGAAATGCAGGGAGCCATGCTGATGAGAGAGAATTCTCATATGGGAAAAGCCATTTGAGGACTGCAAGAATTTAGACACACAAGAAGCTATCTGTATCCTCACACCCCACACATACACAAAGTATCATTGTTTTTTCAGAATGTGTCCTAGAAAGGAGAAAAGGAAGAAGGATGTGCTTTCCCAGAGTTTCATGTTTGAAAACTTATCTAAAAGCAAGTGTTTCTTCCTGGGGGGGCTTGTCTCCCCCTTAATTGCTCTTATCTGCTCTCTCCCCACCATTAAAGAGAGTGATAGATGTATTTCAGTGAACAAGCACTCAGTACTTCTGCCATGGGGGCAGGAGCTCCGAACTCTGGGGACAGCTAAGAATGACCCTGCCAATGAAACCTGGGAGACAATTTGCACTGTCCCAAGACCTAAATGGGTTGACCTGTCTTCTCTAGACAATGACATTCTCTGAGATTGCTGTCACCGCCTAACCCAGCCTCCTAGCACCAGGGGACAGAACTGCCACACTTCTTGAGTTCCAGGCCCTGCATTTATGTCTCCTCACCCCTGGCAGGCACACATGCCCCATTGCACTCTCTGCTGTCCAGGGCGTGCCCACGAGCCAGGCCCGAGGGCCTCACCTGAGGTTCCTGGTAGGACGCATGCAGGTCCTGGCCACCCACAGTGGGACACTCTTGAAGCTGTGTGGGCCCTTCAGACTTGACCCTGATCCTACATATCCCAAATGTGTAGTCTGCTTCCGCATCCCTTACTCTCCGGCTGGTCCCGGCGTCTGGTGCCTTGAGAGTCATCCTCAGCCCTGAGGTCTGGGTTGGGGTTCCCTGGGCCACTCGAATATGACAGCCAGATCTGAGTGAGCTTGGCTTTCTGGAACCTCAGTCACTCTGTTGACTTGGGACCTGCCTTGGTGTGAGAGCCGGGACTTCCCCAAGTGGTCCGAGCTTACTGCTGGCAAAGGTTACCAGGCAGCCTTCGTTGGAGTTCCAGCCTATGATGGAGAACACTGCAGGCATCAATCCACACACTCTCTTTGTGGAGAGCTTTGACACCCTGGAAGCGACTGGCTCCATTGGGCACATCTGATTTGCACACTTCCTGTGGCTTTGAGCTACATTCACCTCATTTAACAGGCCTGCAGGTTCCCCATGGAGAAGGAAATGGCAACCCACTGCAGTGTTCTTGCCTGGAGAATCCCAGGGACAGAGGAGCCTGGTGGGCTGCTGTCTATGAGGTCGCACAGAGTCGGACACGACTCAAGCGACTTAGCAGCAGCAGCAGCAGCAGCAGCAGCAGCAGGAGGTTCCCTATGCAAGTACAAGGCTGCTCCCCTTCAGGGAAAAAGTTTCACCTGGTGCTGGCCCGGCCTCCCTGTAAAGTCTTTTCTGGTCTCGTCT
Organism: Oreotragus oreotragus; assembly: GCA_006410675.1. Lineage (NCBI taxonomy): Eukaryota > Metazoa > Chordata > Mammalia > Artiodactyla > Bovidae > Oreotragus > Oreotragus oreotragus. Next base: position 102,232 of record SJYX01001883.1, read on the forward strand.
GTCTTTCAACAGGGATGACTTGAATACCGACTGTGTACCTTTGTGAGGCTCAGCACTGAGGATGTAGTAAAGACAAAGCCTCTCCTCTCTTGGGCCATATAGCTCAGTGAGGGTGACAGACCACCCAGAAAGATGCAAATGATGATAATTTTCGGTAGTGAGAAGGGCCATGGATGAAATAAAACAGGGTGCTGGGGACTGGATATGAAGCTATAGTGAGTCTCGAAAAGTGGCAACTAGACTCCTTGGGAGTACGGTGGATAAGAATCTGCCTGCCAGTGCCAGGGACATGGGTTTGATCCCCAGTCTGGGAAGATTTCACACGCTCTGGAGCAACTAAGCCCCTGAGCCTCAACCACCGAGCCCATGTGCCTGGAGCTTGCACTCCGCAGCGAGAGAAGCCACTGCGATGAGAAGCTGGAGGACAGCAACCAGAGAGTAGCCCGCACCTGCCACAACTAGTGAAAGCCTGCACACAGCAAAAGATGACCCAGCACCACCGAAAAAACCAATGGTGACTCAGGGATGGAGGAGCCACTGCGCCCACGCTGACGGCATTCCAGGCAGAGGAAAAGCAAGGACAGGGGCCAGAAGTGGCCTGAGCGCGGCGAGTGCACTGGGCACAGGATGGGGAGGAGCATCATCAGAGTGTGGTCTGAAGGCCAGCGGGCCCAGATCCCAGAGCAGACAAGGAGCCCAGCTTCAGCTGAGCACGTGGGATGAGCCCTGGGAGGGCTCAGCCGTTGTGACCTGCTCTCGGCTGAAGTCAACCCTGTCCCAGTGCAGAAAATATGCACTTGGCACAGGCCTGTGCCCACGGGGATCTAGGAAACACCGTTTTCTTGAAAGAATATGTTTTAAAGAAACAGGCTTTATTTCTCACAGCTGAGTTCTCTCCTGCTGATGCAGTCTCATTGAAGAGAATTTTCTTTTATTTACTTATTTTTTTGGCTGGCAGGATCTTAGTTCCCTGACCAGGTATGGACCTGCACTTTCTGCAGCCCAAGGGAGCAGGGACAGGAACCGACAGCCAGACCCGCAGTCGGGACCCCGGGTCTCTGGGAGACAGAGCCTGAGTCCAGGCTTCCCTTGCTGATGGCCACACAGCATCTTCCCGCTGCCTTCTCTCGCTGCAGATCCCAGGGCAGGAGCTGGCCCATTTTGGGGATGTGGTTTTGCCAAAGCAGTGTCTGAATTAAATATCGCTGGGTGTGTCTGGTTCGGCAGCTCACTGGGTGGACAGGAAACGTTGTGGGCTTCTGCGACCTCACTAATTCCATTGTGTGGCTTTCAATGTCACTCTATTTAAATCCCTGTCAGAAAGCCCTTCAGGACAGCTGGTTTTATTTACTGTCAATATAACCGCTCCCTGGTTAATACCGGCCTGAACGCCATCAGGGAGGGCAGCATACGTCTTATAAACTGGACATCCACCTGCTAAAGGAAACAGCCCCCCACCTCTCCCTGGCATATGTGCAGATGAGAAAATTTATTGAGCCCATTTTCATATCTTTCTACTAATGGGAGGATTTTTAAGACCTTTCTAAGTATAGAAGCAGTAAATCCTGGTTCACATTTCACCCAAAAACAGAAAATAAAAATACTTTTTGAAGGAGAGCAGAGAGTCACCCGGTCCACGCCTGCAGTTTGGATAGCTCAGTTCCCAACAACATCAACAAAAACAAAACAAAACAAAAAAAACCGCATTGTAGCAATCAGCCCTCTAATGAGCCTCTAACTTGGTTTCTACCTTATCCCAAAGGTATAGGGAATAGCACTGCTTTTTTTAAAATATCAAGAAAACATCATTTGCTCTAAAATGTCCCTAAAAGCAGGTCTAAATTGCCAATAAAAGCTAGGTAATTGTATCAGCATGGATCAGAAAGCATTTCTCAGGCCCAATGAAAGAGTTTGCAGGGCTGAGGAGTGGGGAGCAGCGGCTGCACCCTCAGTCCTTGGAAGAAGCTTGCCTGGTGGAGGCAAAGGGGCAGAGGGAGAGAGATGTTGAGAACACAATGCAATTTCCCTTTTAAAGCCAAGCACCTTTCTCTCCCCCTCATTTTGTTCTAATTAGTTAAACTTAATTTCTTCAGAGAAGTTGTCTGTAAACTCAGGTTAAATCAAAGAAACTTTCTGGCTCTTTGGTTTTGAGAAGCAGCTCTTTCTTGTTTCCCCTCTTTAGCCCCTAGTTCTGAATTACTTAATTATTTCTCTCCCCGTCCAGGTTAATGACATACAGAAAAGTAAAATGCACTGGCGGCTTGTCTTCTTAATAACATGACCAGCCTTGCCCTCCACCTTAGAGTTCTATAATCACTTGACTAGCAAACACATATACAGTATAAATATTTAAGAAAAAGTAAATTCCATTAAGCTGCTGTGTGATAGATGCAGCGGTAGGTACTTATCTTTGAAATATTAAACTCTAGACATTTATATCCATACAAAAAAGAGTTTCCTGCCATTTGATGAGAATTATGTGCCTGGCACTAATAAAATATTAAACTCCAATTTAAAAGATAAGTATCTTATCCAATTTTTTCATAATAAAACACTTTACGATGCTCAGGAAAGCCAATATGCATCAGAATTTCCATACAATACTGTATTTACAAACTTTCATAAAAGTTTTGTGTCTGCATTTATCAGTGGCTGGCTTCACACTAGCATCCTGATTATTTTCCCTAATGACATGGTGCATTTCAATAATGCATGATGGAAGGTGTACAAACAGCCTTTGTTTTTGTGTGTGGTAATTCCATAGTTTTGGTTAGTGGCTCTCACTGTCAGTTAATTAAATGGAGGTGGTCACTAAGATTGCATTATCCTTTTCGGTCCCCATTATATAAATTAATGTCAAACTGATGCAATGTTTCATGTTTAAAATAACAGATACAAGTGTTAAAAATTATAGCCTGCAGTTTTCCTATTTGACAATGCATTATTTTCAGCTGCAAATGTCAGTTTCTAACCTCTGCCAAGAATATGTGGAGAGGGCAATGAGTAATAAGTGTTAGTTATCAAATTTAGTGTCTTTTGAAATTTGCCCAGTGTTGCCAGGGTGGGGGTGGGGAAGCAGGCAATGTGTACGTGTGAATTTATGGAAGCTCTGCTTCCAGAGCCCGGTGGCATAAGAAGCAGTCAGCAAGAGCTCCCCAGCAAGAGCTGCCTCAGAGTGCAATGTCAAGTCCTGGCAGAGGCCCGGGAGGGCCAGCCTTGGGTGGCGTCCCAGCTGTCTCTTCCTGTAGGGATATTTCAGACACCAGGACGGCTAGAACTTATGCGGTCTTCCTGAAGGGTAAGACATTGTCAAATGGCCTAACCTAATTTGACCTGGACTTTATAAGCCCCAGTCTTTTCATTCTGACATAAATCTCACCTTTGCCTTAGATGTTGCTGAGCTGGCCTCAGCCATTGATGGAATGTTCTTGACACCCCGAGATCATTCAGTTTCTGACAGCAGAAGTCACATGCAGGAGCCTCCCTGTCCCTGTAGAGATTGGCTTTGACAAAAGGATTTCTATTAGCAGCCTTCTCCTTCTTTGTTTTGATAGATGTCAAAAGACAGCTCTGCCTTAAGAAATGTAATTACTCAAGAGGATGATTGGAGGTAAAAAGCTAGGAGAGGTAAATAACATGATGTTGTAAATAAACAAAAATCACCGCAGGGGCAAAACCTCTCTGCCGTCATCTGCAGGTTTGGGATTGAGAAGTGAAAGCTTCCTCCGAAGGCCGTGTCCTTGGGCTCATGAGCAAACAAATGATGCGAGCGTGGATGATACGTGTAGTGTAGGACTAGCTAAACAGTTCTAATATCATGACATTGAAAGGTACCAGCATGATACCAGATGCCCTGAAGTTGTGACTGTCCGGAAGAGACCTTTGCTCATTGTGAGCTCTAGGTCTTCAGCAGGAAGTACTACTTGTCAGAGGAGGAGGGTGGGGATGCCTGACGCCTCTGCAGCCCAGCTGATGCTCGGCCAGTGGTGACCAAATTATTCTTAGAGCATCATCAGTTAGACACATCAGAGAAAGGCACTTCCCAGTTCTAACCAGGAGATCAGAGGTGGCTATCTGCAGAGATTTTAAAATAATAAACATCTTGTAGCCAAAATGATAGCAGGTATGCTAGTCTTCTTTCCCTTGATTTTGAGTCCCAACCAAATAGGCAAATCATATTTTATCTTGAGAATATTAGTGCAAGCGGTCATTTCTGCAGGTGTGAGGGTCTGTTGGTAACCATGACCAGTGACTGTTGCCTTATTTGGCCACAAACATCAGTTGATTCCTGAGCAGGAGCTCTCTCCCTTCTCTTCTAGAAATGAGCAGCAGTAGAGTTTTCTTATTTCTGTAAATTACTGTAGAAACAATGGACTACAATTATCATCATTTGAAAAGCATCTGCTAATTACACTCAGGATAAACTGCACTTAATACCTATGATATCTATTATGAGCAAATCAGTGAGATGCCCTAGCGTGCACTGATCCCTTCATCTTCCAATATTTCCAAGAAACAATTGCTCTGTAAAGAGTTCTTTAAAAGCCTGACCTACTGGGGTTCTCCTAGGCAGCTGTTTCATAGGCTATAGTCTGAGAGGGACCGGGTTCATTTATTTTGGAAGGTGCAGCTCAGCAGAGTCCTGCCTCAGGCCACTCACTTGCTGTGTAATCGCAGGCAAGTTTCCTAACTTCTCTGAGCCACTGTTTCCTTTTCTATAAAATGGGGGCAAGAATAAGACTTTCGGTGTAGGATGATCACAGTGATCAAACGTGCCAATATGTTTAAAGCTTTGAGATTGTCCTGGTGTGTGATTTAGAGCTTCTGGAAAGTTCTTCCTGGGAGGTTTCTCCAAACAGCCTCTTGCAAAGAGTGACAGCATTGAACTCAAGCAGCGTCACCCATGGGTGACGGTATAGATCTGGGTCTGCTCAGACCCCTCAGAGTGGAGGTCATTCCATGCCGGGCTCCTGTGGCCTGCTCTGGCTGAATTCAGCTGCTGGCTGCTTCCTGCATATGAGCAGTGGGACGGGAGTCAGAATGCTGCTCTCCTAGCTTTATCAGGAAACTCAAGTGGAGCAAATCACATAAAAGGGGGTTTTGAAAAGTAAACTGCATGGAAAATGGACAGTTGATAATCATAACATTGTATTATTGAAAGCACGGCTCTAATTTGTTCATTGCTTAGCACCCACTCTGTTCCCTCTGCCCCCACCTCTGCCGTAGATGAGACCCTGCCCAGGCTCCGACCTGACCCTCGGAGATGCCATGCATCTCACAGCCAGAACAATCCTAATATAACCAGCCTTGTACCCCCTTAGGGGAAATTCTGGCTTCCTCATTGCCCCAGCTCAAGTTTAGGCTCTTGCTACCTAGATAGCATATTTAAAAGCAGAGACATTACTTTGCCAACTAAGGTCCGTCTAGTCAAGGCTATGGTTTTTCCAGTGGTCATGTATGGATGTGAGAATTGGACTGTGAAGAAGGCTGAGTGCCAAAGAATTGATGCTTTTGAACTGTGGTGTTGGAGAAGACTCTCGAGAGTCCCTTGGACTGCAAGGAGATCCAACCAGTCCATTCTGAAGGAGATCAACCCTGGGATTTCTTTGGAAGGAATGATGCTGAAGTTGAAACTCCAGTACTTTGGCCACCTCATGCGAAGAGTTGACTCATTGGAAAAGACTCTGATGCTGGGCTGGATGGCATCACAGACTCGATGGACATGAGTCTGAGTGAACTCTGGAAGTTGGTGATGGACAGGGAGGCCTAGCGTGCTGCAATTCATGGGGTCACAAAGAGTCGGACACGACTGAGCGACTGGACTGACTGACTGACTGACTGACAGCCCCTTTCCTCAACCTCGACTAGCTCTCTAGCTTTAGGTCTGTTCACTCATCTCTTCTCTTCATGTCTAGCCAGTTGGAAGCTTCTGTTGTTCTTGGAAACGGCCATGTCTTCTCTCCACTCCTGTCTTTGCAGGCCATTCAGGACTTCAGGCAAAGACTCTAGGCCTGGAATCTTCAGATTCAAATCCCTGCCCATCATTGAGAGGCTGGGTGGCCTTGGACATATTACTTCTCTGAGCATTACTTTCCCCACCAATACTGTGGAGTGTCTGCTTCACAGGGTTATAATGAGGATTTAGTCAAGACTTAAATTAAACCAGGGGTCTTGGGTTACTTTTTTCTTGTGAGATGTGTCTTAGGAAAGAGTGACTCAACTCCTGGGCAAGATATGAAGATTTGTCTTCTGAGACGGCAGAGGCCTCTCACTTTCTTTTTTATGTGTAGACCCTTGAAGGCTGAAGTTCAAACATCCCCTTTCCCAGGAAACCCTTAATTCTGTGTTAATTCATGGCTCTTCATTAACCCTTAATTCATGGCTCTCTTCCACCCACATGCTTTAGTCACTATTCAGTCTCCCAAGGTGTGATCCTGGTAGGACCTTAAAACAGCAGAGAAACCCAAAGCCAAATGGAGTTTCCGGACCTGGCCTTTGACATGACTGATGCACCATTGTTGTTTTTTATTGCTTTTACCTGCTATGTGATGGTTTTTATCTGGCATGTGATTGTAGATTCACACTGAGGATCATTTCAGTCTTGCTCTAATGCTCTCTTTTTGTCTGGAAAAAAATACAGAGAGGAGTGTAGTTCTCTATGATATGACTCTGAATGAAGAAGAGTTACCTGGGAGAAGAAAATGAAGAAGGAGGAGGAGGAGAAGAGGATGACAAGTAAGGGCCAGGCGGTGGAGGGGCAAAAGGAAGGCAAGAAGGAGGAAGGGAGGGCAGGGGAGCTGAGGTCCCTTGTCCGGCCTTCCTGGACCTAGCTCACTTTCCTCCATCTAACTCGATGCGGCTCTCATGGTATGTTTGAGGCCTCAAATCTGATCCATCCTGTGTGACAAGGACAGGGTGGGTGGCTTCTGTCTGCAATTTAAGGTAAAATTAACGCATATGCTTCTTCGGTATTTTCACAGTATAAGACTTCCAGCCAAATGTGAGTGTTTCCACACACTTCCTTCTCGAGAAGACGGATTTGCATATGCATTAAGGCCATTTTATCAGAATGCACACACAGAGGAATGACACATCTCATTGACAGCGCCCGGGTGACGGATAACGCCATACAAAACATACATTTGCAAGGAAAATAGGAGGAGGAATAGAATTAAGGGCCGGTGTGCGAATGGCAGCGCGTTTTGTGCGAGGAACCACAGATTGCACTGCCTGACTCACTTCCCCGCGCTGGCACTGGGTGAGCTGTGCGTCAGGTGGCGACAGGTGCTCCCGATCGGATCTACCTGCACTCCCGCTTGGGTGGGGCTGCTGGGCACGTGCATCTTTGGTGTTTCACACCTGAGACACAGTGAGCACCACCTGCCCTGTGATTCCCACTGTCTGGCCCCTGATCACGGTTTTACCTCCTCTCCATCTCCTACCCACGTGCTCAGCACACACGTGCGTCCCAGAGCTCATATTGCCCTTCCTGCAGTCTGTCATGTGGGGCATCCAGGGGAGAAGCTCCTGGCAGCTCATGCTCCTTAAACTTGGGCACCCCTCACTCTTAGGGCCCATGAGCATCAGGAGAGGTGGAGGTGGTGGGGAGGGGAGGCCAGCTAGGAATTAGGAGTCATTTGAGGGAGCACCTAAAAAGCCTTTGTGCGTGCTAATTTGCTTCACTGGTGTCTAACTCTTTGCGACCCTCTGGACTGTACCCTCCAGGCTCCTCTGTCCATGGGATTCTCTAGGCAAGAATACTGGAGTGGGTGGCCCATTCCCTTCTCCAGGGGATCTTCCTGACCCAGGGATCTTAAGTCTCCTGTATTGACAGATTCTTTACTACTAGTGCCACCTGGGAAGCCCCAAAAGTCCTTAGAAGGGCCCAGACCTCCAGGTCCCCAGTAATGGACTATGATTTCTCATTTTCAGTAGTCACTTTCATATGGACGCTTTTCTTACAGAGGCAAGTCTGAACTGGGGAAGTCTCAGGCTTCCTCCCTTCTGTCAACTCAGTTCTCAGCACAAATTTCACCTTCTTGGAGAATCTTTGTATTACTTCCCCCAAGCCCCGGTTACTCTATGCTTTACCCTGGTTTGTAGGATTTAGCGACACTGAAAATCTGCCCCGTTCGCTTACTCACTCATGTCTTGTGTGCCTGTCTGCTCCACATCTCGACTGTCCCTGAGCACAGGGCCTGGTCAGGTCACTCGTCCTCCTGTCGCTACATCTATAGTCTCTTTCAGCAGGTGTGCTGTACACGGTGGTCAGATGCCCTGTCTGCCCATGACTTTCTCTGCCCTCTGCAAATGCCATTTATTTCTCTGGAATGACAAGCTTCCTTGTGAATGAAAGGATTGGCAAAGTGTATGGAATTTTCGATTCTTGCTTGTTGTACCCTGGGGAAATATGCCCAGTTCAAGGTCTAGCAGAGACCATGCCAGGAGTAGTCCCTGGTTTCTGGGAGTGCATTTTGTGGAAGACACAGACATTTCATGGGAAATCACACAATGATTTAATGGGAGTTGTAACGGGCAACTGAAGGCTCTTGTGAAGAGCACGCGTCCAGGTCCTGTCGGGCTGGGCCCTGCCTCAGTATCTTGGAGAGTGGCACACAGCAGGCACCGTGCCCTTTGGCCCCTCTGATGACCTCAGCTTCTCTCAGCCTCTGTTCCTGGGAGCAGTCATGGGGAGCAGGAACACCCTGGCAAGCCCTTGCCTCCTCCCACCACCCCTACCTAGCTCCAAGTTCAAGGCTCCCTGGAGTTCTCCTCACACAGCCATGTTACCTCTTAAAGTGGCACCTTCTCCCACCTCCCAGATGACTCTGGGGACTGGGCTTTAGAAGGAGAGTTGATGACTCATGGGCCAACGTGGCTAGCATGACTAACCATACCAACTCAGATGGGGTCTTCCCATTTTAACCACCTGGGAAATGCAAGTCAAAAAATTAAACAGGGGTAAAACCCAAACATCCCCTTTTTATTAAATGTCTATATAAAATATGTAGATAACAAATATGTATTTATTTGTTTTTAATTGAAGTAAAATTGATTTACAGTGTTGTGTTAGTTTCAGGTATACAGCAAAGTGATTCAGTTCAGGTCAGGTCAGTTCAGTCATTCGGTCATGTCTGACACTTTGTGACCCGATGAACCACAGCATGCCAGGCCTCCCTGTCTATCACCAACTCTTGGAGTCTACTCAAACCCATGTCCATTGAGTTGGTGATGCCATCCAACCATCTCATCCTCTGTTGTCCCCTTCTCCTCCTGCCCTTAATCTTTCCTGGCATCAGGGTCTTTTCCAATGAGTCAGCTATTTGCATCAGATAGTCAAAGTATTGGAGCTTCAGCTTCAACATCAGTCCTTCCAATGAACACCCAGGACTGATCTCCTTTAGGATAGACTGGTTGGATCTCCTTGCAGTCCAAGGGACCCTCAAGAGTCTTCTCCAACACCACAGTTCAAAAGCATATCAATTCTTCGGCACTCAGCTTTCTTTATAGTCCAACTGTTACATCCATACATGACCACAGGAAAACCATAGGCTTGACTAGATGGACCTTCGCTGACAAAGTAATGTCTTTGCTTTTCATATGCTATCTAGGTTGCCGTCTATGGGGTCGCACAGAGTCGGACACGACTGAAGCGACTTAGCAGCAGCAGCAGCAGCAGGTTGGTCATAACTTTCCTTCCAAAGAGTAAGCGTCTTTTAATTTCATGGCTGCAGTCACCATCTGCAGTGATTTTGGAGCCCAGAAAAATAGTCAGCCACTGTCTCCACTGTTTTCCCATCTATGTGCCATTCAGTTAAATATATATATTTGAATATATGTGAACATATACATTCTTTTCAGGTTCTTTTTCATTATAGGTTATTATAAGATATCGTGTATAGTTCCCTGGGCTGTATAGTAGGTCCTTGTTGGTTATCTATTTTATATACAGCAATTTGTATCTGTTAATTTGAAACTCCTAATTTATCCTCCGCTCTTCCTTTTTGGTAACGATAAGTTTGTTTTCCACATCTGTGAGTCTATTTCTGTTTCGTAAATAAGTTTGTATCATGTTTTTGATTGCACATGTAAGTTATATCATATGACACTTGTCTTCCTCTGTCTGACTTAATGTGCATTTGGGTTTTTTTCAGAAGGGTGGAGTGAACTGTGTTGTCAGCCTTCTATTTTGTGAATCTCTGGTCCTGGCTTCCTTGGAAACCTCATGCATAGATTCGCCTCTCTGATTCCCTCAGGACCACTGGTGACCTGAAGAGTGGCAACTGGATTACGGCTCATGAACATGAAGGCTGAAAGCTTATGTCCAGAATGGACACAGTCAACCTTTGTTGGACGTTGAAATGTTGCTGGAGGTATACTCATGTACTGTTTCTAGATCTCCCTCTGTGGGAGCAAACAATGCAGCTTCAGTGGGGAGTACTTTAGCAAATTGTATACAATTGCCCAAATCTGCATTACTGATGCATATGATCAAAACCTGCCAATCCATTTAGCTGTTTTTCACAATGGAGTTACAACCAGAGTCAGAGGCATAGGCCAGGTACATAGGCTGTTTTAAACCCTGTCCTCATCCCATACTGCCAGCCAGCACTCAGTTGGAGCATGTGACAACAGTGGGAGGACGAGAGCCACTGCAGTTCACCAAGGATAATTTGTGAAAGGGTGAACTAGCTTAATCTAATTAACCTTATTGTCAGGGGTGAAGATTATCGCAATGACAGGTGTATCAAAAGTGTAAGATATCCATCAGAACCGTTTGTCGTTAAAATCCCAACCTAAAACTTCATTATTTTTGCTAAGAAATTGTAGAACATTCAAAAATTTTCTATCAAGTGCCTCACCGAGTGCTGAGCCTATCTTGTTGCTATGCATTAATTTTATTTTTCCATTGGAGACTTTGATGATAGTTCACATCTTCACTCTCTCTAACCTGGTAGCTCCTCTATGTCTTTGGGAGAGGAATTTGTAATTGCTGGAATATTCTTGGCCATCCTTCATTTGGAATTTATGTGGTAATTTCAGCAAAACCGAGACCTTGTGCAGCAGTTTTCATCTTTTTCAAGGCTGCCTTTATTTCTTGAGATGCTGGAGGGTTTCCAATTATTCCTTCTGGTCTCTTTGGATGTGAATCGTAACAGATCAGCTGAGAGTCGCAGTTCAACATTGTTAAGCTTATCAATATAAATATAATGTTAAACCCCTTTTAGATAATTGGAGTTATGTGTGAAAATGTGACCAATTTGTGCATAAATTGGTCCTACACTTCTTCCTGGCAAAGACAGAGAGAGAGGGAAAGAGAGACCAACCATATGTGAGGCTGGTTCGCTTCTTCTCAAGGACTTTTCTGCACTTGAATCCTTGATCTGGTTTTGTGGCTGCTGGCAGTTGGAAACCTGCAGGGGTTATGTGAAACCATAAGGTCTTTTGCCCCTTTGAACCGAATTCTTTCGTTCTAGAGGCTATCAAGTGAATATCAACAAGGCACTGAAACATCACACCAACGGGGAAAATGCAGACAGTCTTGAGAATTAAACGTCTCTGTTTGGACCACTACCAAATTCAAACAACCAAATGGAGAGACTGACGCCCATGGAGAAGGGAAGAGAGGGTGCTGCGGGAAATCCTGGAACTGACTCCTCCTGCTTGGAAACCTTGCTGTCACCTCGAGATCCTGGAAAGCTCATACTCTGCTGCGTGAGTGTTCGTGTGTGTGTGTGCGTGTATGTGTGTGTTGCCGGGTAGGGAGTGGGAACTAGTCCATTTCTCCAGTTGTGGGTCCTCCGGAGCGGGTTAAGAGGCAGGAGGTGATTATTATACAACTGCCCGAAGCATTTTACAGCTTAAGAGTGTTTAACAAAATCAATCCTTTCTACAATATTGAGCCAAGTATTATTATTCAAACTTTAGAGATAGAGGAATTGAGGTTCTCAGAAGATCAAGACAAAACAAAACAAAAACAGGAGTTTGAGGATACTCACAGCAATGTTCCATGACCACTCTGCGTGGTTCTTAAATTTTTAAACAGGATGTTTATTTTCCTGCAACAGAGCTACAATGGAGGTACATTTAAGGAAAAAGACCTGAGGCTCCTGTAACCTGTGGGGCCATCTGACAGGTTTCTGACAGGCCTGATGGTGAAGGCTATTCCTTGTTTCCATGAGCCTGGGTGTCACTGGGACTGGAGACCTTCCAACGGAGGCAAGGTTCTACCTCTCTGGGCCTATCTCAGGGCTCAGAGCAACAGACCTGCCCTGGTATTATAAAGGCCTCAGGGAAATGTAGACCCAAGTCCAGTGTCACCTTGGGAGGTCCACACTGCCATGACCGCTGGGCAGAACATGAGCCGGAACGATTCCCTCCATTCCAGCTCACTGAGAAGACACAGCAGCTACCTTCAAGCCCCACAGGTTTGACCTCTGACCTTAGGGGTGCTCAAGGTGGGAGGCTAGATAACAATTTCCTCCAAATGAAAAGGGTCCCAGACACACTTTGCCCTGGAAAGAGCCATTTTCTGGGAAAACCTGAGGTGACCATTTCAATCTGTGATTACAATTCCAAAAGAACTCTGGGATTTCATGGTCATTAGAATTTCCTCAATTCCTCATCCTTTCTCATCAATCTGCAGGAAAGGGTGTATATAAAGAGGTTTCTTGGACATCAAATGCTCTGTTGAAGCAGAAAGATGAGTGAAACAGACATGAATCAGAAAACATATGGATCCAATTTTGGTTTAAAAATTAATGGGAAAACACATTCTCATCAAACTCAAAACAATGAAAAATATTTCTTAAGCAGGCAAAAACTCCAAAATACAGCTGGGTTGGCCCAGCTCCACACAGATTCTTTAACGCCCCTGATCTCCTTCTTTGGTTTTCAAGAATAGCAAGACGAGCTGAAGGATGTTTGGAATGCATTAGGGCAGCACCAGTGAGATGTGGGCCTCCAGCGGCATGGACCACCAGGACAGGGTCCCAGAAAGACACTGGTGATGGTCGATGCTTCGACACCAGTCTCTCTGGTGCTGTAACCAGAAGGCAGATCCTAGGACTGAAGAGGGGCCCAGAAAGTAACAGTGACAGTGATGTTAGGCTCCCTCAGTGACCAAGAGTCTCATAAAATGGAATAGTGAAAACAAACCAAAGGGAAATTCATCTTCTATCATCCATCTGTTGGGTGGGGCTTCACTCTTGAGGAAGGAAAGTGTATCAGGTACAGGTCCCAGCCAGTCCTTCCCTGGTAAACCCCTCCTGTATCCTCCCCACACTCCCAGCCCCAGATCTGCAAAATCATGGTCTCTGAACTGCCTCCTGGGACGGTGCTTCTGAACTGAAGCTGTTCTCTGGTGCCAGGCCTACTGAAGGATCAAGGATGAGGCAGTCTGTTGATGGAAGTGACAAGCGAGGGGAGGGGGAAGTCTGAGCTGTCAGCTTCAGGGTGTATTCAGCCAGCCAGACCAGAGCCTCTAAATTGCCCACCATCTCCTAGATTTTGCTGGTTGACAAGGTTCCTGGACCTCATCCTCCTCAAATCCTTGAACCACCTCCTCATCTTGCCCCTCCTTCTCAGCCGATGATCATGCCTCTTACTTTAGAGACCAAACAGAAGCCACCAGCTGAAGTGCACCCCCAAAATGTTAGCACACACCACTCCACTCACATCGAACCCCATCCTCTTCTCTTTCTTTCTGTGTCAGGAGAGAGAAGGGCCCCTCTGTCCAAGCTGATCCATCCAGCTGTGTGTGTGGGAGGGGGGGGGATACGGGGGGTCCTGTCTCTCTGCTTCCTCTGAAGCCCTGAGAATCTCCATTCTCTGCTTCGTTTCAGACATCTTCTTCATGAGCTGTTTTCTGGTCGGGGTTGAAATGCTCCATCTCAGAGCCAGACTACCTAGCCTGGTGACTTTAAGGATGGTACCTGGCTCTCTGTGCCTGGTGTCACCATCTGCAAAAAGATGATACAAGTTTCCATCTAATGTGCTTGTTTTGGAGACTGAAAGAATTAGTACATAGAAAACACTCATAATAGTAGCTGGCTCATCATAAGCTTTAAACAAGGGTAGGTTCTCCCTGCTTCTTTTCTGCTGATATTTGCAAGTGCTCAAATCTCTCATATTTAGGAAGAAATTCTTTCTCACCCTCACAGCCACCTCCAACTCTTGTCTTCACCCCTGTGATTTCTTCCTCCTAAATACACAGAGAAAATCTTTCTGCTTCTCTGCACTGAAGTTGCTTACACCATGCACTTCCTGCCACTAGATCCAAAGGATGAGTTTCCACACACGATCTCTCACCTCTGTTCACCCTTGACCCTGGAATCTGTTTGACCTTTTCTAATGTGACTCCATTAACCTTCACACCCTACCCTGGGGCAAGTCCTCCTTAGCACCTCTTAAGGAAAAAAGTGATGTCTTTGGGAGTCTGGCCTCACCTTTTCTGGCCTGCTGACCCCTGCTTGCCCTCTCTAGCCAAGTCCTCTCTCCTGAGCCCCACTGAGAAAGGACATTCAGACGCTTCACAGACATTTAGCTCTGCCTCTCCCCATCATCCTGAGCTGGACCTCCTTAGGAGCCCCTACATCTATGAGGTATATCACTGAGCACCCTGTAGCCCAAAACAATGGCCTAGGGCTCATTCTTAAGCATTTGTCCCTCCCTCACTCTGATCCTATTTCCTAGATAGGATAAAGTAGGATAGGTAAAGTGTCTGTCTAGAATGCAGGAGACCTGGGTTGGATCCCTGGGTCAGGAAGATTCCCTGGAGAAGGAAATGGCAACCCACTCCAGTACTCTTGCCTAGAAAGTCCCATGGATGGAGGAGCCTGGTGCAGGCTACTGTTCATGGGGTCGCAAAGAGTCAGACACGGCTGAGCAACTTCACTTTCACTTTCACTCTGATCCTATTTCCTAGATCCCCATCAGATCCCTGGGCTTGTCTCCAGCTCTGACTCAGACCACTACTCTTCTCCCCCACCTCGTTTCTGCGATTTCTTATGCTCTCGGGCCTCCAGCCATTCACCCTCCATCCATCCTCACACTCCAACAGGGAGCGCCCTCTCCACGTGCCTGTCACTGCCACCACCACCACTCCCATCCCCACTGAACAACCGTGAATGGGTTTCTGTCACTCTGAGGATAAAGGTCCAACTCCCTTACCCAGTCTCAGACTTTTGGGCCTACTGGTGTCTGCTAATTGCCAATGGGAATTCTCCATTTCTTTCTTCTTCTTTTTTTTTTTTTGTTTTCTGCTTCAACCACATAAAGTTTTTGTGGGTATTTGTCATGTGTTGGTTGCCCAGCATCTGAATAGTTTACTTTGATTAGGGGAAATCCCCAGCGTGAATCTACACCCAAAGGGCTGCAGATATTCCCTTTCTCTGCTCTTTGGCATCTTTCATGAGTTGATATGGGCTTCCCTAGTAGCTCATCTGCCTGCAATGCAGGAGACCCAGGTTTGACCCCTGGGTCAGGAAGATCCCCTGGAGAAGGAAATGACAACCCACTCCAGTATCCTTGCCTGGAAAATTCCATGGACAGAGGAGAATGGAATCCTACAGTTCATGGGGTCACAAAGAGTAGGACACGACTGAGTGACTAACACACACATGAGTTCATGTAACTCAGATCGTCCAGATAAGTGCCCAATGATGGGACTCCAGAAATAATGTCCTAATGAACTTTCCTATGGGATAAGCTTGACTACAGTCTAGGAGATCCAGCTTCCTTGGGCTCCTGTCTGGTTCTGAAGCCCTCCTGTCCTTTGAACAGCATCTAATATTCTTCCCCAAAACTCCTCCTTATCTGAAGTTATCTAGAGATGGTTTCTAGTGTCTGTAATTAAGAACTCTGATGGTTACAAGGAGTTTCTTGCAGACACTCAAACATTTGCTAAGTCCCCTACATGCAAACTTTCAAAAATGGTAACACGCCTGCCAGCCCCTATATGCCAGCTGTTATCCTGCATTACTGTACTTTTCAAGGTATTGTACTGTAAAAATGTTTCGTTATTTTTTGTGTTTGTTTTTCATGTATGTATTATTGGTGTGAAAAAGGTTATAGACTTATTGCTGTACAGTACCATAGAGCTGTGTTAGTTGGGAACCTAGGCTGACTGTGTTGGACTTAGGAACAAATTGGACCTTGGAACACACTCACAGAACAGAACCTGTTTGTATGCAGGGGACTTACTGTACAAGGTGTGTGAGTTGCCTCTGTGTGTGCTATACTTTGCTCACTCCTCCTCACTCTCAGACCTGCATTTAAAAATCTGTTCTTTGTCCAGAGCCTCACCGAACCTTTCTTGCTTAGATCAGTTTAGGTGCCCCTATAGAATGTTTCTGGAGCTCTGTTTTTTCCTCTCTTATGCGTTCATCACCCTTTCATGTGATCACTTGCTAAATCGTCTCCATCACTGGATGCAAGATGGTGAAGGACTTCCTCTGTCTTTCTTACTCTTGCTTTCCCGGGGCGCAGTACTCAGTACAGCATTTGTCACACAGCAACACTCACTAATGTTTACTGAGTGAGTGGATGGACTGCAGCCTCATTCCACTGTCTGAAGTGGTCTTCTCTGAATCTTTCTTTCAGCTCACAAGTCCTTGGAATAGAGTGTGAATCACTTGCCTAACTCATCTCCGAGCTTCGCTTCCTAGACTGCTGTACCCATTCTCTTTGGCAGAGGCCCCCATCTACAGCCACATCCACAGGCCTGGACTCTCTCTTGGGAGGAACAGGTCTGTGATGTGTCATTCTGTGGACTGGTGCATAAGATGTCCCAGAAGCTCTTAACCAAGAACCAGCTAGAGGTGCAACACTCTGCCAGAGGCACTGGAAGATTCGAGAAAGCTGGAGAGCAACAGCGATGAGAAGATGTCAGTCCCCCCAACTAGAATGTCAGTTCTGTGTGAGCAGGCTACTTTTCTTTTTTTCCCCCTTCTCTATTTCCCGGCCTAGAGCAGTGCTTAGCGCATGGTGAGGACTTAATATGCATTAACTGATTGACTGAATGTGCATCACTTACAATAAAGCAACATAAAATGCATACAAACATCTTCTTGATAATTCACAGACAGGACATTCAGAAAATATTCCAGAGAGTAAGGCATGTACATGGCATGATATTGCCCAGTACCTGCTATCACTGACTGAAGATGGGCAAAGTTTAAATGTCACAACTTTGTTTGGATCACACCAGAAATGTTTAATATATGGACTTTCACGACGTTACCTAAACACTTGGCCTTCCTCTCAACATCCTAAACATTTGTTTGTGAATTGCCTTGATTTGGGACTTATATTTCTGAAGCATACACCCAAGGGAAGGGACTCAGGACTGTCCTCACCCACCTCTGTCCATGGCTCTTTTCCACAAAAATACCTATTCCTTCTAGGTCATCCTTTTGGTCACTGCCTTCCCTGCAGCTCTACCCAGCTCCCATGGAAGGCCTCCTTCATGTCAGACTTCCTCCGAGAAACCACTCTGGACCCTCAGCCCATCTTCTCCTGCCCGTCTCTGAATACATCTGGGACCCAATTTCATCTGGACTGCTGCTCTGGTTGTGTCATTGATAAGTTAGCTGACAAAGGCAAAATGAAGTCTAAGACAAAATGAACCATCCATTGATTCATAACCACACAGCAAAGGAGTCTCTCTGGTCACTTTCCTGGACAGGGGTTCAAGGAAACATTAGAAAGAAGAATACACATTATGAAGCAAAAAGGGGAGCTATTGAGACAGTCTCTGATTCGCAAAGGCTGATCAAGGTGGGGTCCTGGAAGCTGGGGAGACTAACTGGTCTTGAGGTATCGTTGGCAACCCTGGGTTGGCTGCAGTTTGGGAGAGGAAGGATCCTTCAGGGCTGAGTGGAGGGTTTTCTGTGCTGGGCTACTTCCTGGAAGCAGTGGGGGATGGGACTTCTGGCTGCCATGGCCGGCCGTCTCTCAAGTCTGAGCACAGCTTATGGGCTGCCACGAGGCAGAAATCATGTCTCACACGTTCCTTGTATGTGCTTCACTTCTTGGCATACAGCCAGCACTCAGTCCTACTTCCAGATTTAATGTGAAGACTTGTTGAATTGGCTTTGGGGGAGGAAAGGTACTGTATGACATACTCACCTAGTATATCTGTGTGCTCAGTGTGTAAATTTCCATAAATTTCCATATCGGGAAAATGGGAAGATTGATTTAAGGAAAGGGCATGGATGGATATGTACATACATCACTATTTCCAATATCCCCTATCAAAGAAATCCACTTCTGAATGTGTGTGTCCTCAAAGTCGAGCGGGTTGTGAGGTGTCTGGCCAAGTGTCTGAGGCTCTGGCAAAGCAGCAGTCAGGAGACGGGTGTGTCCTACAGAGCACAGTCCTGGCTGTCCCCTCTCCAGGGTACACCTGAGCTGCACTGGCTCTGTGTCTCCATGAACTAGCCAGTGTCCATCAGGATGGAGGTGCTCTGACAGATCCAGGAGTTGCCCTCCAGCATTGGGTAAGCAGATAGTGCAGAGAAGGGGCATACCATGACAGGGCTGCCTGTGTGAATGAAGATGAAAACTTCACATTGACATTATGGAGCCTGGTGTGCTACTGAGCCACTGGAAACACTAGTGAAAAACACAATTTAGTGGTGAAAACCCACCGAGCATAAGGAAAAGTAGGTGCTCAATAAACATTTGTTAACTGAAGGATTGGACAAATTCACGTTCTTAAAAATAATGCCTTCCAGTAGCTCTGGACCCACCACTACTGACTCCATTATGCATTTTGACCACACATTGGTATGAGGTGTCATGATAGCAGACCAGTGGGGAATGGCATCTGGTGGGGAGGGGCATTCCCTAGGCTTAGGTCAAGTGACATGGCTTAGTGAGAATGAGGAGCTGGGGTGCTGGGAGACAAGGCAAGATGCAACATAGCTAAACTGTTCCTATTCCTTCCTTTAATGATCAGGTACTTGGGGATGAGGGTGGGGCTTCCCTGGTGACTCAGAAATAAAGAATCCACTTGTCAACGCAGAAAACAAAGGTTTGATACTTAGGTTGGAAATATCCCCTGGAGAAGGAAATGGAACCCACTCCAGTATTCTTGCCTGGAAAATTCCATGACAGAGGAAACTAGTGGGCTATAGTCCATGGAGTTGCAAAGAATAGGACATGATTTAGAGACTAAACAACAAAAAAATTTGGGGGTGGGAGGAGCACCCTAAGGAGGTTGGCATTGAACTTGGCTGTCTCTGCAGAGGGAAACCATGTCCAGCACAAAATCTTTCCAGTTGCTGGCTATGACTTTGCATCTCTTGTTGATTTTTTTTTTTTTTTTTGTCCTCAAAATTAAATGACAGAGTCATTGTGTGCTTGGAGCTTCCATGGTATAAATGCAGTGGTCAGTCTTTTGATAAATAGACTTTGAAATGCTCTACATATGCCTACAGTGAGCTTTTATCCATTTGGCTAATTTTATTCTTTGTAAGGCACAAAAGACAGGGGAAAATGGCCCTGTGATTAGATCTGGCTCTGAGACTAGGAGAGGGAAGTGGAATTTGAGCTGCCCTACAAAGCATGAGCAAAGCATCCTTTGTAAAAAGGTAGAATCAGAGCATCAGGGGGTCCTGGGGCTGGGAGGGACCTTGGAACCCCTCTGGCCCTATGACTCTCAACATTAACCCTCTAGTCTGGGGCTCAGAGTCGCCTGGGGAAGTTTTTAATCATGCACATGCCTGTTGGGCCAAATTGACCAGAATCTCTGGACAAAGAGCCTAGCCATTTGTATTTTTAAAAGTGCTCCCCGGGCTGGAAGTGGGTGGAGGGTAATATAATAAAGCGAGCTTGCTCTCCCAATACCATGTTCAGAATCAGGCTCCACCACTTTTCTGCCTCTGATGCTTTTCTTAAAAAAAGGTAGGAAAGTAGCGTGTATCTCCTAGAGTTGTTGTGGCCAGTATGTGTGATCATCCCTGTGGGTTTTTCAGAGCAGAGTCTAGCAGTAAGTGTCCACCATGACAAAGACCAGGGCGAGGAGGAAGGCTAAGTCAGCAAACCGATGACCCAACCCAGCTGCCCTCTCAGCCCAGAAGGGCCTTCCTTGGTATCCTTTCCTCCTTTGAACAGCCTGGCTATTGGAAGGGGTGCCCTGATCTGATCTTACGTAGCTCTGCCTCTGGACACAATTGCCAGCTGACCCTGGTCCTCGTCCTTATGTCATCTGTAGTCTGGGTCCTGGGCAGCACTGGCTTTGGCCCACTAAACCCTAAGAGCAAGAGTTCAGGCCACTGTGGAGGGCCGTTTGTCCCAGGACAGCTCGGTCACACCTCAAAGCAGAACTTTCGCATGGTTCTCTGATTTTAAGACACCTACCAGGGTGTCTTCCTACCCTGGTGTCTTATTCAAGTTTCCCCTCAGTCAAGCCATGCCAAATGATGGGTGGATGCGAATGAATACCTGCTGTGGGAGGGAAGCGCACACCTTCCAGGCTGCAGCTCTTGATGAGCAGTGCGCACATTTGCTGAGGAATCAGGACATAAAAACAAATGTGGCAATTTCATCAGATGAACAATTCCAGCATTTAACCAAATGTTAACTATCTCAGGCCAATCCAACCAGCAGTTAAAGTATCCATCCTGAGTGTAAGACACAGAGCTGGGTGCCAAGAGGGAGGCCGTGGTGACTTGGCCCAGAGACAGGGCCCAGAGACAGAGGCAGGCGTGCCTGGTGACAGGACTCGGGAAAGGGCTGAAGGCGAAGTTCTTGCAGACTGGGTATAAATTGATGAGCTATAATCCAGGCCAGCATCACAACCACATCACCTGTAGTCTTCCCTGGACCCCGTGCTCACTAGGGCGCCATACTTGGTTTATGGTACTCCTGTTGCCATCTTGAAATTCTTAATAATCTTTAAATGAAGTGTTCTGTTTTCATTTTGCATTGGACTCTGCAAATTATGTAGCTGGTCCTGGATTGAACTGTAAATGTACATGGCCTACTGACACCAACACTGTCCTTCCTGCTCCTCCTGCTCCACCCTCAGTGGCCAAAGCCACACATCTCCCTGGCTCTGGGGATGGATGAACAATGAAACCTGAGCACCTCTACCACCGTGAGCCCTGCTGCTTGTTGTCAAAGGATCTGTGTTTTGCTAAATTTTCCCCAAAGTTGCACAAGAAGAGCCCTATATGTGTATGCATTTATACACATACACACACTCATCTGGAAACTCATACCTTGGCCAGGAGAAAACTCTGCTTTTTCTGTGTCCTTAGCTACCCTGAGAGGTTCAGGAAGCTTTTCTCTGTCTTTTTGAAAAAAGATGAGGATGAGTTAGGTGTTTGCTCCAAGCCCCAGCCCCCTGAAGTCTAGTTCTGAGACCCAGCATCAAGGAACATGTCATGATTTTGATGGCTGTTCAGCTTGAGTTTTCATATCCATCTCTGTGCTCTGAGGTTGGCAGACCAGGAAATTATGCACATTTTATGGAGGAGAAGAGTGAAGATCTGATAACAAGTGGTTGTTTGTTTCCCCCAGTGCTCTGCTCAGCTGAAGATTGAGGGAAAGGAACAAAAATTCCACCCACAATCTGTCATGGTCGTCGCTTCCATGCCCTTCTTGGGTGGAGCACTGTGCTAGCAGCCCCCTTTGGAAGGAGAGGTCTGGACATTGCGAGGCGGTGAGGAGGGCTGCTGGGAGACACTGGAAGGGGTTAGCTCCCTGCCAGGAATCTCCACTGGAATATGAAGGAGAAAGGGATTCTGAAAATAACTTCAGGCCTGGATGACTGGGCTCGGCAACCCTGCCCTCCAGCGGCAGCTCCTTCCTGCCAAGCACACCTTCTGAAGTCCTTAGAGCATTAGCAGACAAAACCAGTCACCTCTGGAGATCAGAGATGCACAGAGAGGCACAGAATTCCACTGTTGCAGAACTTTGAGAATTTCACCAGATCCCTTAGAGAGACCACTTGGAAATCCTACTACCCATTAGCTTTCCATGCCCCGAGGGCTCTGTTGGGCAATTGAGGCCCAGGGCCCAGTGGTTTGGACCAGAGGCATGTACCTAATTCTACTGGGTCAGTCTTTCCCTGAGTTTGTAACCTGGACCTGAGGTTCTGGTGGACTGGTGGCCCTGAAGTGCTGAGAACATCTAGAGGGTGGCTCAACCCTCTTCTACCACATGGATATGGAAGGAGAGAAAATCCTTTAGTGGAGGGAGCAGATGGAAGCTGAAAGGGAACCTGTCAGCCCTAGAAGGATGGAGAGTGCACTCATTATCCTCCTGGACCCTTCTGCTTCTGGGAGCCTCTTACCTCAGAATGATGCCCACCTGGGATCACTCTCTAGGCTGCTTGTATGCAGTGGTGTGCAAGGCACAATCATGGGGCCCAGGGGTGATGACTACAGAGAGTCACCTCCTCTGGGTTTTTTCCTGCCTCATCAGACAGCTCTTCTGTTTTCCATTGTTGTGACCCATGTGGTCAATATATACCCTTCCTTCAATTTCCACAACAAATTACTCAGACATTCTGGGCACTTGATTTTCTGAAATTATTTTGGTGAGTTAATATGAGTGCATGGACAAGCAGAAGACAAATTCCATATTGATGCTCTTGTCCCTAAGAGAGACATGGCCACTTCATAGAATACTGTGCCAGCACCATCTCCATCAGCCAGCTGTCACCCTCCTCCCATCCCCAAGTGACTGATCAGTTAAGAGGAATGGTCAAGCTGTCTTCCAGGCTATCTTGTCTCTGAACACCCCAGCTCCTCAGAGTCTCACCTTCTCTACAAAGTTTCATCAAAGAACTTTGAATCAATGACAGTGGCCTTTGGGAGAGGAATCCACTGGGGGTGGGGGGTGGGGGATACCCCAGCATCCCTGTTTGTGACACAGTCAGACCTAGAATTCAGGCATCCTGTCCTTCAAGGCTACTTCAAGGTGACCCTAGTAAGAAACCCAACACCTCACCATGACAGATCCGGTGTCTGGCACCCAAGTAAGTGCATATTTTTTCACTGTTGAACGCACATTTTTGATGCTTGAGATATTCCATAAAATTTAACAATTTAAAATATACAGTTTCATAAGTTTTGTACAGGTTTATAGTAACACAATGGCCACATAATCAAGACTTCAAAAATTTCCATCACCCCCAAATCCTCTTGTGTAGCTGATTATGAGCCCTATACAACTATTGGTCTGCTTTCTGTTGCTATAGAATTTCAAATAAATGAAATCAGACAGAATGTACTACTTTCTGCCTGACTTTCATGCAGCATAACACCTTTGGGCTCATCCAAGTGGTAATAAGTATCACTACTTCTTTCTTTTTCACTCATTGCTAAGAACTATTCCATTGTATGGATATACCACAATTTGTTTATCCACTTGCAGGTTGGTGGATATTTGAGTTATTTCCAGTTTTAGTTTATTATGAATAAAGCTACTAAGAATGCCTCCATACATGTCTCAACATGGGCATATGTTTCATTTCTCTTAGGAAATAAATATCTAGGAGTGGAATCTGGGTCATAAGGTACATAGGTGTTTAATTTTATAAGAAACTGCCAAGTTGTTTTACAAGTGGCTGAACCATTTTGCTTTCTCACCTTCACTACATGAGACTTATGATTGTCTCAAGTCTTTACTAACACTTGATAGTATCCGTTTTTGTATATTAGTTCTTTTAATGGGTGTACATCTCTTTTTTAATTTACATTTCCTGAATAACCAATGATATTAAACATTTTCTCATACATGCATTTGCCTTCTTTGAATTTTCTTTGTTGAAGCACTTGTTGAAATCATTTGACCATATTTCAGCCAGGTTTTATGTTTTTTTTTTTTTTATTATTCAGTTCAGTTCAGTTCAGTTCAGTCGCTCAGTCGTGTCCAACTCTTTGCGACCCCATGAATTGCAGCACGCCAGGCCTCCCTATCCATCACCATCTCCCGGAGTTCACTCAGACTCATGTCAATCAAGTCCGTGATGCCATCCAGCCATCTCATCCTCAGTCGTCCCCTTCTCCTTCCGCCCCCAATCCCTCCTAGCATCAGAGACTTTTCCAATGAGTCAACTCTTCACATGAGGTGGCCAAAGTACTGGAGTTTCAGCTTTAGCATCATTCCTTCCAAAGAAATCCCAGGTTTGATCTCCTTCAGAATGGACTGGTTGGATCTCCTTGCAGTCCAAGGGACTCTCAAGAGTCTTCTCCAACACCACAGTTCAAAAGCATCAATTCTTCGGTGCTCAGCTTTCTTCACAGTCCAACTTTCACATCCATACATGACCACAGGAAAAACCATAGCCTTGACTAGGCGGACCTTAGTCGGCAAAGTAATGTCTCTGCTTTTGAATATACTATTCAGGTTGGTCATAACTTTTCTTCCAAGGAGTAAGCGTCTTCTAATTTCATGGCTGCATACGAATTATTAATATATTCTTGCCTTTTTATTTTATTAGTGATTTTCTCCAATGAAAAAGTTTTTAATTCTGATGAAGCTTACTTTTTGTTTTTCTTTTGGTTTATACTTTTTGTGCCATATCTAAGAAACTTTTGCCTAGCCCAAGGTCACAATTTTTTTCTATTTTTTTCCCCCAAATTTTTGGTTTTATGCTTTACATTTGGTAATCCATTTTTTCCTTTTCCCTCTTTTTTTTTTAAAAATTTAATCTTTATTTTATATTGGAATTGAGTTGATTCACAAGGTTGAGTAAGTTTCACGTGTACTGTACAGTAATTCTGTTATACTGTCTCGCTATAGGCCTCCTTCCCACCATCCTTTCCTTCTCTCATCTTTTGGGGCACCCCCACTGTCATAGTTAGAAAGAGCAATAATAACGTGCAAGAGACCACGTTGGACCACTTAGCGTCTTCAAACATCAAGGCTTGAAAGAATGAAAAATGTTACGAAACATGAATCCCTCACTTGTAACATCAGGAAAAAGAGGCCCAGAAAGTTTAAGACACTTGCTCAATGTCACAGCACCGGGAAATGGCAGAGACGGGAACAGATCCCAGGTTTCCCAATTGCCCATGGTGTTTGATGCTCATTTTCCATCCCAACAGCCTCCCTCTGTGGACCTTCTCTGAACACCAGTGGCTCACCATTTCTCGGAACTTTACAGAACCATCTGGAGAGGGAGTATTCTCAAGTAGAGTTTGACACAGACCTGCCTGTGGAAGGAAAATGACAGAAGGCTTGAGTTAAGGGCACTGATCCCTTTCCAAAGTGGTCATCTGAAAGTGCTCAGTTGCCTACTAATCGGTCCCACACTGTCACACATTTCAGGCCATGGAGATGTCCCATGATCCAGACTTCTATCAGACTTTTGTTCCTTCATCCGTGGCTGGTGCATGGCCACCATTGGTTGTAGACAGAGTGTGCAGCAAGTATAGACGCATTACACCAGCAGCGGGAATGGACACTGTCCCCACCACATGACTTCAGGGTCTAGGTTGGAAGAGTGAGTACCAACCTTGCCTTCTGGTGCCGCTAGAGGCGGTACCCTAGGGGAGTGTGTTGTCCAGGAACATCCGCCCTGGCAGGGACATCACAGGCCTGATGTGATGGGGAAAGTGAGTACTGGAGGAGATGTGACGTGTTCCTTTGCAGATGGGGAAAGTGAGTACTAGAGGAGATGTGACGTGTTCCTAACATCACACAGCAAAGTTGCATCATGCACTTAAAAGTACAGAAATTCAACTCTGGACATTATTCAGTTCAGTTCAGTCACTCAGTCATGTCAGACTTTTTGTGACCCCATGGATTGCAGCATGCCAGGCCTCCCTGTCCATCACCAACTCCCAGAGCTTGCTCAAACTCATGTCCATCAAGTCGGTGATGCCATCCAACCATCTCATTCTCTGTCGTCCCTTCTCCTCCTGCCTTCAGTCTTTCTCAGCATCAGGGTCTTTTCCAATGAGTCAGTTCTTTGCATCAGGTAGCCAAAGTATTGGAGTTTCAGCTTCAGCATCAGTCCTTCCAATGAATATTCAGGAATGATCTCCTTTAAGATTGACTGGTTGGATTCCCTTGCAGTCCAAGGGACTCTCAAGAGTCTTCTCCAAGACCGCAGTTCAAAAGCATCAATTCGTCAATGTTCAGCTTTCTTTATAGTCCAACTGTCACATCCATACATGACCACTGGAAAAACCATAGCCTTGACTAGACGGACCTTTGCTGGCAAAGTAATGTCTCTGCTTTATAATATGCTGTCTAGATTGGTCATAACTTTTCTTCCAAGGAGCAAGTGTCTTTCAATTTTATGGCTGCAGTCACCATCTGCAGTGATTTTGGAGCCCCCCCAAAATAAAGTCTGCCACTGTTTACATTGTTTCCCCACCTATTTGCCATGAAGTGATGGGACCAGTTGTCATGATCTTTTCAACATTCATTTTTCTGAATGTGGAGTTTTAAGCCAACTTTTTCACTCCTCTCTTTCACTTTCATCAAGAGGTTCTTTTTATTTCATCAAGAGCAGTGGCTGTGCAGCACTGGAGTGGCTGAGAGGAGATACTCCACATCCAAGGTCAGAGAACCCCAGTAAGATGGTAGGTGCTGAGGGAAGGCATCAGAGAGTAGACAGACTGAAACTACAATCACAGAAAACTAACCAATCTAGTCACCTAGACCACAGCCTTGTCTAACTCAATGAAACTATGAGCTATACTGTGTAGGGCCACCCAAAATGGACAGGTCATGATGGACAGTTCTGACAAAATGTGGTCCACTGGAGAAGGGAATGTCAAATCACTTCAGTATTCTTTCTTTGAGAACCCCGTGAACAGCATGAAAAGTCCAAAAGATAGGACACTGAAAGATGAATTCCCCAGGTCGGTAGATGCCCAATATGCTACTGGAGATCAGTGGAGAAATAACTCCAGGAAGAATGAAGAGATGGAGCCAAAGCAAGATTGAAGGCGGGAGGAGAAGGGGATGACAGAGGATGAGATGGCTGGATGGCATCACCGACTCAATGGATATGAGTTTGGGTAAACTCTGGAAGTTGGTGATGGACAGGGAGGCCTGGCATGCTGCAGTCCATGGGGTCACGAAAAGTCTGGCACAACTGAGCGACTGAACTGAATTGAATTGAAGAGGCTCTTTAGTTCTTTGCTTTCTGCCATAAGGGTGGTGTCATCTGCATATCTGAGGTTATTGATATTTCTCCCAGCAATCTTGATTCCAGCTTGTGCTTCATCTAGCCTGGCTTTTCTCATGATGTACTCTGCATATAAATTAAATGAGCAGGGTGACAATATATAGCCTTGATGTACTCCTTTTCCTATTTGGAACCAGATGGCCCTGGGCCATCTCAAAGGGCTTGTTGTCCCATGTCCAGTTCTAACTGTTGCTTCCCTACCTGCATACAGGTTTCTCAAGAGGCAGGTCAGGTATTCCCATTTCTTTAAGAATTTTCAACAGTTTGTTGTGATCCACATAGTCAAAGGCTTTGGCATAGTCAATAAAGCAGATTTTTTTTGGAACTCTCTCACTTTTCAATGATCCAGTGGATATTGGCAATTTGATCTCTGGTTCCTCTGCCTTTTCTAAATCCAGCTTGAACATCTGGAAGTTCACGGTTCACATACTGTTGAAGCCTGGCTTGGAGAATTTTGAGCATTACTTTGCTAGTGTGTGAGATGAGTGCAATTGTGCTGTAGTTTGAGCATTCTTTGGTACTGCCTTTCTTTGGGATTAGAATGAAAACCACTAATTCATTCCTTTTGTTTGATGAGACAAAGTAAAAGTTATATTTTAATGTGTACTCTTTATTATATATTTCATAATTGCATTGGAGTTACCACATAGAAATTACTGAATTAATGTTATCTTCAGAAATCCACATATACTGTGCTTTACAGCTGATTTAAATTATATGTAGCCAAAATAACACTTGAAATGGGGTTTTCATCTTACCTAACCCTCTGTGAAGGATGTGATTCTGTGTAGTTGTTTAAATTGGGGCAGGTGGGGGAATGGAGGGGAATCTTGACTCCTAATTAAGCACTCTTTCCCCAGCATCAATCTGCCTTTGTCTTTCAGGGAAGTGTCTAATTTTTGTCTGTTTGCCCGTCTTCAAGAAAAACAGGGGGAGGAGGGTGCAGGATGGTGCTTTGGCCAGGAAGTTTGGAGATGGAGGGAAATGCAAATAGCAAACGTCCAAGAAATGGAGTTTCTGATGGACTCAACAATAAGGGCTTAACCTGCAAAGCATCCCTCACCCAACTCCCAGCCCACCAGGGCTGCAGTTCAGCTCCTGGGGCTGAGAACAGCTCTTGCCATCTCTCTTTAATGCTGGGTCTTCCTCTGGGTTCTTCGTCTCTCTGGGAAGTGACTGTGTACAGGGAGACTGTAATTGGCACGCTGTGACACTCCTGTCTGCAAGTGTCTCTCTAAGAGCAGCACATTTCAGCCTTTATCTGGTGATGGCTGCTACCTGAGAAAGGCCCTGGGCCATCTCAAAGGACTTGTAGCAGTTAATTGTGCCTGTTAGGACCAGCAATTAGCTGGGAACTATGGACTTCGAAGCTCCAACACCCACCAGCTTTCAGCTCCTTTCTCTCCCTTTCACTTAACCAGCCGAGCCTAATAGAGGCAATGAAGGACAGGTAGCGGCGATGCAGTCAGGACGGGGGGCGGGGGCTAGCCGGGTCTTCATCAGCGCCGCCCCCTTTGAGTCCCACAGTCCACCACCGCTCCCCCACCCCGCCCCAGAGAACCGCAAGGAGAAGCGGGCACCAGATGCCGATCTCGTGCCATAAATACTCTCTGTTTATTGCAGGACTGGGGCTGGAGGCTTATTAATCGGTATTGGGAGTCATGCTGCCCCTGTTTGTACAGTTTAAGCGTGAGTTGGAAGATGACAATAAAAAACTAATTAGGCCCAGGTCATAAAGGGGACCACATGCATGGGGTCTGCTGGTTACTATGGGCACACGATGGTTTCGGTGGAAACGCGAGGCAGAACATCTGAAAATTAAGACAATAAATCAGTTTCATTGAATAAAAGCCATGCATTTACCCATTAATTAAGGATAATGGTATCCTATAAGCTTTTGTGTACCATAGGTAATTGTTACACCTTACCGTAATAATATACATTGAAGATTAAAAATCTCTTTACAGGTATTTGACTAACACACTCTCCTCTGTTTCTAGAAAGAACTAAAGATGTGTGCCCAATCCTGCATTCAGGCTCCATGACCATTTTGGTCTGGTTACTTAGTCCTAACTCCTGGGTGTTCCTCCCTGCTGGTCAAGTGAATCTCCATCCCAGGGACAGGGACACAGCCTAGTGTAGTGAATTTGTGTTTTATTTTGTTTACCTAACCACCATCCTATCCCCTTTTTTGCAAAGCAGAAGGGGGAGGAGGGAGGTGGCCATTGTTCCCCTGTTTGTAGTCCTGGGGTGGTCAGTCAAGGCGGGCATGCCATCAAGGCTCAGCTAAGGAAGTTCTCTGCCCCAGATTTTGGAATCTGAGCAGCGAAATGGAAGAACAAAGACAGGACTATCAGTGGGATTCTGTGTTGGAGACCTCTAAGACTTTCCTTAGTCATCCTTGGTGGTGAGTGAAATAACAGGCGTCCAAAGGCATTCACACCCTAATCTCTAGAATTTAAGAATATGTCACTTTACGTGGCAAAGACACTTTGCAATGATGATTAAGGGCATAGATTTCATGATGGGAAATTAGCTTGAATTGTCCAGGTGTATATGGTATAATCGAGAGTTCTTAAAAGAACAGCATGTTTCCTAGGTGGGTCAGAAAAAGACATGATCATAAAAGAAGTGCTAGAGATGAGACATGAGAAGGACTCAGCCGCCATTCTTGACCGTTCTTGAAGCCGGAGAAGGCAGTGAAGCATATTGTCTCTCCCCTAGAGCAGGGGTCTCCAACCTCCAGGATCTAATGCCTGATGATCTCAGATGGAGCTGATTTAATAATAATAGAAATAAAGTGCACAATAAATGTAATGTGCTTGACTCATCTCAGAACCATTCACCCCCCAACTTGGCCCATGGAAAAATTGTCTTCCAAAAAACTAACTGGCCCCTGATACCGAAAAGTTTGGGGACCTCTGCCCTAGAGCCTCCAAAAAGAAAGGCAGCCCTTTCAACACTATGAATTTAGTCTGGTAAAATCTGTATCAGGTCTATAGAACTATAAAATCATAAATCTGTTTTCTTTAAGTCACTGAATGCGTTTGTTACAGCCACTGAATGTGTTTGTTACAGCAGCAATAGAAACATAATACACCCTCTTGAGTCTACGTCCTCCATTCTAACCAGCCTCTTTCTGCTGCTTTTAACCAGCCCTCAGTTCAGTTCAGTAGCTCAGTTGTGTCTGACTCTTTATCTTTATGACCCCTGCGGACTGCAGCACACCAGGCCTCCCTGTCCATCACCAACTTCCAGAGCTGACTCAAACTCATGTCCATCGAATAGGTGATGCCATCCAACCATCTCATCCTCTGTCATCCCCTTTCCTCCCGCCTTCAGTCTTTCCCAGCATCAGAGTCTTTTCCAGTGAGTCAGTTCTTCATATCAGGTGGGCAAATTATTGGAGTTTCAGCTTCAGCATCAGTCCTGCCAGTGAATATTCAGGACTGATTTCCTTCAGGATTGAATGGCTGGATCTCCTTGCTATCCAAAGGACTCTCAAGAGTCTTCTCCAACACCACAGTTCAAAAGCATCAGTTCTTCAGTGTTCAGCTTTCTTTATAGTCCAACTCTCACATCCATACATGACTACTGGAAAAACCATAGCTGTGACTAGATGGACCCTTGTTGGCAAAGTAATGTCTCTGCTTTTTAATATGCTGTCTAGGTTGGTTAAAGCTTTTCTTCCAAGGAGCAAGCATCTTTTAATTTCATGGCTGCAGTTACCATCTGCAGTGATTTTGGAGCCTGAGGAAATAAAATCTGCTGCTGTTTCCACTGTTTCCCCATCTATTTGCCATGAAGTGATGGGACCAGATGTCATGATCTTAGTTTCCTGAATGTTGAGTTTTAAGCCAACTTTTTCACTCTCCTCTTTCACTTTCATCAAGAGGCTCTTTAGCTCTTCTTTGCTTTCTGCCATAAGGGTGGTGTCATCTGCATATCTGAGGTTATTGATATTTCTCCCAGCAATCTTGATTCCAGCTTGTGCTTCATCTAGCCTGGCATTTCTCATGATGTACTGTGCATAGAAATTAAATAAGCAGGATGTCAATATACAGCCTTGATGTACTCCTTTCCCTATTTGGAGCCAGTCTGCTGTTCTATGTCCAGTTCTCACTGTTGCTTCCTAACCTTCATACAGATTCTCAGGAGACAGGTCAGGTGGTCTGGTATTCCCATCTCTTTAAGAATTTTCAACAGTTTGTTGTGATCCACACAGTCGAAGTCTTTGGCATAGTCAATAAAGCAGAAGTAGATGTTTTTTTCTGGAACTCTCTTGCTTTTTAAATGATCCAGCGGATGTTGGCAATTTGATCTCTGGTTCCTCTGCCTTTTCTAAATCCAGCTTGAACATCTGAAATTTCATGGTTCAGGTACTATTAAAACCTGGCTTGGAGAATTTTGAGCATTACTCTGCTAGTGTGTGAGATGAGTGCAATTGTGCTGTAGTTTGAGCATTCTTTGGCATTGCCTTTCCTTGGGATTGGAGTGAAAACTGACCTTTTCCAGTCCTGTGGCCACTGCTGAGTTTTCTAAATTTGCTGGCATATTGAGTGCAGCACTTTCACAGCATCATCTTTTAGGATTTGAAATAGCTCAACCAGCCCTCGGGGAACTGGAAAAAGCAACTTCACCTTCTTAGGCCCTCAAGCAAATATGGATGGGCCATCTCCAAAAGCTACAGGGTTTGGACAAGTTTCTGACTTAGCAAATGCAATAGCACTGGAAACAAAGAGAAATTACCTACTCTAGCTCCCTGTTTCCAGCAACAAACCACACCCTAAACCATTCACAGACACTTACACAACCTAAACTGGGACGATTCCCCTCCTCCATCCCTCTTCCTCCTTAAACCTATCTTTAATCTTTCATTCTCAAAATACGAACACCTGGGTCTCCCAACCCAAGTGACACCACCTCAAAATTTCATTTAGTTCTTCTGGGAAAGGACAGAAATGTGATTTTTCTTTTCTTTTTTTTTTCAAAGCTCACCTGATGATTCTGATGCCTGTGGAGTTCTGATGCTGGAGAGAACCACTGGTCTAATTCAAATCCCTCATTTTCTGATAAAGGCATCAAGACTTAAATAAGCATCCCTCCCAATGGTCCCACAGCCGAGCAGTGATAGAGAATGCTGGGATTCCAGCTCCACTTTCATACTTGTCCCATGACCAGGGCTGCTGTGCACCTCGGGGCATTACTGCAGTCAGTGCACCCCACCCCCCATGACATTTCATCTGGCAATCTTTGTATTTTAATTGGAGCAGTTCATTCATTATGGTTTACTGTGAAAAGTGAAAGTGAAGTCGCTCAGTCGTGCCCGACTCCTAGCAACCCCATGGACTGCAGCCCACCGGGCTCCCCCATCCATGGGAGTTTCCAGGCAAGAGTACTGGAGTGGGGTGCCATCGCCTTCTCTGGTTATCACGTCATAGTTGTATTTAAATCTACCATTTCACCTGGGTGCTTTTGATTAGTTTTATCCACTTTATGCTCCATTTTATTTATCTTTGGATTACTGTTCCCAATGTTTCCTCTGTTACTTTGAAAGTTATATACTCATTTACTATTATTTTTTACATACCCTAGTGCAGTGGTTTTCAACTAGAGAGATTCCCTTCACCATAAGGGAAGCTTGGCAATGTCTGGAGACAAGTTTGGATGTCACAATTATGGCAGGAGAGTTTGGGGACAGTGTTGTGTACTAGTCAGGATTCTCTAGACAAACAGAAGTAATAGGATATAATATATATATATATATAATATATACATACATATATATTCTGGGGAAGGAAATGGCAACCCACTCCAGTACCTTTGCCTGGAAAATCCCACAGACAGAGGAGCCTGGTATGCTACAGTCCATGGGGTCGCAAAGAGTCAGACACAACTGAGTGACTTCACTTTCATATATATATATATATATATATATATATATATACACACACACATATACGTATACGTCCCTATAACTAGCTATCTATAGAAATACACCCCCCCACCCACACACACACATGTATATATATACATCTCCAAGCTTACCTCAGAGAGATTACAGGCTTGGTTTCAGACCACTGCAATAAAGTGAGTCATACAATTTATTTTTTTGTTTCCCAGTGCAAGCTATGTTTACTCTATACTGTACTATATTAAATGTGTGATTGTACTATAGCTAAAAAAATTTCTACATAACTTAACTGAAAATTATTTGTAATAAATGCTAACCATCATCTGACAACACAAGTTTGCCACAAACCTTCAGTTTGTAAAACAGATAATAATACCTGTGAAGAACAATAAAGTGAAGCACAATAAAACACAGTATGCCTACATACATATATATATGGAAATTTATGTTAAGACATTGGCTCATGCAGTTGTGGAGGCTAAGAAGTCCCACCATCTGCCGTCAGCAAGCTAGACACTTAGGAAAGCTGGGGGTGTAGTTTAAAGGCCTCAGAACCAGGAGTGAAAAGGGCAGGCAGAGATGAGTACCCCAGCTCCATCAGTCAGGAAAAGAGAGCACATCTTTCTTTCCTCCACGTTATGGGTCTATTCACTGCCCACCCATCCTGGGGACAACAACCCACTTTACTCAGTCTACCAATTCAAATGCAAATATCTTTGGAAACACTCTCACAGACATACCTAGAAATGATGCTCAACCAGATATCTGGGAATTCCATGATCCAATCACTATGTCACATAAAATTAATTATCTATCACAGATTGGTAATGCTAGTTAGTAGAAGTCAGAATCGCTGAAAAACAGTCTGCAGTATGCAGAACAGTCTCCCACAGCTAAGAACATATGATCCCCAATGACACAGGCTAAGGTTGAGAAACCTTGCCCCAGTGATGACAGCTTTCATCCTTGACTTATCAAAATCCAATGTCAGTTTGGTAACTCTACCTGCTTTCTAGAAAATGCAATAGCATACCTTACTTCCTTTGTCCAGCTTCAACTCATTTACTGTTGGTTGGGCATTCTCTCTACATTTTAAATGCCACAAAATATCTTTGCTGTTGTCTGACATAGCCAGTTCTTCATTTAGCTTTGCCCCAGCACTCTTCTTTCCTTCCTGCATCTCTGACCTTCCATCTGGAATCCTTTTCCTTCTACCTAAACAATTTCCTTTTCTATTTCTTATAATGCAGATCTGCTAGTGAGTTCTCCCAGCTTTTGTTTGTCTGAAAATGTCTTTATTGCATTTGTTTTTGCTTTTCTGATATTAGTATATTTATCAATGTCTACATAAAGAAAACTCTGCTCCCCAAGAATAAAGGAAAGCATTTTTTTATCACAACCACAGTACCATTATCACATATAAGAGATTAACAATGATTTAATGATATCTAAAATAGAGCTAATATTCAAATTTCCACGGGCTTGCCTTGTGGCTCAGCAGGTAAAGAATCCACCCTCAGTGAGGGAGACCTGGGTTCAATCCCTGGGTTGGGAAGATTCCCTGGAGAAGGAAAAGGCTACCACTACAGTATTCTGGTCTGGAGAATTCCATGGATTGTATAGTCCATGGGGTTGCAAAGAGTCAGACACGACTGAGTAACTTTCACTACGCTGCTGCTGCTGCTGCTGCTGCTAAGTCAGTTCAGTTGTATTCAACTGTGCGACCCCATAGACGACAGCCCACCAGGCTCCCCTGTCCCTGGGATTCTCCAGGCAAGAACACTGGAGTGGGTTGCCATTTCCTTCTCCAATGCATGGAAGTGAAAAGTNTGCTGCTGCTGCTGCTGCTGCTAAGTCAGTTCAGTTGTATCCAACTGTGCGACCCCATAGACGACAGCCCACCAGGCTCCCCTGTCCCTGGGATTCTCCAGGCAAGAACACTGGAGTGGGTTGCCATTTCCTTCTCCAATGCATGGAAGTGAAAAGTGAAAGTGAAGTTGCTCATTCGTGTCTGACTCTTCGCAACACCATGGATTATCAAATTTCCAAAGCTGTCCCCAAGATGGTTGCATCCTTTTATATTGATTCATCCAGTTATTTTGTCTCTTCAGTCTTTTTCAGTTTAGAATTCTGTTTATTTTTTAAATTATTGTTATTACTTTTGGTCTTTCATGACAGTGTCATTGTAGAAGAATCAGGCCGTATGTCTGGTAGAGCATCGCTCATGCTGGATTTTTCTGATCATTTCTTCATGACTTGATGCAGATTCACTGTTTTGTCAAGGATATTACATGTGAGCCATATGTACTTACTGTCACATATCACAAGGCACATAGTGTCAGGCTGTCCTACTAGTGAAGGTCACTTAGTGAAGGTGGTGACTTCCAGGTATCTTTCATATAAAGATTTTTCTTTGGTAGAAGTAGGCTATAAGAAACAAATGCATATCTCCCTTTGTAATCAGTAAGATGTATTCTTCTTTGGGACTGTGACATATCATCCCTAGCAACCTTTACCCAGATATTTAGCATCCTATGATGACTTTTGCCTCTCTCACTTATTGCACTGGAGATTGCAAATGATTTTCTAATTTTATAATCCCTCTATCGGGGAAGGCAATGGCACCCCACCCCAGTACTCTTGCCTGGAAAATCCAATGGACGGAGTAGCCTGGTGGGCTGCAGTCCATGGGGTCGCTAACAGTCGGACAGACTGAGCAACTTCACTTTCACTTTTCTCTTTCATGCATTGGAGAAGGAAATGGCAACCCACTCCAGTATTCTTGCCTGGAGAATCCCAGGGATTGGGGAGCCTGGTGGGCTGCCATCTATGGGGTCACACAGAGTCGGACACGACTGAAGTGACTTAGCAGCAGCAGCAGCAGCAGCAGCAGCAGCAGCAGCATAATCCCTCTATATTGATTAATTGGCATTCTACTGAGAGGAAGAGCCTTGAACACTATCTCGCTGTTTGGAAAAGAAAGAAATTCCAAGCTCACATTGTACTTTCTCTGCCCAGATCTGTGATTAACAATTTTCAAAGCATCCCTGGTTTCCTTTAGTGGAAAATGGTACCTAGAAACCAAATCTGGGCTATAGATGTGCTCTTCCCTAACTGGTTGCTATTGCTTCAAACTCCTTTTAGGGGAAATAGTTAGGATATATACATATCTTTTCTCAGACCTCTAAGTTCATACTGGTAAGCTCCAGTTCAGTAGAATATTGATTTCCCACTTACATGTCCCTCCTCCCACAAAGAAAACCAGTTTGCAAAAACAAATTTGTACAATTTCCTAATTTTGTAATGCACAAAATGCTTTCAGATTATACACTAAAACCACCACCACTTACAAACCTCCTAAATAAAGGTTGATATTCCTTTGGAAAAAAAAAAACTTAAGTATATACATATATGTATATATTTATAAACTACATCTCTGTAGGAATGTATGATTAGAGTACTGTGTTCAAAAGTTGCTTAACATTTTTCTTTTCATGGTTATGTTATCAATATTATCAATTGAAGTTACAGTTTAGTTAATTTATTTCTGTGTATCTGTATTTTCAGGCTTCTCTGGTGACTAAGTGGTAAAGAATCCTCCTCCTAATGCAGGAGACTCGGGTTTGATCCCTGGGTCGGGACAATCCCCTGCGGAAGGGTGGCAGCCCATTCTAGTATTCTTGCCTGGGAAATCCCATGTACAGAGGAGCTTGGCAGCCTACAGTCCATGGGGTCACAAAAGAGTCAGTCATGACTTAGCAATTGAACAACAACAAAACCACAAACATATGTTTTCACATTTGTCTGTATCCTTTTGATACTATTTTATTTTGCATACATAAAATATTTACAAAATACAAAAATGTGGTTCAAAATTCAAAGCTGTTGTTCAAAATTCAAAACTAAGTTTAAAATTCAAATCTATGTAAAAAGATATTCTCAGGGAGGTCTCACTTGCATAAATATTACCCCATCCCACTTCTACTCATCTCCAGAGGAAAATGTTTCATTAGTTTTTGGTATATCATTCTGTACTTCCTGCTGCAAAAGTAAGTATATATGTATGTATGCATATACATGCATGTTATTACATTCATTTATATATTACTATAATAACATATACATATTATTTCACAACCTTTTAAAAATAAAAGATATCATATTCTATTCCTTGCACTTGATAAAACACTCAGAAATATCACAATATCACTATTTTTTCTTTCATTTAAAAAAAAATGAAACAAAGATGAATAGTTTTGATGGTAAAAGGCACACTTCACAAAGAAGATAGACATCATAAACCATTAGACACCTAACAACAAAGAAACAAAGATGCATAAAGCAAAAATCAGAATATAAGGGAAAAGAAAAAAATGTATAATCATAGTGAGACATATTAATTTTTCTCTGAGAATATTTTATCAAGTGCAGAAAAAATAAAAATAGGAACATCCTGATTGATGCTATTAATAATTTAAATAAAATAGATTTACATTTATATTAATTTTTACTAATCTTATATCCTACAAAAATATATTTTAAATTTTGTATCTGATACAATGTTATTAGATGTTCAAAGGACATTTAGAAAAACTGGCAAAAAGATAAATGTTACTAAATTTCAGAAAGTAGAATTATTTTTTATTGTGATTCAGTTATATATATACATATATATTATTTTTAAAATTATTTTCCATTATAGATTATTAGAAGGTATTGATTATAATTCCCTGTGTTGTACAGTGAAGTATTGTTCTTTGATGCATGCTTATTTTTTAAAATTAGAAATCTAGCTAAGTCAAACAAGTGAAATAAAAATATCAAATATTTTAGTTAGGAAAAATTCATAAGTATTCTAAAATATATATTTATGCATATTATTTATGTATGTATGCAAAAGCTTTTCTACTATGCTTGATAAAGACTGGAGAAAGATTATCAGAACAAAAAAGAAGAGATGGAAAAATAGGAAAACATGAATGAAATGGGAACACTGAATAAGAAATAAAAAAATGAAATAAATTAGATAAAAGTTAAAAGATCCACATATAGTCCACTTGCTTTTAAACATGGCTGTTCATTAGAAACTTATCAGGAGCTCTGGCAATAAAAGGAAACAATACCTGGGTATTTGTATTTATCAAAGTATTCCAAGATAATTCTGATATGCATTTGGATTTTAAAAAGTGATTACAGGTTTTCCTGTTTGAATGTTACTTTTGATAATATATAATTATATTATTTTCCAGTTAACCAATCATGAAAGAATGGTATTAAGTGAATAATAGTTACAAAATCACCATAGCAAAAGATGTTTATCAGTTTTCACAATCAATAGCCAGACAAAAAATAAAAGATGGTTATACTTGCAAGCCATAATGGGAACATGATTAACTTAACAATATAAAATAGTCACATACAATTTGAGGGGGGCTGCAGTCAAGCAGCATTATGTGGTAAGTGGAAGTGCATACATGCACAAGTTTCATCCACCAGGCCAGTCTATGTCTTTTGGTTGGTGCATTTAATCCATTTACATTTAAGGTAATTATCAATATGTATGATCCTATTACCATTTTCTTAATTGCTTTGGGTTTATTTTCTGTAGGTAAGTCTTTTCCTTCTCTTGTGTTTTCCGTCTAGAGAAGTTTCTTAAGCCTTTGTTGTAAAGCTGTTTTGGTGGAGCTGACTTCTCTTAACTTTTCCTTGTCTGGAAAGCTTTTGATTTCTCCATCAAATCTGTAGGAGAGTCTTGCTGGGTAGAGTATTCTTGGTTATAGATTCTTCCCTTTCCTCACTTTAAATATATCACGCCATTCCCTTCTGGCTTGCAGACTTTCTGTTGAGAAATCAGCTGATAGCCTGATGGGAGTTCCCTTGTATTTTATTTGTCATTTTCCCCTTATTTCTTTTAATGTTTTATCTGTCTCTAATTTTTGTTAGTGTGATTAATATGTGTTCCTCTTTGGGTTTATCTTTCCTGGGACTCTCTGTGATTCCTGAGCTTGGTTGACTATCTTCTTTCCCATGCTTGGGAGGTTTCCAGCTCTTATCTCTTAAGATATTTTCTCAGGTCCTTACTCTGCGTCTTCTCCTGCTGGGACCCCTTTAATGTGAATGTTGGTACATTCAATGTTGTCCCAGAGGTCTCTTAGGCTGTCTTCATTTTTTTTTCATTCTTTTTTCCTATGGTTTGTTCTGTGGCAGTGATTTCCACCATTTTGTCCTCCAGGCCATTTACCCATTCTTCTGCCTCAGTTATTCTGATGTGGATTCCTTCTAGTGTATCCATCTCTGTTTGTTTGTTCTTTAGTTCTTCTGAAAGTGAAAGTGAAGTTGCTCAGTCGTGTCTGACTCTTTGTGACCCGTGGACTGTAGCCCACCAAGCTCCTCTGTCCATGGGATTCTCCAGGCAAGAATACTGGAGTGGGTTGCCATTTCCTTCTCCAGGGGATCTTCCCAACCCAGGGATCGAACCCAGGTCTCCCACATTGCAGGCAGACGCTTTAACCTCTGAGCCCCCAGGTCTTCTGTAAATAGTTTTTGCATCTTCTCAGTCTTTATCTCCATTCGTTTCCTGAGATCCTGCATCATCTTCACTATCATCATTCTTTTTCTGAAAGGTTGCCTTTCCACTTCATTTAGTTATCTTTCTGGGATTTTATCTTGTCCCTTCATTTGGGATGTAACTTTCTGCTTTTCTGTGCTGATTAAATAACTAGCTGTAATGTGGTTTTGTTTTAGCTGCTGAGACTGTGCTTCTTCTTGCTTCTTTTGTCTGCCCTCTGATGGATAAGGTGAAGAGGCTTATGCAAGTTTCCTGATGGGAGGGACCAGAGGTGGGGAAAGCTGGGTCTTGCTTTGGTGGGCAGGGCCTTGCTCAGTTGCTCAGTAAAACTTTAACCCAATTATCTGCTGATGAGTGCTGTTGGACCCCTTCCCTGGTATTTTTATGGCCTGAGGTGACCCGTACCTCTACGGTTGGATTAGTGGTGACCTCCAAGAGAGATTACGCCAAGGGGGACATTCCCAGACTGCTGCTGCCAGTGCCACTGTCCCTGTGCTGAACTCCTCCTGACCCACGCCTCCACAGAAAACCCTCCAACACCAGCAGGTAACTGGTTCAGTCTCCTGTGGAGTCACTGCTCCTTTCCTCTGAGTCTTGGTGTTTGCAAGGTTTTGTTTGTACCCTCCAAGACTGGAGTCTCTGTGTCCCCCAGTCCTGTGGAAGTCTTGTAATCAAATCCCACTGGCCTTCAAGGTCAGATTCCCTGGGGATTCCCAGTCCTTTCCCCAGGCTGGGAAGCCTGAGGTGGGTTCTGAGCCTCACAGCAGTGGGAGAATTTCTTTGGTATTACTGTTCTCCAGTTTGTGGGTCACCCATTTGGAGGGTATGGGATTTGATTTTATCGTGATTGTGCCCCTCCTACCGTATCGCTGCAGCTTCTTCTTTGGTTTTGGATGTGGGATATCTTTTTTCGGTGGGTTCCAGTGTCCTCCTGTTGATGGGTGTTCAACAACTACTTGTGATTGCGTTGCTTTTGCAGGAGGAGCTAAGTGCACATCCTCCCACTCTGCCATCTTGAACTGGAAGGCTTGTTCTTTCTTAAAGCCAAACATTCTAATGTGTAGATATGCCAACGTTTATTTAAACAGTCTTCTATGGGTGAGCAGTCAAGGCGATATTACCTTCTATTACTTTAGAATAAACTCCTAACAGTTGGGCCGCATCACACTTAAAAACAAAAAGTGGGCATTTTTTCCCTACTTTTATCATATATTTTCCCATGTAAATGCTAAAAGCCTTGTTCAGATCCTGGCAAGGGGGAGTGAGTATCCAAATTTTATTGTCATTATTATAAATTTGGGCTTCCCTGGTGGCTCAGAGGTTAAAGCATCTGCATGGAATGCTGGAGACCCAGGTTCGATCCCTGGATCAGGAAGATCCCTTGGAGAAGGAAATGGCAACCCACTCCAGTACTCTTGCCTGGAGAATCTCATGGAGGGAGGAGCCTGGTAGGCTATAGTCCATGGGGTAGCAAAGAGTCAGACATGACTAAGCGACTTCACTTCACTTATTATAAATTTATATGCTAACTTGGGAAGATAACATCTTTATGATGCTATATTTTTTTTTTCCTGTACAAGAACAAATATGTATTTCCCTCTGTTCAGGTATACTTCTGAGTCTTTCAAAGTGTTTCTAAGTTTTGTTTCATGTAAGTCTTATACATTCATTATTGCATTTATTTATATGAATTTATCTTTTAATGGATTTTTTATCTTTACATCAAATCAGTTGCTATTTGTATATATATAGGCAAATTTTACTCTAATTTTAGATCCTTATGCCTTCCTGAATTTTGTGTATTTGTGTATCTCTTTGTGTGTATGTAGATCTTGGTATTGACTCACTGGGGTTTCCAAGTGTGTTGTTATACCATATACAGGTAGAGTAAGTTGTACTTTTTTCCAGTCCTCATGCTTCTTATAGCTCTGAAAGTATTAACCAAATCAAGTCAGACAAGATTTTTAAAAGTATTAAACAGTAGCAGTTTCAAGATGATGGGATCACTACTTTCTTCTGAACCTTAGTAGAAATACTCCTAATGTTTATCCATGAGATGAAATTCCACCTTTTAGACTGAAGTATAAATATTTTATCATTAAAAAAGTATCCATAAATTCTGATCCTATTGAGTGTTCATGAAGAATGAATTTTGGCTTTCGTTGAAGACTTCTTTAGCATTTAAGGAGATATTCACATGCTCTATTAATGTTATGAATTATGTTAATGATTTTCTAATATTAAGCCATCTTTGAAAACCTAGATAAGTACCACTCAGTATAATGTATTATTTTTATCTTTTTTGAATGATTATTTATGATAATTTCAAACTTTCAGGATACTTAAGAATAATGCAATGGAGTTTCTTTCCTCAGACTCACAAATTGTTAGCCATATTTGCAAGAGTGTATTTCCTTGAAAAAAGGTTATTTTATTATATAAGTATTACATAAAAATCAGGAAACTTAGAATTGATATGATACTAATTTTTAATTATAGCCTAAAATTTAATTTTACCTTCTGTCCCCATAATGCTCTTCTTCAGTCCAGTATCTAATCCAGGACTACGATCTAGAATTTAGCTGGTTTTCTGTTTGTTTTAACTTGGACCATTTGCTATTCTTTACTGTCTTTCATGACACTGGTATTTTTGAAGAGAAATAGGAAAATTGTTTTTCAAAATGTCCCTCAATTTGATGGATGTTTTCTAATGATTAGATTTAGGTTATGTGTTTGGGGCTGGACTTCCACAGCAGTAACTTTGTTATTTTCAGTGCATCATGTCAGTAGGCACCTGGTGTCAGTTTGTTATATTACTTTGTTGGATTTTTAGCTATACGTCTTTGCTTGCTTTGCTATTTGCCCCAGGGATTAAGGTATGCATTTTAAACTGTTTTGTATTACCTTTTCCACCAGATTCCTCCACTGTAATATTACCATGTTTCCTTTTGTAATTACTAAATAGTTTCCTGAAATGAATTTTGGTTGATTTGCTTTAGACTTTTGTCTTAGTCAATTTGAACTACTATAACAAAAATACCATAAACTGGGTGGCTTATAAACAGCAAACATCTAATTCTCACAGTTTTGGAGGCTGTAAAATACAAGATTACGATGGTAGATGATTTGGTGAGTGGCAAGGGCCTGTTTCCTTTTTGATGACTGTGTTCTCACTGTAACCTCACAGGGTGGAAGACGCAAGTTAGCTCTCTGGAATCTTTCAACGATGAAAAGAAAGTGAAAGTCGCTCAGTGTCTGACTTTTTGTGACCCCATGGACTATACAATCCATGGAATTCTCTAGGCCAGAACACTGGAGTGGATAGTCTTTCCCTTCTCCAGGGGATCTTCCCAACTCAGGGATCAAACCCAGGTCTCCAGTATTGCAGGTGAATTCTTTACCAGCTGAGCCACAAGGGAAGGCCAAGAATACTAGAGTCGGTAGCCTTTCCTCTCAAATGGATCTTCCCGACCCAGGAACTCATCAGGGTCTCCTGCCTTGCAGGCGGATTCTTTACCGACTGAGCTTCCAGGGAAGGCCAACTAATCCCAATAGTGAGAGTTTCACAAAGTCCAACAGAGCCATTCGTTCTGCAACACTGTCTAAAATTTGCCCGCTTTCATGAGAAACTTCAGTTATGGTTATAGTTCACTGAACCAATGATTCCATCAATTATCTCATCTAAAATAGTGATTACACTGTTTTTTCTAATTGTGCTTTCCTAACTTGATTGTTTGTTTAAGATTTATTCTCCACAGAAGAACATTACTATGAACTTTTATTTTTAATTCCT
Source organism: Oreotragus oreotragus (assembly GCA_006410675.1). NCBI lineage: Eukaryota > Metazoa > Chordata > Mammalia > Artiodactyla > Bovidae > Oreotragus > Oreotragus oreotragus. The sequence continues at coordinate 145,667 of SJYX01001883.1, forward strand.
GGTAATATAATCCAGCTACATCATAATTTTTATGCTAAATTTGCTCTGTTTGTGGAGCATGGGAACTCCTGTAAGCTTATTTTAGTATTGCTTTGACATATCCTCATCCTTTTTTGAGTACTTTCATTATTTTTAATTATTTTTATGCTATATATTTTCCCACCTTTTTAACTTTCAATTTTTCTGTGTCTTTATATTTAACGTGTATTTGTTATAGATAACATATCATTTGATGCTGTTTTTTAAAAAATTCATTCTGATGATCTCTTTTAATTGGAGTGCTTAGTCCTTTATACTTAATCTAATTATTTAACAGATGAATTATAAATTACATGATTTTAATTATATAGGTAGAATTTATATAATATATAATTAGAATTATAAATATGTTAAAATAATTGTACATTAATTAAAATTAATTATAATTTATATAAATTATGTAATTATAAAATTTGTATCTTCTATTTCACTATTTGTTTTTGTTTTTTCCTTTTTGATTTTTATTTTTTGGTCTTATTTTCTGTTGATTTAGGTAAACATATTTTATGGGGTTTTCTATGTTGATTAGATTATGTGATTTTTTTTACTATTGGATCTTTAATTCAACTTTAATTTTTCACAGTAAATGGAAAGTTATATTTGTTTGTTGTGCTCAGTTCCCCACTCTGTCCTATAGACTATGCTTGCCACATATGATATTTGAAGCATATAGATATATATATGGTTTTTCAATTAAAATGAGTATCTTACATTTCCTACATGTTTACCATTAATGGGACCCTTCATTCCTTTCTGAAAATCTAAATTTCGATCTCATGTTCTTTACTTGAAAATTTCTTCTCAAGTTTCTCTTGTCTACTAGAAGCGCATTTTATTAGTTTTAATTTATCTGAAAATGTCTTTAGTTCACCTTCATGTTTGAAGAGTGTTTTCACTGGATAAAGAATTTTGTGTTGCTAACTTTTTATTTCTTTCAGTACTTTAGAGATGCCTTTCCACTGTCTTCTGACTCCCAGTGCTTCTGGTGATGTCAGCAGTCATTAACGTTGTTGCTCCCTTTAATGTAATGCACTCTAGCTGCTCTCAAGATTTCTTCTTTATTTTATACTTTCAGTAGTTGGCACATGGTGGGCCTAGGTGAGATTCTCTTTGTATTGCTTTCACTTGAAATTTGCTGAGTTTTCAAGTCCTGAAATCTGTCTTTCACCAAATTCAGAAAGATTGGGGACTTCATTTCCTCATATATATTTTTGTCACCTTCGACTCTTCTCATTCTGGTATTCCGATTATATGTGTGTTAGATCATTTTGTATTGTTACACAGATCTTTTAGCTTCTGTTCTTATTTTTAGTTCTTATTTTTATTCTCCCTTTATTGATGAGAAAATTGGTGCAATAGGAGCTACTCCAACATAACCAGAAGCAGAATTCTCCTGGGGGGCTGGGAAGGAATGTATGTTTTTAATGCATTTCATTTTTATTCTTGAAGGATACTTTGAGGGGCATAGAATTCTTGTTTAACATACAATTTCTTTCAGCATAAAAATAAGTATTACTTTATTTTTTTCTGACTTTTTTTTTTTAATTTTATTTTACTTTACAGTACTCTATTGGTTTTGGCATACATTGACATGAATCCGCCACGGGTGTACACGAACTCCCAAACATGAACCCCCCTCCCACCTCCCACCCCCCATCATCCCTCCGGATCATCCCCATACACCAGCCCCAAGCATCCTGCATCCTGCATCGAACACAGACTGGCGATTCATTTCCTACATGATGGTACACATATTTCAATGCTATTCTCCGAAATCTTTTTATTTTCTATTTAGGAATAAGTTTTCAGTCTTATGGCTTTTCGGACAACAATCTCTTGCTTTAACTGTTTTATAAAGGATTTTTCCTTTGGTTTATTCTTTAGCCTTATTATTGTAGCATAATTATGTGTTTCTCTCTTTTTAAAAATTCTCTTTGACATTTGTTCAGCTTCTTGACTCTGTACTTGATATCTTTCATCAGTTTTAGAAAATTCTCAAGCGCTGCTTCTTCAAATTTCTCTGCATCATTCTCTTTTACCTCTCCTTTTGTGATTCCAATTAAATGTATGTTAGACTTCTCATGGTATTACCTCTGGCTCTTATTTCCTTTCTACTTTTTTCCTATCATTATAGGATAGGATACCATAGGTCATGTTTTTGTATATTTTGTTTGACACATCCTCCATTATACTAACATTTTCTTAGCTGATTGCAATTTGTTGAAAAACTTACATAACGAGTTCTTAATTTCAGTTGCATTTATTGTTCTATAATGTCCCTTTTTATTCTGCTATATTAATTTTTCAGAATTCTACTCTGTAAAAATTTCAGATCTTATATTTTTCTCTTTGTTTGTAGATGTTATAATTATTTTGCAAAATTATTTTAAAGGCTGTGTCTTCCATTTTCATTATTTGGAGCCATAGGGATCTGTTTCTACTGTCTTATTTCTGTTAGTTTCCTTTCATCTTGTTTTCTCAAGCAATAAAACACAGTCTCCTCTCTTTCCTGTGCTAGGTACCATACTGAATAACATACATGACCACATTGATATTTATTTCAATTATATTGTCATCTCTATTTTGCAAATGGGAAAACTGATGCTCAAAGACATCAGATAACTTCCCAAAGCCACACTTAATATAAGTAGATCTCCTGGAATTCAGGCCCATATCTATCTGCCTTTAAAGCTAAATCCTGAGTTTTTACCCCATGGCTACTTAGGAGAGATTGAGCTGGTGAGATCCTATTGTCCCCAAACCAAACTAAACAATTGACGAGGATGGATATAGTGGTCAATTCCAGTGGAATCTTCCTTCTCAAATTTCCTTTGCACACTGAATTTGTAGCACTACACTGACAGTGAGCAGTTTTTGGTCTATGACATGGAGCTGGACAGCTGGCTCCCTTAGTGATGAGTGTAAAATAGGAGAAGCAGCAGTTTTATGATCATTTTAGGGAGGCTTCTCAGAGATTTAAAGCTGAGCAGTGGTGAGGTGCCTATCACCTTCTGCCAAGGCAGAAGGCAGCCAGGAATAGCTAACATAACAGACCCCAGGGCTTGCTCTCCTGCTATACATTCCAAATCCTCTCTATATGGGTGCTTAAATACACACACACACACACACACACACACACACAATAATAGATAACATTTATTGAATACTGTATAATCCACATGATTCTAGAACTTCACATTTATTAATGTATTTAGTCTTATACCAATGCTATGAGGTAAATCATGTTATTGTTGACATTTTGACAGATGAAAAATTACATAAAGGTTATGTATCTTTTCTAAAATGGTTCAGCTATTCAGAGTTATGCACAAGACCCATTCAGACAGTCTCATTGTGGAACCCATAGTCTGAAACAGTAGTTAACTGTTTTGCTGGTAGCCTTTTGTGTTGGTAGCCTTTTGATGAGTGGAAATGTATATAATGACCTAGAAATAAAACATAGGATGTGAACAGGAGATCTGACAGAGGTCAAGTTCTGGCTCAGTTGAGACTCAGGGGCCAGAAGCTGCAGAACAGTCAGTGGAAAGCCCTAGGGGTTGACTATGGATGTGACTGTACAGCGATAGCAGATTACGCCCCAGCACAAAGTGAAACATTAAAATGGCTGGCACTAACATCCATGGCTGCCAATAAAACGTGTCCATTCTAAGCTGCTTTTACTACAGATTTTAAATACATCATTTAATAGAAATTAATACCTTTACTCAGAATCTCTTATGCAACAATTCTTCCATATGTAGAAAAACGTGTCAGAAGAGATTCAAGTGTTTTATGTGTAAAGTATCTTAGGGTCTGGGCAATTTTTACCTTTATAAAAGATGCTATTTTATTATTTATTCATTATTTTTCCCTTAATTTCCCATTAGTTTTCTCTCTTTGTGTATTTTCTGTAGCAGGCTTGCCCCATACCTTGGGTTCCTTTCAGATAATTGTCACTCAATTCTTAATTACATGGGGTAGTGGTTTTGGGATCAAGGGGCCTAGTTCAACAGCTGAGTAATGGCAAAAATGTCCTGTGTGTGAGCTGAAATTCCTGTTGTAAGCTGAGAGCACAGACTGACTCCAGTTGGGGCCAACAGCCTCATGGGCAGAGGGTGCCAAAGGTTGTGCCTTTGTCCAGAGCCAGCCTATGGAATCAATGGCTGGATAGCTCAGAGAGTGTCATTGCACTTATGGCTACCTGGCCATCTTGGCCTTATCATGGAGAGGCTTTGATGGGCCTCAGCCTGGTTGATGGCTGGCTCCCATGCTTTCGTTTCCCTGCCTCTGCTAGCTCTAGAAAATAGAAATTAACATAAAAAGTAAGCTGATTCTTATATAAACTCTCAGGCCTCTCACTCTGCCAGACACATAGATGCCAGGTGGAGCCATGCTGGGAAATCTCAGCTGAGTGTCCTACACATTTTGGAGTCTGGTTTAAGATCTTTGGATGGAGATGTGGGGGTATGGATTGTGCTGTGGATGATGAGGGAAGCCATGTGATCCTGGAGGAGGAGCATTGGGCTGTCAGTCAGGAGATTCAAATCTTGGCTAACTTGAATCTAAGCTCCAGGACTCCTTGAATACTGAACTATTGGAGCCCAAGGGACATCCCCTCTTTTGCCATACGACAGCAGCAGAAAGTAGTGAAGGGCACACCCATGAGACCCCAACAGACTTGGACAGCACCAGACTGTGGCCATTACTTTCTTTATGGCTTTGGCCAAATCACTTGAGAGTGTTTCTATGTAAAATGAAACTGCCATTGTCTGCCCTTCATGAAGGGATGGCCAACCAGGACACCATAAGACAACACTTCTCTGAGCTTTTGGCATGATCCTGGCTCACCTGCAGTGGACTCACCTGCATTATCCTAATGTAGTGCCTCCAAAATAAAAGCACATCAAGGGAGCAAGAATGCTGGCTGAGTGCCAGCTGCATATCCCATTCTCTTCTTACAGTTCTGAGGGGAAATGTGATCCTCATTTTCCAAATGAGAACCCTGAGAGTGCATTAGGCTATGAGTGCAATCAGAACAGGGCAGGTTATTTCCAAATCTCGTTTCTAGCACACAGTAGGGTCTCAATGGGTGTCTGTCAGGTGAAAGAAGGAGCACACTGAGCCCACTCAACTGAGTCAGCTGCCACCTTTCTCCTTCCTTCCTTGGATGGTGAGGGCTGTGCAACCTCACGGCTTTTGTTCTGCAGTCACTTGTCATGGGGGGTGGTGGTGCCCCCTTTCTGACCTCCTGAGGTTTCACAGTCATTGGTGTGAAAGCCAATCCTTTGCTGCCTCACTTTCTGGCAGGTAGGGACTGATGCCTTTTGCCATTTATGAAAAAAAAATGTAAATGGCTACAAAAGCTATTTTTATAATGTTTTTATCTATTCCATGACTGACATCAATAACACATAACAGTTTCATTGACATTGTATCGCATCCAATGGGCCCAGTGACCTGATTCAATGTCAGTAGAAAAGCCTCGTATATCATCTCTGTGGCTGAATTGCAACAGATTCATTATTGACGCTTCAACCCCAGAAGAGCCCCAGAACCAATGCCAAGTCCATTTCAAGGGTTTGCCTCTTTTCTGAGCTTCGTTTCTCACAACTGTCTTAGTTCTCTGACCATGGACATCCCCCTGTAGCTCACTCTCTTAAAATGGTTCACTCTGACTTTGCTTTTAGACTTGATGATTCTTGGGTGGGGCAGGTCTGTTCACGAAGCACTTAGCAGGGCACGCTGTAGGAGATCAACTTGTGAACGAGTGAGAGAAAGAGGGAGAGGGAGAGAGGATGAATGGAAATCACACCTGCTTCTCAACTACAGGATACAGTAAGAGCTTCCTGCCCAGGGGTCCACACACCTCACAGCCCCAACTGAATTGACACATTAAGGGCTGTTTTGCTAGGGTCCTTGGAGTAATAAAGGTTGTTAGTAGGACAGAAAAGAGCAAAGGCTTTAGCATATTTTTGCAAAATACAAACCTAGAGAGAGGGAATGCTCTGACCCAGACCTTAGGCGCAGAACCTGGAAGCTGGCCAGCTTATGGAGAAGAGAGGAAGCTGACTGGCCAGATCCTTGTGCTGGGCACACGAAAAGGCCCCCAACCAGTGAGCCCACCCTTCGTTCTTCTCATCTTCTCAGCCATGGAAAAGAGGAACGAACACTGACTCCACAGTCTTATGTGGATTTAAGTCAGCCCTCACTAATACTGCAATATATTTGTCATTTGCTCACTGGTAAGCCTGTTTAGTAGTCAAAACTGTAGAAAATTGAATATACACTCACTGTATAAAAATGATATGCTTGGTTAGTGATAGTTTAGAAGAAATAAGTACATCTATCATAGAGGAGCAGGCTGTCAGGTCTTTATATGTAAGAAAAATATTGAACACAAATGTGATAAATGTTGGGCACCGTTTACAAAAGTTGTCCGACAAAGTTGGTTTGTAATAAGTTTTATCCAAGCAAAGGGGGAAAATGAATGGAGAGGAAGGAGACAACGGGGACCAGAAAGCAAGAGAAAATGAAAACAGGGGTGGAGAAAAAGAAAGAGGGAATGAAGAGCTCAGGGGTGATCAAAGAAACAGGGACCAGAGATGCTGCCCTTCTCTGACATCACAGTAGCCTCTGCCTGCCCGTCAATTCCCCGGCTTGGGAAAACTTGTTCCTCAGACAGAGGAGGATAAATCTGCTGCAAAAGATTCCACATCACAGGAAATCACTGATGAACACTCTCCCAAACCACCAGGAAAGGCAGCTGGGATGAATCTCGCCATGGCCCAGAGGGGAAGGGTAGGAAGACTGAGGTCAGCAATGAACTGATGCTAAACTAGAGGGCATGGGGGTGTCTCCACAAATCAGAAAGTGCCAGATGAGGAGGGACTCAAAGAGCAATCCTGAGTGCTCCGCAGGGACGTGGGACAGTAAAGGGGCCAGACGTGTGGCGAGGGACCTACCGCAGGGACCTTGGGAGTGAGCAGGCTGGGTTAGCACTGCCCTCTGGTCTGGACACTGGGGCCAAGGCACGGTCCCTGTCTGGGGGTGGGGGGGGAGGAGGTGGGCTCTGACATGGGAGGGGCAAGGAGGCCACCGAGGCCACGGCATCAGGTCAAGGAGCTAACGGGCCAGTGCACGAGCTGGAAGATGGCAGAGGAGGCAGAAGGTGCATTTCTGGAGGACATGGAGAGTGACAGGGCCTGGAGGCAGGAGTGGGCAGTGAGGGCTTTCAGTGGGGGAAGAGCCTGTGGTTGATGTGGAGGGTTCTGTGTCCATTTTGTTGGGACAGAGACAGAGGGAGGGTTCATTGGAGGGAAGGGCTACAGAGATAAGACAGGTGGGAGGCTGTTTGGCAGCAGCTCTTGGGTAGGGCTTGAAATCAAGTTCAAACTGGCTTCCCTGGGATCCAGTCAATATAGGGAGCCACTGAGGGCTTGGGGTGGGCAGAGTGAGGAAGGAAGCCGTGAGGAGCAGAGGGGGTGGCTTTCCCTCTCAAGCGCGCAGACAGATCACAGCACACCCTCTGCCCTGTGGCCCTTCCTGCCAGGGTGCCTCTGCTCTGTCTGGGATCTGCACTGTGCGGAATGGAAGGGCTACAGAGATAAGACAGGTGGGAGGCTGTTTGGCAGCAGCTCTTGGGTAGGGCTTGAAATCAAGTTCAAACTGGCTTCCCTGGGATCCAGTCAATATAGGGAGCCACTGAGGGCTTGGGGTGGGCAGAGTGAGGAAGGAAGCCGTGAGGAGCAGAGGGGGTGGCTTTCCCTCTCAAGCGCGCAGACAGATCACAGCACACCCTCTGCCCTGTGGCCCTTCCTGCCAGGGTGCCTCTGCTCTGTCTGGGATCTGCACTGTGCGGAAATTCAGAAGGGCTGAGGGGAGAACGGCGACAGGACCGTAGGTGTGGCCAGGACAAGAGAGGAGGGTGAGGAGGTCCTCTCACACGCAGGAGGAGGGGCGACAGGGGAAGGAGTTCTGTGACTTGTGTTACCTCTTCCTTCACCTCCTAGTAGTATTTTTTTTAGCCAACTCTTCGATAGATAGTGCTCACTACCTCCAGGAAATTGTTTGAAACACTTTATGGATATTATTTCATCATCACAATAACCCTAATAGTGGCAGGTACTATACTTAGCCCCATTTTACAGGCAAGGAAACTAAGGCAGATAGGAAAGAAAGCAACGTGTTTAAGTCACCCCACCAGTAAGTGGCAGGGCTGGCACTGGAATGGCACAAGTCTAAATCTTGCTGCACTGGGTCACCCTCCTCCCCCAAGCCACCTCTCAAAGAGACACCAGTCCTTCTCTGGAGAGGACCCAGGTATTCGGAGAGAGCATTTTGACTGTCCTGTCTGTTCCTTTTTGGAGCTTGTCCTCACTGGAGATGGATAGATGGTCTGAGAAAGGGAGAGAATCGGGCTGAGTTAAGGAGTGTTCCCCCATGGGAGGCAGGAAGGCCAAGCTTTCACCAGCTTCTGAAGGTTTAAACTTTACAACTCTGGATTTGCCTTCACTGCTTTCAGCTTCACATTCCTCCTCATTTTCAGAGAAGCCACTGTCATGGGGCAGCAAAGGTGGGCTAGCTTGGCCAGCATCCACTGTCGTCATAACCCGTAGCCAGGAGTATTCATTTCATGAAAACAGCATTTACTGAGTGGGTTTGTCCTTAGGACTTCTTCTGAGCCCCTGAAGGCAGCCATACCTGAAACCAACACCCTTGGACTCCTGCTCCTTGTGTACAAAACAAATGAGAGAGCCAAGACCAGAACTCGGTCCCCTGACAGTTCACCAGCCTCATAGCCAGGCCATAGTAGCTGAGCTATCACATCCCTGAGGGCACTTGTTCACTCAGTAATTGGTCTCCATCCTTCACAGCAATCGTTTGCCTGTCTAGCCCTACAAGATACAACGTAGCTACTTTATATTCAGATGAGGTCAAGACTTCCATTCTTAGGCTTGCGGAGTGATTGTATGTGTGCTCGGTTGCTTTAGTTATATCCAACTCTTCGCAATCCCATGGGCTGTAGCCCACCAGGCTCCTCTGTCCATGGAATTTTCCAGGCAAGAATACTGGAGTGGGTTACCATTTCCTCCTCTGAGTGATCTTCCTGACCTAGAGATTGAGCCTGCATTTCCTGCATTGGCAGGCATATTACCACTGTGCCACCTGAAGCTATATCGGAACTTGGGTAGGAACTTCCTAAAGGAGAATTTAGGCATCTTAGATTTTTCAGATCTGTTACCTAGCACTGGAGCTGAAGTGATGAGACGTGTGACTTAAGGCCTAGTTCTAGTTCTGTTTGATTACACACTAGCTTGCTGTGTGATCTTGAGCAAAGGCCCTCGCTTGACTGGGCCTGCGGAGGAATAAGTGCCTTTTTTTCTTTCTTTTTAGCCTCTGTTCTCCTCCCCATCAACTAACTCTTCCCTTAGATACAAACAAGAAAAGTCCCAGCCTTGTACCTCATTGGCTGTGCCCCTGCCCACAAGACAAGGACACGTGGCTGAAGCCTGCCTTCTCTGGATCACACTAGTGATACTGACCTCCTGCCCAGATGATCCTGAAAGGCCACATTTGCATTTACCTCTTCCTTGGGTCCCACCTCTCAAGCACAGACTGCAAAGCCCAGTTGGAGTTATGGCCATGGGTGTGCTGTTTGTGAGTAGAATAGACAGCTTGGCATGTAGGCTGGGTGTTCACTTGTGTGAATGGGAGGGCCTTAGGATGCAGGAGAGAGCAGAGTTGAAAAGGAAGTGGTCTGTAAGCTGGGAAAGGGCTTCTGTGGTGGTAGGGTAGAAAGGAGTGTATTCTATTTGTATAAATGTCTACTTCTTCTTAATTAACTACATTAAAGCCATTGACTGTGTGGATCACAACAAACTGTGTGATCTTATATTCTTAAAGAGATGGGAATGTCAGATCCCCTTACCTGCCTCCTGAGAAACCTGTATGCAGGTCAAGAAGCAATAGCTAGAATCAGACTAGAACCAAAACTGGGAAAGGAGTACATCAAGGCAGTATACTCTCACCCTGCTTGTTTAATTTATATGCAGAGTACATCATGTGAAATGCCAGGCTGGATGAAGCACAAGCTGGAATCAAGATTGCTGGGAGACATATCAATAACTCATATATGCAGATACCATCCTAATAGCAGAAAGTGAGGAGGAACTAAAGAGTCTCTTGAAGGTAAAGGAGGAGAGTGAAAAGTTAGCTTAAAACTCAACATTCAAAAAACTAAGATCATGGCATCCAGTCCCATCACTTCATGGCAAATAGACAGGGAAAAAATGGAAAGTGACAGACGTTATTTTCTCAGGTTCTGAAGTCACTGAGGACAGTGGTTGCAGCTATAAAATTAAAAGCTGCTTGCTCCTCAGAAGAAAAGTTATGACAAAACTAGACAGCATATTAAAAAGCAGAGACATCACTTTGCCAACAAAAGTCTATATAGTCAAAGCTATGGTTTGTCCAACAGTCATGTACATGCATGAGTTGGACCATAAAGAAGACTGAACACTGACGAATTGATGTTTTCAAACTGTGGTGCTGGAGAAGATTCTTGAGAGTCCCTTGGACTGCAAGGAGATCAAACTGGTCTATCTTAAAGGAAGTCAACCCTAAATGTTCATTGGAAGAATTGGTGCTGAAGCTCCAATACTTTGGCTACCTGTTATGAAGAGTTAACTCACTGAAAGAGTCCCCGATTCTGGGAAAGACTGCGGGCAGGAGGAGAAGGGGATGACTGAGGATGAGATGGTTGGATGGTATCATCAACTCAATGGACATGAATTTGAGCAAACTGTGGAAGATAGTGGACAGGGACGCCTGGCATGTTGTAGTCCATAGGTTAGCAAAGAGTCAGACACTACTTAAGCAACTGAATAACAGCTACTGTGTAGACAGAATTCCAAGGCATTTGGGAATTCTAAACTCAAATCTGATCTGACAGGCTGTTATAAAGCTATATTTATCCAGGTAGGAGGATATAACATGTTTTATTTAATAGTTTATAAGTTAATTTATAACATTTAAAAATAGTGTACTCATATGAGGATTCCTTTAAGTGTTAGGTAGGATTGGACCTGTGACAGAACCCTTGGGAGAAATGTTCTGTCTCTGATTATATGTCAGTTGAGGGATACAAAGAATCCAGATTTATTCCTCTTTTACAGAGAAGTAGCAAAAGATCCTCGAGGCCCTTGCACCAGAATCTTCCTTTTCTTGTCCTTTCAGGGATGAAGGTCAAGTACGTGACCTAAGCTCAACCAAACACAATTTTTCTTCCTAGACATGGACTTGGGACTAAGTTAATAGATGTAGGTGATGTTCACTGTAGCAGGAGTGGATCCTGGGGCTAAGTGGTCCCTGTTCTGGCTCCCATCTTGCTGCTCAGCCTTAGACTCGAGGCTCCTTATCCCATAGCTTCTGGAAGCTGCTTGATATCTTTTCTTTAGTGTTTAATTAGTCAGTTTATTTCTCTTGCTTATTCTCAAAGATCCTGTGGGTATTTCAGACCTCAACTTTCTGTTTTGTTAATGATTTCAAAAAGTCCTTCCAGCTCTAATGTTCAGCAGTCCATTTTCTAGAAGCTGCAGAAGCTACTCAGCTTCTTCCAAATGACAAGTTCATATTTGTGGGTGGGAGGTTTCTCAGCAAAAGATGTCCTTACAGCATGTAGATATGGTAAAACAATGCATAGGCTATAGTGTTGGCCTTGGAGGAAGGGGATGCCGATGTATTCAGGGATGTGAAGTAGAGCACTGTTGAGGAATTTCTGAATTTGGCCTTTGTACCAACCTTGCTCTATATCCAACCTCTATATCCTCTATATCCAACCTTGCTTAATGAATTCTGGATGACCCTAATTCTCTGCCCACAGGTCAGGGGAATCCAATTTCAGCTGCATCTTTTCATTTGATGATTCANAACCCTAAATGTTCATTGGAAGAATTGGTGCTGAAGCTCCAATACTTTGGCTACCTGTTATGAAGAGTTAACTCACTGAAAGAGTCCCCGATTCTGGGAAAGACTGCGGGCAGGAGGAGAAGGGGATGACTGAGGATGAGATGGTTGGATGGTATCATCAACTCAATGGACATGAATTTGAGCAAACTGTGGAAGATAGTGGACAGGGACGCCTGGCATGTTGTAGTCCATAGGTTAGCAAAGAGTCAGACACTACTTAAGCAACTGAATAACAGCTACTGTGTAGACAGAATTCCAAGGCATTTGGGAATTCTAAACTCAAATCTGATCTGACAGGCTGTTATAAAGCTATATTTATCCAGGTAGGAGGATATAACATGTTTTATTTAATAGTTTATAAGTTAATTTATAACATTTAAAAATAGTGTACTCATATGAGGATTCCTTTAAGTGTTAGGTAGGATTGGACCTGTGACAGAACCCTTGGGAGAAATGTTCTGTCTCTGATTATATGTCAGTTGAGGGATACAAAGAATCCAGATTTATTCCTCTTTTACAGAGAAGTAGCAAAAGATCCTCGAGGCCCTTGCACCAGAATCTTCCTTTTCTTGTCCTTTCAGGGATGAAGGTCAAGTACGTGACCTAAGCTCAACCAAACACAATTTTTCTTCCTAGACATGGACTTGGGACTAAGTTAATAGATGTAGGTGATGTTCACTGTAGCAGGAGTGGATCCTGGGGCTAAGTGGTCCCTGTTCTGGCTCCCATCTTGCTGCTCAGCCTTAGACTCGAGGCTCCTTATCCCATAGCTTCTGGAAGCTGCTTGATATCTTTTCTTTAGTGTTTAATTAGTCAGTTTATTTCTCTTGCTTATTCTCAAAGATCCTGTGGGTATTTCAGACCTCAACTTTCTGTTTTGTTAATGATTTCAAAAAGTCCTTCCAGCTCTAATGTTCAGCAGTCCATTTTCTAGAAGCTGCAGAAGCTACTCAGCTTCTTCCAAATGACAAGTTCATATTTGTGGGTGGGAGGTTTCTCAGCAAAAGATGTCCTTACAGCATGTAGATATGGTAAAACAATGCATAGGCTATAGTGTTGGCCTTGGAGGAAGGGGATGCCGATGTATTCAGGGATGTGAAGTAGAGCACTGTTGAGGAATTTCTGAATTTGGCCTTTGTACCAACCTTGCTCTATATCCAACCTCTATATCCTCTATATCCAACCTTGCTTAATGAATTCTGGATGACCCTAATTCTCTGCCCACAGGTCAGGGGAATCCAATTTCAGCTGCATCTTTTCATTTGATGATTCGGTTCAGCCCAATCTAGCAAGTTCAGATTACTACTATATGAGTGCTCTAAAGGTCACTGGATCTTCCAGTGTGGATGTGGATTAGCATCTGCCCTCAAGGAGCTTATAGGCCATCTGCCGCTTCACCAGGCTTTTCCAAAACATCTTTTTCTCTTGTTCTGTCTCCTCCTAGCAAGAAAGTATTTGCACCAAGATTTACAACACACACATTTTAAGAATTCCAAAAATGATATATGATTTTGCAGAATTCATGCAACCAAACCTTGCACCTTTATTACATCTTCAGCCCCCCCACCCCCACCTCGACTCACAAATGTGGAGAGTGATTCAGTAGAAATCCATTTGGCCAAGGCTAGAGTCGTGTCTAAAATACTTCTCTGAACTGATGGCAGACAAAAACCTTCTCACTAAGCAGATCTGAGACTGCGTTACTGGATTGTAAAGTGGTGGTGTTTTGTGTTGTAACCCCCAGTTCTTAACATTAGGAGGTTCTGAGAGGAGATGGGGTGGGGTGACTGGCAGTGTTGGAGGGTGGGGTGTCTGGGGGCTTGATGCGTTTGTTCTTTCATACACAGCTCACTCTGTTCCTGGCCCCCTTTACAGATGACAAGAGGTGCTAGACAGTGGAGAGTAAGATGCGTGGTGCTGCAGGAAGAAACTTGATATGGTGTAATTACTTCACATTAAAATAGATGGAATTTGGATATGAAATCAGAGCAGACCATATCTTACATGATCCTGAGAAGGGAGACATCACCTCACTCTGTGTGTGCATGTGCCTCAAAGAGCATTCTAGTCTCCGAAAATGGCACACGGGCCAAAAAGTCCAAATAAACACCTCATTTCTGGGAGTGGATGAGGAGGAGGCTCTCACCATGGCAGATGAGTGTAGATGTGAATCAGAAGCCACACTCATATGAGCCATCTTTGGGGTTGAACTTTTACTCAAATGTGAGGAATTACGTTTCTCTTTTCAGAACCAAACTAGAGTGATGCCAGTTCCTTTTTGGGGGCCAAGAAAAGCAATTTCCGAAGACTTTACTGAACAACTGTGCTAGACTAGGTCAAGGGAAAATAGGTTATCACGTGCCCTATGTTGCTTATTAGTTTATTTGACAATGAGAATCAATTTTGAGAATACTGAGTATTATTACATATAGATCAACTAAGAATGTAAAAAAAATAGAAGGATCAATTACAGGTCAAAAAATTCTTTGCGAAGGTATAACTTGAATTAAGCCCTGATGAGTGGATTCAACTAGACAAAGGAGTGGAGCATGTATCATCTCACTAGGGGTGCAAACAGCATGAGAAACAGTTCAGAGGTAAGTGCTGAGATTGTATATGTGTGAATAGATGGGAGAAGAAAATGAAGGATGCTTTGGATGGTGTAAGACCAAGGGAGTTCAAATTCCAGGCAGGGACTTGACTAGAATCTGAGGATTTCTTACTACCCTTATCAAACTTAAGAATCTCTGATCGTAAAATATCAGGATAAAATAAAGGGCTAAGCTTCAGAGAGTAGGGTGGTGCGGTGGGAGTGGTACACACGGGATTTACTGGAGAGGATGTCAAAAGAGAAATACTGATCTGCAACTTTTGACTGAGTTTTGTATTTCCTTTTTGATAGCCTTTTGATCACAGCACCAGCCACGAGAGAGACAGAATAAAGCAGTCTTGATTTCTCTGTGACGGATTACTGAATTTTTAGAAAAGAGGATGTCACATTGGATGTCCCGCTCACTGGATGGCTGGCTTTCTGTGAGTCTGACTTTGATTTTCATGATCTCTTTCCCAAGTGGCAGAGCACTGTTACCACTGAGGTACACCTGCTTTAGTGATTTTCTAAAATTGCCCTTAAAATACATCTGCTGCTGCTGCTGCTGCTAAGTTGCTTCAGTCATGTCCGACTCTGTGCGACCCCATAGATGGCAGCCCACCAGGCTCCCCTGTCCCTGGGATTCTCCAGGCAAGAACACTGGAATAGGTTGCCATTTCCTTCTCCAATGCATAAAAGTGAAAAGTGAAAGTGAAGTCGCTCAGTCGTGTCTGACTCCTAGCGACCCCACGGACTGCAGCCTACCAGGCTCCTCTGTCCATGGGATTCTCCAGGCAAGAGTACTGGAGTGGGGTGCATAAATACATCTAAATACATGGAAGTCATTCCTGGAGGTATGGTCATTTTGAACATCCCTTGCAATGTAGAGCCAGAGGAATATGGACCAGCTAGTCAAACCTATGGTTTTTCCAGTAATAATGTACGGATGTAAGAATTGGACAGTAAAAAAGGTTGAACGCTGAAGAATTGATGCTTTCACACTGTGGTGCTGGAGAAGACTCTTGAGAGTCCCTTGGTCAGGAAGAAGATCAAATCAGTTGATCTTAAAGGAAATCAACCCTGAATATTCATTGGAAGGACGGATGCAGAAGCTGAAGCTTTAATACTTAGGCCACCTGACGCAAAGAGCCAACTCATTGGAAAAGACCCTGATGCTGGGAAAGATTGAGGGCAGGGGGAGAAAGGGGCGACTGAGGATGAAATGTTTGGATGGCATCACTGACTCAAGGACATGAGTTTGAGCAAACCCTGAGAGATAGTGAGGGACAGGGAAGCCTGGGGTACTGTAGTTCATGGGGTTGCAGAGTTGGACATGACTGAGTGACTGAACAATAAAATCAAGAAGGAACTGGAAATAAAGCCCAGCCTGCTGATGCCATAACCAGCCTTTGCAAGCTGAGGTAACAGCTTAGGCTCCATCACTTTTCTTTACTCCACCTCACTGAAGTCTCTACCATGTTTGACTGATGGCAAAATGAAGGATGGAGAGAGAGCAGATCTAAGGAAGGTCACTTCCTGTTCTAAAGAGCATCTGGCTAGGAGACCCTGATGTAGCTTCACCTCCACACTCATCATACATACCTCACACACACACATACACACACACACACATATTCTGCCCAAGTGCTGATGGAGACAATGGGGAAGAGGCAAAACTCACACTATCACCCAAACAGAAGGCAAGACATTAATGCCGGTAGATGGAAGGGATTTTACCCAAGTGACAATGTCTTTAGAAATACAAAGAAAACTGGGACAAACACAATTATAGTTTTTAAAAATTGATTTTGTCTTTGGCAGGTCAATAGGAAAAATAAGTGAGAAATTCTGAATAATAAACATCACTTTTTAGAGAATATGCCTTATTTTCTGGCACCCACATAATGTTTATTAAAAGTTAATCTTCAGTTCAGTTCACTTGCTCAGTCATGTCTGACTCTTTGCGACCCCATCCCCGTCCATCACTAACTCCCAGAGTTCACTCAGACTCACGTCTTTCGAGTCGGTGATGTCATCCAGCCATCTCATCCTCAGTCATCCCCTTCTCCTCCTGCCCCCAATCCCTCCCAGCATCAGAGTCTTTTCCAATGAGTCAACTCTTCGCATGAGGTGGCCAAAGTACTGGAGTTTCAGCTTTAGCATCATTCCTTCCAAAGAAATCCCAGGG
>SJYX01001884.1:0-14328 GCA_006410675.1 Oreotragus oreotragus
TGGACAGGGAGGTGTGCTGTGATTCATTGGGTCGCAAAGAGTCGGACACAACTGAGTGATTGAACTGAACTGAAGTGAAAGTATTTTTCCTAATTTTCTTCCTCTAATATGTAATATTACAAACTCAGTAGCTCTTACTAATAGATAAAAAATAAAAATATAAATATAGCATATGTCTGTGAAAGTGTTACTCTGTGGCGTCTGACTCTTCCTGACCCCACGGTCTCTAGCCCACCAGGCTTCTCTGTAGAGGGGACTCTCCAGGTAAGAATATTAGTGTGGGTAGCTATTCCCTTCTCCAAGGGATCTTCCCCACCCAGGGATCAAACTAGGTTCCCTTAATTGCAGGCATTCTTTACTGTCTGAGCCACCAAGGAGGCCCTAGCATATGTCTAACCCTATACAAATGTTTCCATGATGGTTCTGAAACAGCACTGGTAAAACATTTAATTTAGACTTTATGCAAACTTAAAATGTACATTTCCAGCTTTGAAATAGCACCATCTTTTACGTTTTTAATGCTTTTCTGGGTGTTAACGATATTACACTTGGTTAGGAAGGAAGTAATACTCTATGGGTCTTTAACTAGAATTCTTCGATCAGAAGAATCCCGTGTTTTGAGATACGGGAAGAAGAATAGTTTATATTTTGCTATTACCTTGATAAGAAGAAACCATTATCCAACAGTCTCTTATTGTCATAAGCCACAGATTCATATTGGATTTTCAGCTTCCGAGTGACAATTTTCAGCTGAACAATGTCTTAAAAAGCAAGCCAAATAACTAAAGCTCTTTTGCCTGAAGTATGCTAAACAATCTATCTTCTTCTTACTTAAGAGGGCTCACTGTTTTGCCCAACTTAAAACCTCTATTTTCATGGCTGGTGTTATCTCCACTTCCAGGAAAGATATCCCCAAACTCCAAATATTCCACCCTCCCAGGTCAGGGCTGATTGGAAACAGATGTCTATCTGTTGCTAGTCACATTGCATAAATTTGCTAAACCATCATGCAGACATCTAGAACTGATGTCATGGTTAATTTAGAAAGGATATAACGGAGGGAAAGAAAGTTGTCCATGAAAGAATGGAAAAACCAAACAGAAAACAAAGAAGAAAACTACATAGTCCCTTAAAATGAAGAGAGGTAAGGAAGAAAACGTGTTCCTTGAAATATTTCAAAGAAAAGAACTTAAATACCAGATATCATACAGATTAAATACATGAGGATTAAATAAATTTAAAAGTATACACACACACACACAGAAAAAAATTTAAAAAAAAACAAATTAATTAATAAACAAATATATTCCTTTGTCCCAAAAAACAGCATATACACAGATGCATTTAAGATATTGTTGTTAAGTTGTTCAGTCACCAAGTCGTGTCTGACTCTTTGCAACCCCATGGAGTGCAGCACAGCAGGCTTCCCTGTTGTTCACTATCTCCCAGAGTTTGCTCAAACTCACGTCCATTGAGTGAGAAATGCAGTCTAGCCATCTCATCCTCTGTTGTCCCCTTCTCCTCCTGCCCTTAATCTTTCCCAGCATCTGGGTCTTTTCCAATAAGGCTACCCTTTGCATCGGGTGGCCAAAGTATTGGAACTTCAGCATTAGTCCTTTCAATGAATATTCCCGGTTGATCCCTTGAGGACTGATTGGTTTGATCTCCTTGCTGTCCAAAGGACTCTCAAGAGTCTTCCCCAGCACAATTCAAAAGAATCACTTCTTTGGTGCTCAGTCTTCTTTATGGTCCAGCTTTCACATCAATACATGACTACTGGAAAAACTATAGCTTTGACCACAGGGACCATTGTTAGCAAAATAATGTCTCTATGTTTTAATATAAAGTGATGAGACCAGATACCATGACCTTAGTTTTTTTAATGTTGAGTTTTAAGACAGGTTTACACTCTCCTCTTTCACCTTCATCAAGAGGCTCTTTAGTTCCTCTTTGCTTTCTGCCACTAGCGTGGTATCATCTGCATATTTGAGGTCGTTGATATTTCTCCCAGCAATCTTGATTCCAGCTTGTGATTCATCCAGCCCAGCGTTTCACATGAAGTACTCTGCCCAGAAGTTAAACAAGCATGGTGACAGCACATAGTCATTATGTACTTCTTTCCAAAATTTTGAACTAGTCCATTGTTCCATGTACGGTTCTGTTGCTTGACCTGAGATTTCTCAGGAAGAAGGTAAGACAGTCTGATATTACCATCTCGTTCAGAATTCTCCACAGTTTGTTGTGTTCTACAACTTTAGCATAGTCAGTGAAGCAGAAGTCGATGTTTTTCTGGAATTCTTTTGCTTTTGCCAACAGATGTTGGCAATTTTATCTCTGGTTCCTCACCTTTTGCTAAATTCAGTTTGTACATCTGAAAGTTCTTGGTTCAAGCTTAGCTTGAAGGGTTTTGAACATTACATTGCTAGCATGTGAAATGAGTGCAATTGTATGGCAGTCTGAACGTTCTTTGGCATTGCCTTTCTTTGAGATGGGAATGAAAACTGACCTTTTCCAGTCCTGTGGCCACTGTTCAGTTTAGCTTCATGGTACAATAAGCAGGGTTATGAGCCAGGATAAGTTGAAAGGAAGAAAAGAAAGATCTTACTCACCTCATCTCTGTGAAGAAAAAGATAAGAAGTGCACATTTGTAGTTTTATTATTTGTATTTTTACCAAAATCCCTGAGCACAAATAAGTATAAGAGAAGCTAATCACCAAAGGATTTAAAGATTGCACTAAACCAGCTGAAAGCTAATGATGAATCACTCTGAAATCTCCAAACACAATGAAATACGATCATAAACATACTGTTTACTTTCAGCTACAGTCTCTAGTGATATNAATTCTTTTGCTTTTGCCAACAGATGTTGGCAATTTTATCTCTGGTTCCTCACCTTTTGCTAAATTCAGTTTGTACATCTGAAAGTTCTTGGTTCAAGCTTAGCTTGAAGGGTTTTGAACATTACATTGCTAGCATGTGAAATGAGTGCAATTGTATGGCAGTCTGAACGTTCTTTGGCATTGCCTTTCTTTGAGATGGGAATGAAAACTGACCTTTTCCAGTCCTGTGGCCACTGTTGAGTTTAGCTTCATGGTACAATAAGCAGGGTTATGAGCCAGGATAAGTTGAAAGGAAGAAAAGAAAGATCTTACTCACCTCATCTCTGTGAAGAAAAAGATAAGAAGTGCACATTTGTAGTTTTATTATTTGTATTTTTACCAAAATCCCTGAGCACAAATAAGTATAAGAGAAGCTAATCACCAAAGGATTTAAAGATTGCACTAAACCAGCTGAAAGCTAATGATGAATCACTCTGAAATCTCCAAACACAATGAAATACGATCATAAACATACTGTTTACTTTCAGCTACAGTCTCTAGTGATATCCACGCAAAACAGAATTAAGATGAATAAATAAAAGAATTGCATTGCTAGTCTTGTTTTAGGTAGTGATTATCAAAATGAGCTTTTTGTTATAGTGTTGTTATTTATTGAATTCTACAGTTAATTGCCTTAGTGTGAAAACATTACATACACAGTGACTAATCCCTCAGTTGAATACTACCTTAATAAAAGAAACAACTACCCCTATCCAAAATGTTTAAAGTACCTCAAACGACTTAAGAAGAATTATTTTCATGGCGGGTGCAGAAGTGATGCTTACTAAGTTTCAGAGGCAGCAGGAAAAAGGTACATTTTGTTCAGTCATTCTCTTCATGCTGTGCGCTCTTACAAAGCATAAGCTTCTGACAATAACTTCTTCCCCCAGTGAACGCTAGATTAATATCTACCTACTGCATATTGCAAATCTATGATTATCAATGATCTTCACAAAAGTAGAAATCTAATATCTTTATCTCGATATTAATACTGTCACCTTGGACAAAAAAATAAAAAGGCAAAAATGGGAGAACTGGTAAGGACAAATAAAATGACAAAGAGAAACAATCATTTTTGTTTAGTTTTTGAATCATTTGGGTTGTCTGTATTTTAGTCACTTATTTGAGCACTGCTACACATGGAAGCAGGGTTATTAAAATCTTCGCAGCAGCAGATCAAAGCCTATCATCCATTTAGAAAATCTTATCCTTTAACATAATATAAACTCTATCAGTGTTTTCTATGGTCTACCCAGTCTCTCTCTTTCATTCACTCTCATCTACCTTTGGTGAAGAGTTATTATCTCATTCCAAGAAAACTTGGGACTTTTCCTTAATCAATCTAATCTTAAATTTTACTTTAATGCATTCTTATATTTCAACTCAGTTATATGGTTTAGCAATGTCTTATGTTTGCAGACTCCCATCCACGCATACATGTAAGTGGAAAGCCTCCAGAGGCATCCACCCCACAAAACAGAATCCTTCCAACCATCCATGAGCCAAAGTTAAAAAAAAAAATATATATGACATAGCAGAACCGCAGATATTACAGATCACCTGAAAAAATATTTTATCTTTTCTACTCAAACTGTGTTTCTGAGATGGGCAGCATAGCACCCACCTGGGAGCTTGTTACAAAAGCGGCCTCGCAGCTCCTTGACCAGCTCATCATCAGGATCTGCATTTGAACAAGATCCCTAGGTGATTTATTTGCATATTAAAGTTCAAGATGAATTATTCTTTACAATTTAAGGATCGAGACACTCTTAAATACGTGGCAGGCAATCAACCAGAAGAAAAACAATTTAAAATAGTCTCCACTCTCTGATTCCTCAAACCCCCTCCACTACCCTTCAGAAAAAACGAAAGCAAACATCAGGACTAAAGGTCTTGCTGTAAGTGGGAGGTTTTGACCTACACTGGGGTTTCCCTGGTGGCTCAGACAGTCAAGAATCTGCCTGCAATG
Source organism: Oreotragus oreotragus (assembly GCA_006410675.1). Classification (NCBI taxonomy): domain Eukaryota; kingdom Metazoa; phylum Chordata; class Mammalia; order Artiodactyla; family Bovidae; genus Oreotragus; species Oreotragus oreotragus. Next base: position 4,849 of record SJYX01001884.1, read on the forward strand.
CTGGACACCTGGGTTTGATTCCCTCCGTTGGGAAGATCCCCTGGAGGAGGAAATGGCAACACACTGCAGTATTCTTGCCTAGAGAATCCAAAGAGCCTGGCAGGCTGTGGTCCACAGGATTGCAAAGAGTCGACACAACTGAAGCGACTTAGCAAGTTTATGTTACAACTCAGGAGAAACATTGAGTTAGCTATGGAAGGTTAGTTTGTTCATCTGCAGATCGATGGGAGCAGAGGCAAGCTCCCCTAAGTGGAACACACACAGTAAATGACTTTATTTTTAATTGCTGTCTCACTAAAATGATTGCACTGGCTTCTTTCTAACACAGTCTGAGCATTCTGTTTTGTTTTGTTTTGTTTTTTTCCAGCATTATCAGAGCCGTACTTCTTATTCTTCTGTAAATAAGAGCTATGTATCCAATGTCTCTTCTTGGACTTCCAATCATATTTATTTTGAGAACGTAAATAGAAAGAACTTACACTGTCTAAATGCATTTCAGAAAGATGGACTTTTTATTGATATTTTATATGTGTATTAATGGTAGGATATTTAAGGCAAAGTGTTAAAGTTTGATCAATTAAATTCAGGAATGATAAACTTCTAAAGGGAAAGAAGTCTAGCTCTGCTCTTAGACAATAGGTTCAAAAAGCCAAGCGCGATGGGGTTATTTTGTTATTGCTATATTTCCATGTAGTCCTCTGGATCTTTATTCTATTATTTGTGAAGTTGAGATGTGGACTTAAAAGAAGGATGGGTCTAAGGTCAGTGGCGTAAACCAAGCAGCCATGATTTTAAAAATTCAGCCTTGGACTTAGTAGTGTAAGACTCCTGAAAGCATCAGTATAAAGCCAGAATAAAATAAAATCATGACTGAATGCAAAGTCTTCATAAAACCACTGAAGAAACTGAGGTTAGGACATGTTAAATATTTGTCTTACAGTCTCATAGCAAATTGTCTTGCTTTGAATCTTGTTTTTTAACACATCTAGCTAGGTGTTTGCTATTTTTAAAATATTAACCAAATAATATGTGCATTAGTCAAATGGTAAGATTTTTTTTAATGAAAAATAGCAGTCACTGTCCCATCCCACTCCTTCCATCCTTGAGTTCCATCCCTCATTGGTACCTCTATAAACTCTGTAAATGTTTTTACCTCCTCATTTCCAAATGTTATGCATGCATGCTTATTTCTTGATTTTATATCTATATGGACCCTGCTACGGTAGATTAGGATTTAGATCACTGGTCAATAGATACAAACAGTCCCCCTCCTCCATTTCCGTATTCAATGTTTACATTATTATGAGTATAAAAAAAATTCATGGATGAACCATGTAGTATTTCTATATATTTCCTCCCTTCCCTGGAGTTAATAATTGGCATAGTTTATGTTTGTTTTCTCTGTAACTATCACAATTTTCATATTAATTTTTACAGTTTTCTCTGTAACTATAACAATTTATTCTTAAATTCTCCACCACTAGTTTTAAACTTCCAGTCAACATATTCAGACAAGTCAGGAAATCTTTGTTTTTCATTCCTTTTTTTCTTGTACACAGCACCTTAGAGCACTCCATTATCCTACCCTGATCTGTACTGACTTCCCCTACACCTGAAAGTCACTGATTTGAGATTCTTATCATCGTTCAGGAAATTCTTCTTCTTTTTTTAAAAGTCTGTGTCCAGTCCTCTGAGTACTGGTCTCTATGTCTTCCTCTTTTTAATTTGTTGCGTGATTTTATTGCAACATTCTCTTCAGTATATATTTGAGAAAGAGAGGAAAGGAAGTAAGTCTTTTTAGGGTTTTCTGTGTCTGAAAAAAAAAATTCTACCTTCGTATTTGATTGATAGTTTGGATAACTATTTAAATTCTAAGATGATATCATTTTCTAGTAATTTGCAAGCACTAGCCTATTGGTTTCAAGTACTTTTTGATTTAGAGGGGCTTCCCTGGTGGCTCAAATGGTAAAGAGTCTGCCTCTAATGCAGGAGACCTGGGTTCAATCCCTGGGCTGGGAAGACTGTTTTTAGAGCCCTCATGCTACTATTTTATTGAGATGTAGTTCACATCCACCACATTCACCCCTTCAAAATGTTTAATTCAATGGTATTTATCATATTCAAAAGGTTGTACAACTATCACTACTAACAGTATCTAATTCCTGATCATTATCAGCACTACCAAAAGACAGTCTGAACTCAGGTGAATATTTCGCCCTTGGTCATACTTGATCCTGGAGGGCAAAGCATCTATATAAATTCTCTTCAGGGTATACCTCCAGGTTATAGTAGGATATAATAAAGGTACTTACAGTCTATGTAAAATGGAAGACTATGATCCTGCTTCTGAAATTATACTTAAGAAACAAAAACAAAAGCCTCTCGGTTGATCTTGAATATCCATTTGCACCACCCCTACCTTTTAGCAGTGTCTGATACATCTATTTGCCGCACTTTTTGGATGTTCCATAGCATAAATCAACCTATTCCTGGGCACACCTTCCAGGATTCACAACTTAGATTCATTCTTTCCGTACCATAAAGGCAATCACCAAGAATTCATCTGTTTTACCACTTCCAAGTTATTTTTGCTATCGTCTGTTCTTGAGTACTTTTTTTTCTTAGTAATTAAAAACAAACAAACAAACAAAAATTTACTAGAAGAAACACTGTGTGGAAAAAGGATTCAAATAAGGGATCAGAAAAAAAAAGGATACAAAAATCCTTAAAACAACTGAACTAGTTATTACATTTGAGGGTAAAAGACTTCTATCAATTTAATGTATAAACAAATTAAACACCAGAGAAACAACAAGACTTCCAAATGAAGTATCAATTAGGGGTTAGCTATAATATCCCAAGGACTTAGTAACTGACAATTCTGATATCAGAACCTTATCACTTTGAAACCCATAATCATTTGCAAATGATAGAACCTTGAGTTTAATTGACACATAAAATCTTCCAGAAATAGACTTAGTTGAGAAAGCTCCTGAAGTTACATCCCACAATTTTTACTTGGCAGAATCTGGTATTTATATTAAACCAGTCTGATAGCGTAACATATGACAAGGCCATTACACACAACTGAGTGCTTAATGAATGTATTTTAGGATGAAAAGTTAAGTGAGGCACTAAATCTATTGAAATGTTCTCATTTATATGAAAATAGGAAGAGATCTTCAATTAGCCCATCTGCAATTAGCCTACCTCATTAAATAATACAAGATACATATAATATGATGTTTATCTATAGACTGAAAATGGGGAGGGGTTTCGTTAATCATAGCAGGTCTCTAAGGCTTACAAATGCAGAAAGTACTATATGTGAAGGATTGTTGGATCATTAAATGTATGGAATATTCCCATGGTATCTGACTCTGAGCCTCCAAATTTGTTGTTAAACACTGGGGAGTATCTGATACCATGTATAAACTATATCTTGCTATGTATGAAACATTTATTTTTTGAGATGCTTAAGTTTCAGTACTGGAGGGTGGTCTACACTATTCTAAAATAGTGGTTGGGTGTATATGCATGTATGTTTAGTCTATACATCTTTATATGTAAATTACTGCTTCTTAACTGATGAATGCAAATTTTAAAGGTTTGATTTATAGAAAATATTTAAGTAAAATAGTCAAGATATATATAATAAAACATGGTAGTTAAGGACATTGAGTCTAGGGAGAGAATTTTAAATTCATAGAGTCTGGGTGATTACTGGACTGCTCTGAACTTCATGTCATTCACTCAATAAATACTGATTAAATTCCAGCATTCCAAGTGTAGTTGTGGACATTGATTAGCAGTTTGTAAGCAGAAAATATCCTTTAAACTCTCAATACATACATGCTATAAGATTAAAGGCTGAAGAGGGAGAATTACTATAAATAACTCAGGTGAGAAATAATGATGTCTTAGATTAAGCCTTCAATGATAGAACTGGTTTGTTCTCTTCTCTCTGTTCAATATTGAAAACATTCTTGACAAATAACTGGCATATTTTTCTGATATAATGGATATGGAATATTCTTGAGATAGAGAAAAATCAACAATGACTCAAAGATTTTGTTTTGAGTACCTAAAAAGAATTCTTACCATCTAATATGGGCAAGGTCATGTGAAGAGATAAAATGTTTAAATGTGAGGGGAGGAAATTAGGAATTCAAATTTGGATATGTGTGGCTTGAGCTGCCTATTAATATACAGATAAACCCTTGAATACATGTGTTTGAAATTTAGGGGAGAGACCTTAGTTAGAAACACAAAGTTAGGATCAGACAGTGGATGACATTTGAGAACGCAAGATGGGATGGGATTGTCAAAGAAGTAAGTGTAGTGAGAAAAGAGAAAATGTATGTGGCCTGAAATCAGAGATACTCAAGATTTAGGATATAAAAAGTGACCAGGAAATTAAATTGAGAAAGAATGACCAGTGAGGTAGGGAGATACCCAAGAGAATTTGTATCCTGTAGTGAAGAAAGATGGAGTAAGTTGGCTGATAATTCAAGGGCTGAAAAGCGATCCCTGGGTTTAGCAACAGTGATTTTGACGAGAGTGGTTTTGGTTGAGTTTTGGTTAACACCTGATTTCAGTGGGCTCAAGAGAGAAAAATCGGAGGCAGTAAGCACTGATCATTATTTCTCAGAAATATGTTGTTAAGGGAACACAAAACATAAATTGGTAGCTAAGTTAGACAATTTGGGCCAAGAGAGAGAGGTGTTTTTTTTTTTTGTTGTTGTTTGTTTGTTTTGTTTTTTAATGGTAGAAATGATAGCATGTTGCAAGTCAGAATGATATAGTGGAATGGGAGAGAGAGATGACCTAAGATCAAGAGAACAGAACCACTGAAACAACAACCTTGAATAGGTGAAAGGGGTGGGTTTCAGTGACACAGACAGAGAAGGTGGTCTTAGCTCTTACTGTAGGGATTTCACCCACTGAAACAGAGATGGCAGGGTACAGAGCACTGCTGCTCACTGGCATGCAGGCATAATGGTGGGAGCTGCTTAAGTGCTTCTTGTGACTGTCTCTATCTTCTCCCTAAAATTGTAATTAATGTCATCATTTGAAAAAAAGGAAGGATTGTTGGTCTGAAGAGAGAGACAGGAAAAGAGTAGAAATACTCATTTTAGAGAGTGTAAAAGCTAACTGATTCATCTGAAACTGAAGAATATAAATCTATTCTAAAACAAGTCAATTTAAACAGTTCTGTGTTTTCTTCTAACCATATTCACCTGCAAAGTTGCAGACACTGAACAGATGGAAAGCTTTCTTTAATCAAGACTCCTTTTTTTTTTTCCCCCAAATTAAGCAAACAAATGGAGGCAGGTAAGAGAAGTAATTAAAATGACTGAAAATTAAATTTAAGCTGAATAAGAAGAAAAATAAAGACATAATTATGAGAAGTACAGGAAATGCTGATTCAATCAGTGGGTTGAAGTTAGATGGAAAGAGAAGAGTGGATAGACGGAGAGGGGAACAGATGAAACCAAGATCACAGAAAGGTTACACTTATTTGGTGATAACAAAGTTTATGGTATGACCATGTGTAGTGAGTGGCCACAGTGTTATGAAGGGCAAAGTCTAAAGTGGAAAGAAGGTCAAGGTGCTGAGAGACCAGGTTATTGGAAGGATATGCTTTGCTAAGTTGCCTCTGTTGTGTCTGACACTTGGATTCCATGAACTGGAGCCTTCCAGGCTCCTCTGTCCATGGGATTCTCCAGGCAAGCATATTGGAGTGGGTTGCCACGCCCTCCTCCAGGAGGTCTTCCCGGCTGGGGGAGGGAATCTGCATCTCTTATGCCTCCCGCATTGGCAGGTAGGTTCTTTACCACTAGCATCACCTGGGAAGCCCACTGGAAGGACAGTCCACACATTTATGAAGTCACTAAGAACTGAGATAGAAACAGTGCTAGGCTATCAAGTGAGCCAGGACTTAAATATTCAAGAAATTAGAAGCAATGAGCAGCTTGGCAGTGATGAATGCAATGTGAGTCAATGGTTGGTATAGGCTAGTGTTGTAAGAGTCAGAATTCAGTGTTTTTAGGAAAGAAGAGGAAATGGGATAACATCAATCAGAGGAAGGAAATGTCTGCACTCCACTTAAGTCCAATGGTCCGGGGGGTATGAAAGTGAAACAGTCACGTCTTGAGGAGGATGAATGGGAAGTTGTGTTATCAAGGTAGAGGGAGGTGCAAATAAACCAAAAAAATCAAGGTGATCTAATAAAACGTTTGGGGAAGAATAAGTTATTCAACATTTTTCTGGTGACTGTGAAGAAAAAGCGGCAGGGTTTCAAGAGCTGAAAGATAAGAAGGGGAATCAGATAGGGAGACTCGCAGAGATGTAGGGGGATTAGAATTCCAGAAATGGCCGTGTCTAGGAACCCTGCATTTCTTGTGGTGATTGATGAACTCATCTCTAAATGGGAGGTATTCATACTCCCGATGTCACAAGTTGGCAATGAGGGTAAATACAATAAGGATATGAACACTTAGCCTAGTACCTGGCACAACTTCAGACCACCATAAATATTAGCTAATATCTTCATCATCCTCATCAATCAGTCTGACAAAGTATTAAGCCTATTATGTATAAGCTACATAATTTTCAAGAAAACAAAAATTCCCTCCTAGAAATGGATCTCTGAAATTATGATGTAAACACATGAAGAAACAGGAATCTTTAAAAAGGGGGGGGGGACTCATTTAACAATCAACTATTTTTTTCAGAACAATGACAGTCATTTTCTTCCTTAACTTTAGAACTTAGGTTTATTGACTTTGTTTCACTGATTCTATGGTATTTGACATGTTGATGCTTCTGATGAAAAGATGAACAGAATTGAGATGACATTTTACATGTCAGCAGTGAGAAATACAAGAGAGACTTCAAATCCATTGCATTTTTCTAAGTCAACACAGATTCCTAATTTATTTCCAGCTGATGTAACTCTATCCATCCCAACTAAAATCTATTTTCTTTCACAACCCTGGAGAAATATTCCCATTGTCTGATATGGTCTACCAGGAAGTTTTTAAAGTTTAAATTTATATTTCCCATCTCTTTTCCTTGAGAGTCCTGTTTATTCCCCTTCCATCCTGCCCTTGGCTCCCCTCTCTAGAGACTCTCCTTTTGCAAAGAACTCAGTACTCAATTACAAGTCTGTTCTGTGTTAATTAAAATGACATCCAATCATTTGGGGGGTCTGGCTCCCATAGATGTATTGCTCTAGTCTATTTGTAATTAATTCTCCACTCAGCACTGGCAGTAGCCATATCATTGGCCATGAAGGTACTTGGAAGATTAATGAAACTGGATAAAATAAATGGAGTTGTAATTTGGGAGGACAAGCTCAACATTCCCACTAAGCAGACACTGCCAAAACTAGCAGAGTGTAGCTCATCTCTTATTGAGTCATGACAGTAAACATTCATCAAGTGAACGAAAATAATATGCCAGCCTTAAAATGATATCTTACTCTATGCATAGAAACTAGGATACTTTGTCTCATCTTTTCTAATTAACTGTAAATATCAATGGGGTGATATTACAATGGATATACAGTTATTTTTAAGTGAATTCTGGTAGGCATGAAGTACTCCCTCAAACTGCCTGATGAGACAGAAACCCACACGTAAAGGCAGATGGACAGCTAATAAGCTGTGCTGTAAGGTTGAGCAATATGGCATGATTGGCTAGAGATGTTATAATCCCATTGGACCTCTCTCAGAAACAGGCAGTAAATCTGGATCCTAATTACAGTGGCTCAGCTCATTTTCTAATCAGACTGCCAGATAAGAAAAGGATCTCATTTTGAAGCATGAGCCCTCAAATAGAGTTAACAACCATGTGAGGAACAGGAGTCACTGATTCCTGCCACAGCAGGCTCAGCTTTTGCCAATGGCAAGGCCTAGAGACTTCTCTGCCAACAGCAGTGCAAAGCTGCTCAGGATGGTGGGGGCAAGCTGGTAAGCCTTGGGGTGATGCTTTTCACTGGAAATTGGATGATCTCAGGACAGTGGATATTAAGAAAGAACTCATAAAAACTAACACCACAAAACAATTTCAGTAGAGCTGCTGTGTGTGTGTGTGTGTGCTTCGTTGTGTCTAACTCTTTGCAACCGCACAGAAGGAAGCCTGCCAGGATTCTCTGTCCGTGGGATTTCCCAGGAAAGATTACTGGAGTGGGTTGTCATTTCCTCTTCCAGTGGAGTTTAACCATGATTCAAATTGGCATATAATTTTCAAGACTACTCTGATTTTAAAGTTCTGTCTCCTTGTCTCTGTTTGCTTCTTCCTACAATGTGATCTGATTTAGGGATGCAGAAATAGCGTTTCAAAACTAAGGGAGAAATAGAGACATGTAAATACTGTTTATGACAATTTCATGCCGGGCATCTTTACTTAGAGTTACTCTGCAGGTCACATCTCGGTTATCTCTTTCATAAAAAAATGTCCAACTTGCCAGAAGAAATGTTGTTGTTTATGGTCACTGAGTCATGTCCAGCTCTTCCAAGACCCAGTGGACTGTACCCCACCAGGCTCCTCTCTCCATGGGATTTCTTAGGCAAGAATACTGGAGTGGGTTGCCATTTCCTTCTCTGGAGATCTTCCCAACCCAGGGATAGAACCCAGGTCTATGCTTTGCAGGCAGATTCTTAACCACCCGGCCCACACACTAATTACAGTCTTCATTGTGTAATCTCTCTGGTTGTTAAGAGATCTCTTTCACCCTTAGTTGTAAACTCCTTCCAGGCAGAAGCTATGTTAATCATTTTTTCCAAACAATTTACTTAATCAAATAAACTGTGTTAGACTCTGGAGGAGCAAGTTATATATGAATTTAAAAAAAAAAAAAAAGGGCCCCAGATTTTAGTAAGCTACATACCTAATGGAAAAGCCAGGAGTAGGCATATATAAAATGAACATACACATAATATGTATTTGTTTTTACAATTAAATAGTAAATGTTCACTGTAAGAAATACAGGCTACCAAAGAATAAAAATTATTTCTAATTCCACAGTTCTGATTTGGGCCTCCCCCAGGGCTCAGCTGGTAAAGAATCTGCCTGCAATGGCCAAATCACAGGAGATGAATTCTTGATTCCTGGGTTGGAAAGATCCCCTGGAGTAGGAAATGGCAACTCACTCCAGTATTCTTGCCTGAAAAATCCCATGGACAGAGGAGCCTGGTGGACTACAGTTCAAAGTGTAGCAAAGAGTCAGACATGACTAAGGATGCATGCACTTTAAAATTCAGATTTAAATACTATCAAATTAAAATTTCACAAATAATTTTTGACTTTTTCTATAAATATATGACACATATTTTAATAAAAGGTATCATATTTGAATGCAACTTTTCTTATCTAGCAATAGGTTGGTCTATAACTTCTCTGACTTCCCTGTAGAATATAAAATAAAAAATTTTGTCTCTTTCCATAGTATATTTCCAGCAACTGCAACAGTGC
>SJYX01001885.1:5418-27266 GCA_006410675.1 Oreotragus oreotragus
AAAAAAAAAAACAGAAAAATATAAAGACAGTCTGGAAATTTTGAAAACACTAATGTACAAACTAGTTGAAGGAGTAGACAGTCTTAAGTAGTTGACACCTGATGACCAACAAGAAGTCCAATTCAGCTAATGAAGCTTTAACTTTTCATTTGTTCACAGCAAAAGAACCCTAAGAGTGAATATTAGAGAATTTTTTCCAACAAATATCAACACATGCCAGTGCATAGACACATAATAAATATACAAGGAACCATATTGACATTTTCATTGCCTTTGGTAAGACCCTACAAATTCTTGGACATTATTTTCATAAACTTTTATTTTTTCCCTTTTTTGATACCAAGATTCTTGATTGGGGTAGGGAAGGGATGGTGAAAAAAATTGAGAAGGCATTTTCTCTCTTTTAATATTAAATGACTCTTCAGGGGAGATTATGCAAACTCAAAATAATTTATGAATTACACTCAACTTCCATTGAATCCAAAAATTCTGATCTTTGGCTTCTATGACCTTTATTGTTGAAGAAAGTTCTTTCCTCTCCTCAAAAGTGTTAAAATTATTTATCAAATGCATCTGCTTTCTCATTCTGTATCAACAAAAACATGTTTTGCTTATAAACTATTATACATAACATACATTGGAAATTTTGAACATGTTAAAAAGATCTAATAAGCATAATCAAAAAAAGCCAGAAGAGTTTTTATGATTTAGCTTTTATTGATAATCCTTTATAACCATACAAGGAAAATGATTACAGAAACCCAGAGAGCCACTTGATTGAGTCTGATTCACACACAGTTCTCTATCCCATAATACTGTTTTAATATCCCAATCTCATTTAGCTCAAATAACAATTTTTAGAAAAGCTTGCATAAAATTTCTGGTCTTAAGAACTAGCCCCTTTTCCTCCTAAGGCTGCCAAGCTTTAGAAGTTACAGAAATATCTTTCCAAGTACTGTAATCACCTTTTTTTTTTTTTAAAGATGCATGACTAATATATTCCAGGTCTGTTTAACCTACACTGATTACACTGAGTCTCCTTTTGCCTTTCATTTAAGGAATGCTATTTCCACTGGCTTTGCTGCTGTCAGATTTTGTAGGCTCTTCTCCGTGTACTCCTCATTTGACCCCCTGGACATTGACCAACTTGTGTGGTTCTAGAGCTTCTGTTGGCAGTCTAGGTGGTCCTGGATTCCAGCCTCCCCTCTGCTTTGTTCATCTGTATGCCTGCAACACCCCTGTAGGCCTTAAAAGGTTGACTTTGGCTGTGAGACAGGAAACATTGCATCCATGTGGAATCAGATGAAAAGGGAACCTTCTAACAAAGTACTAAACATAAATCAAAGGGGGAAAAAAAAACAGAATGCTATAGATTAGGGTCTATAGATTAGTCTCAGCTGAGTGTATTACAGCAAAACACTCAAGTCTGAGGTTGAAATGTTTAGTTATCACTTCACTCAAGTTAGAGAAAATCATGCTCATTGGGCTTTATGGTTGGATTAAATGCCAAGTATAAGAAAATATAATTTGCTCCTCTACACCACAAAGAGGTTTCTCTCTGGAGTTCACTTCTGTTTAAGATCAATGAGATGTCTTTTGTTCAGCAGATGCATGCCAAATAGCTCCAAAGACACCTGCCTTCCTCAAAGTGTGTTTAGTGTGATAAGGTATCACTTAGAAGTAACAAAAAAATATGGGGATAACTGTTGTTTTAACTTCCTACATTTGCTCATGGAACAAGAACCTCTAAAGTTTACCTTTATTTTAATAAACACATAAATGAACAAACTCTAAATTGAAGTTTTAAATTCAGCTAATTAACTTAAAAATGATTTTGTACATATAATCAATATTCATCTTGTGGGTTCTCAAGCTCCTCATTTCTAAGCTGACAGATCACCAGATCTCCTAGGTGAGGCCAAGACAGTAATTGACAGTTTCCAGAACAAGTTGACCCATGGAATATATCAAATATTCTTTTCTTTTTTCATTGTATATGAGGAGAATAAGAAAGTATTTTTTATACAGGGCAGAAGTTCTCAGAATGTGTCTTTGGGTCAGTGGCATCAGGAAGCCTATTGGAAATGAAAATTCACAGGCTCCATCATCCCAGACATATTGAATCAGAAATTTTAGGAGTTGGGCCCAGAAATTTATGTCTTGACAACCCCTGTGTAAAATTCTGAGATACGCTCAAGAATGAGAAGCGAGTAGTGTCAGGTCAGCACCTAGAATTCTACTTCCCACCTAAACTCTCCATTAAGAACAATGGTTCTCTCCCTAACCAAAACTCAGACCTGTTAGCAGAAGTTTTGAATACAACTCTCCCTGTTGTTGCTGTTTAGTCTCTAAGTCATGTCCACCTCTTTTGGGACCTCATGGACTGTAGCCCACCATGTTCCTCTTTCCATGGGATTTCCCAGGCAAGACTACTGGAATGGGTTGCCGTTTCCTTCTCCAGGGGATCTTCCTGACCCATGGATCAAAAACACAGCTCCTGCACTGGCAGGCAGGTTCTTTACCACTGAGCTACCAGGGAAGTCCACAACTCTCCTACAAGTTCTACTTTTTTATTTATATAGCAATCTACATCAAATACAATTAGCACATAGCAGTGCAGCAAGAAGGATTTTTGATCCATCACAAATCATCATCATCAATTAAATTTTCAGTTGAGTTCAATTCAGTCACTTAGTCGTGTTCAACTCTTTGCAACCCCATGGACTGCAGCATGCGAGGTTTCCTTGTCCATCACTAACTCCCAGAGTTTACTCAAACTCATGTCCATCGAGTCGGTGATGCCATCCAACCATCTCTGTCATCTCATCCTCTGTCATCCCCTTCTCCTCCCACCTTCAATCTTTCCAAGCATCAGGGTCTTTTCCTATCAGTCACTTCTTTGCATCAGGTGGCCAAAGTATTGGAACTTCAGCTTCAGCATCAGTCCTTCCAATGAATATTCAGGACTGATTCCCAGTAGGATTGACTGGTTGGACCTTCTTGCAGTCCAAGGGACTCTCACGAGTCTTCTCCAACACCAGAGTTCAATAGCATCAATTCTTTGAAACTCAGTGTTCTTTATAGTCCAACTCTCACATCCATACACAGCTACTGAAAAAACCATACGTTTGACTAGACGGACCTTTGTTGGCAAAGTAATGTCTCTGCTTTTTAATATGCTGTCTAGGTTGGTCACAGCTTGTCTTCCAAGGAGCAAGTGTCTTTTAATTTCATAGCTTCAGTTACCATATGCAGTGAAGTAAAACAGTAAGTCAAGAATTATCTCGAGTAACAGGCAAGTTTGGCCTTGGAGTACAAAATGAAGCAGAGCAAAGGCTAACAGAGTTTTGCCAAGAGAACTCACTGGTCATATCAAACACCCTCTTCCAACAACACAAGAGAAGATTTTACATGGACATCACCAGATGGTCAACCTGATTGATTATATTCTTTGCAGCCAAAGATGGAGAAGCTCTATACAGTCAGCAAAAATAAGACCAGGAGCTGACTGTGGCTCAGACCACATACTCCTTATTGCAAAATTCAGACTTAAATTGAAGAAAGTAGGGTAAACCACTAGACCATTCAGGCATGACCTAAATCAAATCCCTTTTGATTATACAGTATAAGTGAGAAATAGATTCAAGGGATTATATCTTATAGACAGAGTGCCTGAAGAACTATGGACGGAGGTCTGTGACATTGTACAGGAAGCAGTGATCAAGACCATCCTGAGAAAAAGAAATGCAAGAAAGCAAAATAGTTGTCTGAGAAGGCCTTAAAAATAATGGAGAAAAGAAGAGAAGTGAAAGGCAAAGGAGAAAAGGAAAGATATACCCATTTGAATGCAGAGTTTCAAAAAATAGCAAGGAGGGATAAGAAAGCCTTCCTCAGTGATCAGTGCAAAGAAATAGATGAAAACAATAGAATGGGAAAGACTAGAGAGCTCTTCAAGAAAATTAGGTACTAAGGGAACATTTCATGAAAAGACGAGTTCAGTAAAGGACAGAAATGATATGGACCTAACAGAAGAAGAAGATGTTAAAAAGAGGTGGCAAGAATACACAGAGGAACTATACAGAAAACATCTTCATGACTCAGATAACCACAATGGTATGATCACTCATCTAGAGCCAGACATCCTGGAATGTGAAGTCAANGCAAAATAGTTGTCTGAGAAGGCCTTAAAAATAATGGAGAAAAGAAGAGAAGTGAAAGGCAAAGGAGAAAAGGAAAGATATACCCATTTGAATGCAGAGTTTCAAAAAATAGCAAGGAGGGATAAGAAAGCCTTCCTCAGTGATCAGTGCAAAGAAATAGATGAAAACAATAGAATGGGAAAGACTAGAGAGCTCTTCAAGAAAATTAGGTACTAAGGGAACATTTCATGAAAAGACGAGTTCAGTAAAGGACAGAAATGATATGGACCTAACAGAAGCAGAAGATGTTAAGAAGAGGTGGCAAGAATACACAGAGGAACTATACAGAAAACATCTTCATGACCCAGATAACCACAATGGTATGATCACTCATCTAGAGCCAGACATCCTGGAATGTGAAGTCAAGTGGGCCTTAGGAAGCATCACTATAAACAAAGCTAGTGGAGTTGATGGAATTTCTGTTGAGCTATTCAAATCCTGAAAGATGATGCTGTGAAAGTGCTGCACTCAATGTGCTAGCAAATTTGGAAAACTCAGCAGTAGCCACAGGACTGGAAAAGGTCAGTTTTCATTCCAATCCCAAAGAAAGGCAATGCCAAAGAATGTTCAAACTACTACACAACTGCCCTCATCTCACACGCTAGCAGTGTAATGCTCAAAATTCCCAATCCAGGCTTCAACAGTATGTGAACCATGAACTTCCAGATGTTCAAGCTGGATTTAGAAAAGGCAGAGAGGAACCAGAGATCAAATTGCCAACATTCATTGGATCAACAAAAAAGAAACAGAGTTCCACAAAAAACATCTATTCCTGCTTTAGTGACTATGCCAAAGCCTTTGACAGTGTGGATCACAAGAAACTGTGGAAAATTCTGAAAGAGATGTGAATACCAAACCACCTATCTGCCTCCTGAGAATCTGTAGGCAGGTCAAGAAGCAACAGTTAGAACTGGATATGAAACAACAGACTGGTTCCAAATTGAGAAAGGAGTACATCAAGGCTGTATATTGTCACCCTGTTTATTTAACTTATATGCAGAGTACATCATGCAAAATGCCAGGCTGGATGAAGCCCAAGCTGGACTCAAGATTGCCAGGAGAAATATCAATAACCTCAGATATGCAGATGACATCACCCTTATGGCAGAAAGCGAAGAACTAAAGAGCCTTTTGATGAAAGTGAAAGAAGAAAGTTAAAAAGCTGGCTTAAATTTAAATTTTACTGCATAGTAAAATTCTCATATTTGGGCAGAGTATTATCATATTAGAAAATATCTCTCTTCCATTCAGTCATAATATTTTATATTAATTTTAATAATCATCTATCATTCTAAGATATATACTGATCATTTATCTATCCTTAAGAATCAGTGTAGTGTCTGGCATAGAATAAATAATGAATACATATTGGTGAATAAATGATATAGAAGAGTAGTAATATAATTTAGTGAGAAAATCATGAATTTTTCCACAAAGAGAATTAGGTTCACTTTCTGCTACATTTATTCATTCACTATGTAAACTGAGATTTGGAAAGATATTTAACTTCTTTTGGTTTCATTATTTTCAATCTACAAAATGGAGACAGTAATGTGTTTATATTTTTCAAATAAAGATTTAAAGAGAAAAATCTGTGTAAGTACTTTACGCAGTACTCAGCTTCCTAATAAGTATTTCAGTGAGTTATAGTTTCTTATCTTCCCTTTTCTAGAATAAACATGGCATTTTTTCCTCACATATGGGACTTTCCCTCTTAGTGATCATGTAATACACATTATTTTCAAACCAGTCAATACTAAAGGAAGTCAATCCTAAATATTCATTGGAAGGACTGATGCTGAAGCTGAAGCTCCAATACTTTGGCCACCTGATGCAAGAAGCTCCTCATTGGAAAAGACCCTCATGCTGCCAAAGATTGAAGGCAGGAGGAGATGGGGATGACAGAGGACAAGATGGTTGGATGTTATCGTTGACTCAATGGACACGAACCTAGGCAAACTCCGGGAGATGGTGAAGAACAGGGATGCCTGACGTGCTGCAGTGCATCAGGCTGCAAAAAGTTGGACACGACTGAGCAACTGAGCAATAATACAGATTACGTATAAAAGCTGTATATGTTGAAAAAAAAATGCACATTATGCTATTTGGAATTCTGATTGAATTTTGTGTGATGAGTACAAATCTCATCGGCCTAGTGATGACATAGCAAAGAAGAATAAATAATAAAAGTCAGAATCATTGCCTTGTATACAGTTCACTGAAGCTATTACACTGTTGAACCTTTACTGGATCTTTTAAAGTACCAAGATTGCCTTTATATTGAAGCTTTTGCCCAACCCATTCTGGTGATTCTTCCCTTGTGGCAAAAGAATGTAGGCAGTTCTCCTAATATGGCAACACAGAAAGAAGTTCTTTCTGCAGACTGTCTCAGAAATATGCAGTGAAGTGAGTGCTCAGAAACTACATTATCTACCAGGCAACAGTACACAGAGAATTGTTGTTGGTTTTCCTCAGAATTCAAGTAAATTCAGCTTCCCAAAGAGAAGCTAACAAACAATAAATTGGAAGATAGAGAAGAAAGTAAGGCCCAGACGCCCACACACATGCTTAGGGAAAAGAAGCTGTGCCACAAAAAGCACATAAAAAGTTTCTGAGCCTGCAGATATCTGCCCTGGAGATCTGGGTTCACACTTTCCCACTCAACAGGGCATACATTCACACACACTACTTGAAATCCAATTGTGACCGCCTCATTCTGGGACGTAGAGCCGTACTCTGGTGTTCTAGGCCAGCACAGGAAAAGGGTTTCAGGGATTACAGCCAGAACTGGGGAAGGCTTCACTGGAGCAAGAGAATCCAAAACCATTACTGGTTCATCAAGACTCCCAAGATCAACCAGAAGTGCCCATTGAGATACTAATTGAAACCCTCATGGAGGGTCATCAGCTTTCTATTACCTCTTAGTGTTTATCTTTTTGATCAAGTATTTATCCTTTTAACACTACTTGGATGTCCTGACTCCAACCACTCTAAGAAGTGGAAAATTTGAGAGATTTGACCTCACCATACCTCAGTTTTATTATTTGTAGAATGGCACTATCATCTTTACTAGCTTATCTAGACAGCAAGATAAATATTATGAAAAATAATTTGTTCTGATCCTAGCATATATATTAATATATGCTAGGATCAATCTACAGTCATTGCCACATATTTCCCTGATAATATGCATGAGTGCTTAGTTGCTCAGTCGTGTCCAACTCTTTGAAACCCCATGGACTACAGCCTGCCAGGCTCCTCTGTCCATGGGATTCTCCATCCAAGAACCCTGGAGTGGGTTGCCATGCCTCCTCCACAGGAATTTCCGAACCTAGGAATCAAACTGGGGTCTCCTGCATTGCAGATGGATTCTTTACCAGCGGAGCTACCAGGAAGCCCCTGACAATATATTTTCCTTTAAATCATACTTTCCTTTAAATCATAAATGTTAATGCTAGAAATCTATCAAAGAGAAAAAATCCTATTTGTATTAAACTAAAATTTTATCCTCATGCTATATGTTTAGAAAAAAAATGATTGTTTTTATATCATACATCCTGTTTTCCAACTTAGACTGTAGGCTTATATACAATTTAACATAAGCTAATTTTAAAACAGGTTAAAGGAAGTAGATACATAATTATTCTGATTTAGGTCCTTCCAGTTATACTCCTGCCTGGCCTCTTAAATATAAATTTGTATTTGTGTAATCCATGAAACTTAGCCCTACATGAATTTCTATCAAATAGTTTATTATAAAATGAATGACCTTGATAAACAGTAATATATAAATGATTAATTTATCATTTAGATTTGAGATCATCACTATTACAGGATTTATGGGAAAGCTTTTTCCATTTTTCCTAAAATTTTCCTAAATCACACTATTTAAAATATTTATCTATATTTGTGAAAACTCAGCTGCTGGTGATATGAAGCACCTAAAGACTGAATAAGCTGAATTTCTTATAGAAGGTAAGCTTTGATCCTTTATTAGATTATAAATTCAAACAAATACCACTAACAACACTAAATATAACGTCCAATAAGAAATTAAAATTAGTTGAGTTTAGGTGAGATACACAGGTCCAAAATTTTTTAAAGCAAATTTCCACAGACTTGGTTCATTTGTTGACATTTTTATAAGTAGTGCATTTTCAACCTTCCTTTTAAAAATATAAAATATATGGCATCAATACTAATAAAGTGATTCAAAGTAACTTTAGTGGATAGAATCAGATTTATCTTGGAATATTTGGATTGATATTAAGCACATTCTTTATGAGCTTCCCATGTGTCACTGCTGCTGCTGCTAAGTCACTTCAGTCGTGTCCGACTCTGTGTGACCCCATAGACGGCAGCCCACCAGGCTCCCCCGTCCCTGGGATTCTCCAGGCAAGAATACTGGAGTGGGTTGCCATTTCCTTCTCCAATGCATGAAAGAGAAAAGTGAAAGTGAAGTTGCTCAGTCTGTCCGACTGTTAGCGACCCCATGGACTGCAGCCCACCAGGCTACTCCGTCCATTGGATTTTCTAGGCAAGAGTACTGGGGTGGGGTGCCATTGCCTTCCCCGCCCATGTGTCACTAGTGGTAAAGAAACCACCTGCTAAATGCAGATAGTTGTAAGAGACACAGGTTTGATCCCTGGGTCAGGAAGATCCCTGGAGGAGGGCACAGCAACCCACTCCAGCATTTTTGCCTGGAGAATCCCATGGACAGAGGAGCTTGGCAGGCTGCAGTCCATAGGATCACACAAAGTTGGACATGACTGAAGTGACTTGAACACTCTTGGCATATTCTTTAACAAGAGATTTACCCTTTCACTTCAACTTTTTGAAATAAATATGATAGAATTTCCAAAAATTCACAGGACAATTGCAAAATATAAAATACTAATAAAATGATATTGTATTTTACGCCAGGAAATCAAAGTCATTTTCAAATCTTATCAAAATATACAACTGTCTAGAGTAAAAACTAAAAATCTTGAAGACAATCCAATATTGTAAAGCATTTATTCTTCAGTTAAAAATAAATTTAAATATACATATATATAATAAAAACTTTGAAAAATAATTCTTAGTTCAAGTTCAAATCTCTTTTCCAAAACTTCTCCCCATCACTCAGTTTTTAAAAATTTGTAACAACCTATTGTAATCAGTTACTTCTGAATGTGCAAAGCCACTGAACATGCTCAGCCACCCAAGAAGAGGAGACAAGGATGTAGACTGTTCTTATTCATTAAATGTGATGTTATTGGAGACCACAGTTATGGTCAAGACTTTATACCCACCCCTTCCCACCACACAACACATGCAAGGCAGGTACCTGTCTATTAATTAAAATCAGGTTGGGAGGGATCACTTTTATCTCATGTTATTATGTATCTAAGAAGCCAGACATAATAGAGAAAATATATGCCAAACAGGAGAACAAACAATAGGGTGCCACAGAATTAAATCTTTTGCAACTAAAAGGAACTACATAGTACCAAGGTTCCAAATGGATTTATTTTAGTACATGACTTTCTCAACAAAGAAGCAGGTATTTTATTTTTCTACAAACTGCAAGGAGGATTGAGCTCCATGCAGTAGCTCAACTCCATAAACTCAAGTTTTTGGAGTTTCTCAGAGTCCAAGGGGAAATTTCATATGAAAGACAAAAGTGAACTGAGCCCATGACATTGCTCTTGCACATGTTTCATAACCCTTTCATTGGTTTCATAAACAAGACCTGCCTTGACAAAATCTCACCAATACTGAGCCCATAGCATAGCACAAGGGTCAATATTTATGTGTATTCTGTTACACTATGAGTTCTACAAAGTAAACCTGAGGTTCACTAATTCAAAATGAGAAATTAAAACAAGTAGGTAAGGGGGGGATTATTATTAACCAAAGAGTATAGCCATCCTCAAAACACATAGGAGGAAGCCATCTACTTCTTTCAGTCAATTGGAGGAGACTTGGATATGTTCCCTCAATCTCTAAGAGCAATCATGAATTAACTCTGGTATTTGCAACAGGTTCAATGCTTAGGAAAGCCAGTGGAAAAAGAGATCTCCAGAAGGATTTAAACAACATTCATTATAGACTGAATCCTATCAAGCTAATGCAAAAACTTTACCAAAATGATGTAAGCATGGCTTGTAATACATGGAAAGTAATTTAAGTCAAAGCTTTGGTTTTTCCAATAGTCATGTATGGATGTGAGAGTTGGACTATAAAGAAAGTTGAGTGCCGAAGAATTGATGCTTTTGAACTGTGGTGTTGGAGAAGACTCTTGAGAGTCCCTTGGACTGCAAGGAGATCCAACCAGTCCATCCTAAAGGAAATTAGTCCTGAATAATCTTTGGAAGGATTGATGCTGAAGCTAAACTCCAATACTTTGGCCACCTGATGTAAAAAACTGATTCATTCAAAAAAACCCTGATGCTGGGAAAGATTGAAGGTGGAAGGAGAAGGGGATGACAGAGGAAGAGATGGTTGGATGGCATCATCGACTCAGTGGACATGAGTTTGAGTAAACTCTGAGAGTTGGTGATGAACAGGGAGGCCTGGCATGCTGCAGTCCATGGGGTCACACAGTCGGACATGACTGAGTGATTGAACTGAACTGAAATATGGCTTGAAGTATGCCTTCCTTCATTAGAGGCCAATAGAAATAAAAATGCTATTGCTAATCTTCTTTGGCAAATATATTTTTGTTCTTATTCTCATCAGGTGAAAATTCCTCTTAGAAGACCCTTCTTCCCCTTTCATCTTGCCTGCTTTTCTTCTTTTCTTACTGTTATGAAGCAAAAAATAATAGAAGATTAACAAAAAAAAAAAGATAGAAGACAGGGTTGATGGAGGTTATGGAAGAATGAGAAACAAATCTATTTTTTTTCCCCATCTAAAATTTATATGATCTATTAGTCAACAAGGAAAGTGTTGAGATAGTGTTTGAAAATGTAAAATAAGATCATTCTATTATGTAAATGTTAAGAACGATGTTTCATGTGATAAAAAAAAGGATGACCTGATGATTATTGTGGTTATTTGTACTTTTAGTAATTAGCACCGTGGCTAAGCTGGGGCAGGCATTCTGTAATAAATAAAAGTGAATGAATGGATAAATTAGTGAACATTTTCGACACAGAACTATCAAAACAAATAAGCCTTGCTGGAATTTCTGGCTCGTCTTGGTTCAAAAGGAATGCCAAAAGCATACATCACACATATGATATGGTTCTCTGTATGCTCTTCCCACTTTCATCCTCTTCTTAATGACTTGGTTTTCCTGAAGGGAACAGTTTTAGATAAATACCAGGTGAAAGACAGTACCTAAATAAAGTCCTGGAAGTGATTTTTTGAGGTGCTAGAAGCTCCCACACATTGAGACCTCCCACAAGCAATTTTCTTAGGGCACATTCCAAGGACAAGGATTGGTGAAGTCTGCTTCCTGTAATACCACCTAGTCATCCAATCGTAATCTAGAGTTAGCTTAAGGAGTAGGCTAGTAGTGGGAGTAGCTTTCCCACTACCTCCCTAAAGAAAAGGAAGAGGGGCATGAAATGAGAGTAGAACATTTGTTATGACCCTAATGAGGAAATAATGGGGCAGTCAGAAGGTGCCACACTTCCCCAGCAGGAATACCATATAGTTATATACACTCAACCATGTAGATACTGCCTTAAATCAAATTAAAATGATGGAAGAAAAGGGAAAAGATGGTTACATGAGGAGAAATAGTAGGTTTGTTCTGACACTAAAATCAATTTGACAAAATACTCTGAAGTCAAGATTTTATATACAGTTTACCCTTGAACAATTCAGGGGTTTGGGGGCCAAACCTTCATAAAGCTGAAACTCTGCAGGCCCTTCACATATGCTGGCTCAACCAACCTCAGGTTGTGTGTGCTTTCAAACTGTAGTGCTGGAGAAGACTCTTTTTTTTTTTTTTTTTGGAGAGTCTCTTCTACTTCAAGGAGATCAAACCAGTCAATCCCAAAGGAAATCAACCATAAATATTCATTGGAAGGACTGATGCTGAAGCCAAAGCTCCTATACTTTGACCACTTGATGTGAAGAGCCAACTCATTGGAAAAGACCCTGATGCTGGGAAAGACTGAGGGCAGGAGGAGAAGGGGATGACAGAGAATGAGATGGTTGAATGGCATAATCGACTCAATGGATATAAGTCTGAACAAATTCCAGAAGATAGTGAAGGACAGGGAAGCTTGGCATGCTGCAGTCCATGTGGTCTCAAGGAGTCAGATATGACTGAGTGACTGAACAACAGTGGCATTCACTATTGAAAATACTTCATGTATAACTGGACCTGGGCAGTTCAAATCCCTGTTGTGCAAGGGTCAACCGTGTTTATTCCAATGGTGCATTTCCTAAGACTTGTTTGGCACATAAAATTCTAATCAACTTTCTCAAAAACTTGCCATATTTGCCTCAGTCTTTGAAATTTGCTGTTTTGATAAAAATAGAGTACAAAAATGTTAGTAGTCCATTATTTACTTTGCAAATTAAATGCTCAGAGGAATGGCTTTCTTGTTCTTAGTTAAGGTGATTGATTTGAAATAACAGTGTTGTTTGGCCAAAGGGCTGTCACTGTGTGTTGTGGCTAGTTATCTAATTTCAAGGCTCCTTTCTCCATAATTCAACCTTTCCCTCGCTCTTCCTTTCACTCTAAGGGAAAAGGTAAGCAAATTAGAAGGATACTGCAATATTCCAGAAATAGTAACGTTTGAAACAGGTGGTGGTTCTGATCCCCAGCATCGAGGCCCCTTTCAAATGCTGAGGACTTCTCCATTTTATGAATCATAGGATAAAACAAGGACCCACCTCATGCTATGGAAGCCAAAAGGTATCAGAAACTACCATATCTGATACATATCTGATTCTCCCCCACCTCTCAAATCTGGCCTGAGCTCAGCTAGTAAAATATTCTTACCTGGGATTTGAATTTTGAGTGAGTGGTACTATTTAAGGTTCAGAATCCCCTAGAAGCAGACTCTGAGACAAAGATTCAAGAGCAAATTGTTTGGAAAATTCAAGAACACTAGTAGAAGAAAGGGGAGGTAAAACAAATGGAGGAGAGGCAATCAGTGATGGGGCATTATCAAGCCGGCTATGAGTGAGAAGGGAACAGAGACAGTTTCCTTGAGCAAGTGATATAAAATAAACACATGAGAGTAATTTCACCTGAGGAGAGAGGACGTTTGTGTATACACTGACTCTCATCAGTCATTGCTTGAGGACTGAGGGATATTAACTCACTAGTACTCTCAGCCTGCCACCTGCAAATTGAACAGCCTTTGTAGATTCAAAGAAAGCTCTTAGGCAAGGAGATGCATATATCCATAGGCAGAGGTAAGCCTAAGCAAACCCAGGTAACAAAGTATATGTGCAGATACCCAAGATGCTGGGAAGTTTTTTTTTTTTAATTTTATTTTTACTTTATTTTACTTTACAGTACTGTATTGGTTTTGGCATACATTGACATGAATCCGCCACGGGTGTACACGAACTCCCAAACATGAACCCCCCTCCCACCTCCCACCCCACATCATCCCTCCAGATCATCCCCATGCACCAGCCCCAAGCATCCTGCATCCTACATCGAACATAGACTGGCGATTCATTTCTTACATGATAGTATACATATTTCAATGCTATTCTCCCAAATCATCCCACCCTCTCCCTCTCCCTCTCCCTCTCCCTCAGAGTCCAAAAGTCTGCTCTACACATCTGTGTCTCTTTTGCTGTCTTGCATACAGGGTCCTCATTTTTAATGACTCACTGTGGTGGCCTTCATTGCCAATGACAGCATCAAATATCCAACAGTGTCCAGGAACAGAAATGAGAATAGTGACATTGTAACTAGTGCATTCTCAGTTTTGATAAGTGCTGCCTCACCTACCCATCGGAGAAGGCAATGGCAACCCACTCCAGTACTCTTGCCTGGAAAATACCATGGATGGAGGAGCCTGGTAGGCTACAGTCTATGACGTCACTAAGAGTCAGACACAACTGAGCAACTTCACTTTCACTTTTCACTTTCATGTGTTGGAGAAGGAAATGGCAACCCACTCCAGTGTTCTTGCCTGGAGAATCCCAGGGACGGGGGAGCCTGGTGGGCTGCCGTCTATGGAGTCATACAGAGTCAGACACGACTAAAGCAACTTAGCAGCAGCAGCAGCAGCAACAGCACCTACCCATTCTCCAAACCTGATTCTCCTACCTTCCCCTTATTTCCACATGATTCACCCAGTATCTTTCAAATGAATTCACTACCTACTTAACTTACCCAAGGCTACTTTCTCTGGCTTGTGACAAACAACTCAGATGCTTTATACAATGGTGCTCATAGTGTGGTAAAGATCAAATGGTAAATGTTGTCTATAGCAAATTCTGAGCCAAAGAAACATCTCTAATGGTTTTAGAGCAAAATCATGCCATCCTCAGAATGTAATTATTTCAGCAACTATATAGTCTCCCTGTAAGAACACCTTCAGACTTACCATTGGGGCCTGATGGACATGAATGCCTCACTATGAGATACTATGTAATCAGGGAACTAGAGCTGCCAAAAATGAGTTGCATATACCCAGTGCCATACAGGACAAGCTGCTAATAACAAAGCCTAAAATTAAGCCCCTCATTTTCTCTTACATTTAATTATCCAGTGGTATCCAGAGGCATTTAGAAGTGATCCACATTCAAGAGGTAGCTCTGTTCTAGAAGGTTCTCCCCTCTTGTTTCTCTATTATCTCTTCAAGTATTTATGGCAAAAATTCACTCAACAACATATCCACATGCCAGCCTAGGAAAAGTGGCAAAGAAAGTCCAGGACAAATAACTTTTTAAGCAAGTGAAATAAAAACATGACTTTCACTCACATTCTGTTAGTAAGAACTTAGACACTCAGTCATATTAGCCACAAAGGAGACTAAGAAATATAATCTCTAGTTTCAAGGAGATTTGTGCCCAGATGCATATTGATAATACGGAAAAGGAAGAAAACTAACTTAGCAAGACAACTAGTAGCCTTTTCTGAACAACCTAGCCACAAAGTCAGGTATGTACAACATTTTTTCATCAAATAGATGTACTGAATAAGCTAGATGTAGGTTCTAGGGGCAGATCATTGATAACCTCCATATGCCCACATCTACAACACTGCAGCACATTATTCAACTCACCCTTAAGGCCTCAAAGGGTGACACATAAAACCAA
The DNA here is from genome assembly GCA_006410675.1 of Oreotragus oreotragus. NCBI lineage: Eukaryota > Metazoa > Chordata > Mammalia > Artiodactyla > Bovidae > Oreotragus > Oreotragus oreotragus. The sequence goes on from SJYX01001885.1 coordinate 20,850, forward strand.
TTAACTGAAGATACTCTCAAACCTGGTTTCCAGGTATCTGTGACAATTGCTAGAAGTCACTAGCTATGGATATATAAAGCTGGCTCTGAGCAAGGCAGAACTTAGAGCAACACAAGTTTTATTCTGGCTGCACTGGGTCTTTGTTGCTGCACAGGCTTCCCTCCAGCTGTGGTGCACAGGTTTCTCATTGAGGTGGCTTCTCTTGTTGTGGAGCATGGGTTCCAGGGCTCATGGACTTCAGTAGTTGTGGTTCCTGGGCTCTAGAGCACAGGTCCCATAGTTGTAGCACATGGGCTGAAGTGCTCAGTGGCATGTGGGATCCTCCCGTATGGGGCCTGATGGACATGAATGCCTCACTATGAGATACTATGTAATCAGGGAACTAGAGCTGCCAAAAATGAGTTGCATATACCCAGTGCCATACAGGACAAGCTGCTATAACAAAGCCTAAAATTAAGCCCCTCATTTTCTCTTACATTTAATTATCCAGTGGTATCCAGAGGCATTTAGAAGTGATCCACATTCAAGAGGTAGCTCTTGAACCCGTATCTTTGCATTGGCAGGTGGATTTTTTTACTACTGCACCACCAGTGGAGCCCAAAGCAACACAATTTGAAGAGCACATGGATTTCTGACTGGGAGCTGTAGGTTTAATAAGATAGTCAAGGATATGAAAGAAACAATGTTGGAAGACTATGGACAAGAAGGTTTGGGAATGTGTTATGTGGATAGGCATAAAAATGTGTGTCAGGTGAATATCCACCAAAAACAAAAAAGTCCTTGAAGAACAAGTTCTTAATAACCAGGTTGTCAAGATTCAGTTATGGTTTCAGCCTGGAAACAATACCTTGCAAAGATGGAATATGGGCTTGTAGAGTAAGATAGATGATCTAGACCAAGGACCAATGTAATTCTCTCATAACAAACATGTTTGAGTCCAGAAACCACGAGACAGAGTGAAAGTAACACTTCTCAAAAATTAGATGACAAATTTGCATTTTTTTTGTTTTGCTGTCTTTAAAGCTCTATAATTTATGAGTAAGAAAAAAAAAGTGTTGATACTAAAAGGATAGTACTTCAAACAGGGAACAGGGAGCATGACAGAAGCTCCATTGACTTAGAAGCTGAGAGCACGATCTAACCATTACTGACCCTTTATAGGGTTGGGTGAACTGGGAAAAACTGAATTACAGTGTGGGTTGAGAAGACAGCCCTTAAGTAACAGAGGGAAGTAGTTTAATTGCCTGCCCACTTCTCTTAGATACCACCACCACTGAGATCATACTGAACTATGCACAATTGCTAAAACTGGCTGCTTACCTCATACTTCTGGGCGTTGGTATTTGTTAACCCTTCTGGCTTCAAGTGCCCTTCACTCAGTTTTTAAAGCCCAAGTCAAAAATCACTTTCAGTGTAAGGTCTCCCCAGTAGCCTCAGACAGAGCTGGTTACCGTGACCTCTATGCATAAGCTCGCAGAACAGTCACAGCTCTCTTCACATTACATTTTAACTATTTATTTATTTGTTCATGGTCCTCATTACACTGCAAATGTCTGACCAAGAAAATTATTTAAAGAACTGCATATTCTGACTAAGAAAGTTGAGTTTAATAAGAGATATTCAATTTAGACTTTGGCCAAGAATTGCAACACTCACCATGATACTTGAATAGACCTCTGAATTGATGTCATTTAAAACAATTGATAAGTTTTTGCAGAATACACACAACAACTAAAAATGTGAGGAAGTTTTCCTTTAGAAATGAAGTGATAAGATATGTGTTGGGAATCAATCAAAAAAGGTGACTCTCTTGGTCATCTTGATCAGGGTTTTTGGCTCACATAGTTTCAAATAGGCTGTGCTGTGTACTGGAACACTTCTCTTTGATAGGTATTTGGCATCTCTAGAACTCATTCCCAGAGAAGGCAATGGCATCCCACTCCAGTACTCTTGCCTGGAAACTCCCATGGACAGAGGAGCCTGGTAGGCTCCAGTCCATGGGGTCGCTGAGTCGGACACAACTGAGCGACTTCACTTTCACTTTTCACTTTCATGTACTGGAGAAGGAAATGGCAACCCACGCCAGTGTTCTTGCCTGGAGAATCCCAAGGATGGGGGAGCCTGGTGGGCTGCTGTCTATGGGGTCGCACAGAGTCAGACACGGCTGAAGTGACTTAGCAGCAGCAGCAGCAGCAGCAGGCTTCCCTGGTGGCTCAGCTGGTAAAGAGTTCACCTGCAATGCAGGAGACCTAGGTTCAATCCCTGGGTTGGGAAGATCCCCTGGAGAAGGGAACAACTACCTACTCCAGTATTCTGGCCTGGAGAATTTCATAGACTATAGAGTCTATGGGATTGCAAAAAGTCAGGCACGACTGTGACTTTCACAGTCACACACATGTGGCCCTAGTAGTTAGGAACTCGCCTGTCAGTGTAGGAGATTATAAGAGACATGGGTTTAGTGGGTTGGGAAGATCCCCTGGAGGAGGGCATGGCAAACCACTCCAGTATTCTCGCCTGGAGAATCCCACGGACAGAGGAGCCTGGCAGATTATGGTCCATAGGGTTGCAGAGTCGGACAGACTGAAGCGACTTAGCATGCATGCATGCTGTATACATTTGCATCCATTACACACAAGGTAAAAATGTGAATAACTATTTCCTTAGGCAAGATTTTAAGGTGTTATCTCTTTCTTGTATTTCCATATTTATTATTTTGCATTTTTATGATAATAAGAAAAGCTTTTTTCTTCCATCTAAGAATTACTTCCAATATGGAAAACATTAGTGCATTTGGATATGGAATTCAGAAATGGGAAAGTGGAGTCATAAGCTAAGCAAACATACTATTTGACAATGAAACTAATAACCTGAAGCCCAAAAATAACTTGATTTTTGTTCCTTATAAAGTCTCATGTACTAATATGAGCTGCTGCTGCTGCTGCTAAGTCACTTCAGTCGTGCCCGACTCTGTGCGACCCCAGAGACAGCAGCCCACCAGGCTTCCCTGTCCCTGGGATTCTCCAGGCAAGAATACTGGAGTGGGTTGCCATTTCCTTCTCCGATGCAGAAAAGTGAAAAGTGAAAGTGAAGTCGCTCAGTCGTGTCCTACTCTTTGCGACCCATGGACTGCAGCCTACCAGGCTCCTCTGACCATGGGATTTTCCAGGCAAAAGTACTGGAGTGGGGTGTCATTGCCTTCTCCTACTAATATGAGCAGTATTGCTTAATTCTCATGGCTATGCAATATTTAAGCTTCTCAGATGGTGCTACTGGTAAAGAACTCCTCGGTCAACACAGGAGTCACAAGAGATGCGGGTTCGATCCGTGGATTGGGAAGATCCCCTGGAGAAGGAAATGGCAACCCACTCCAGTATTCTTGCCAGAGAGTCCCATGGACAGAGGAGTTTCAAAGAGTTGAACACAACTGAGAGACTAAGCACGTACATGCAATATTTGGTGTTTATATGGCCGGTCACTCTCCAACTCTTTAGCAAAGGGATTTTCAGAAGTTCTGGTAACAAAAGAGTTAATGGAGAGTCATTACTATTAAAAGATTTATGCTAACCAGGTGTTTGAGCTGCTAGAAAAGTCAACTATTTAACATACAAACTTTCTGTTGTAAATACTGTACCAGCAGAAGACAGATTAAACAGTTTTATATAAAACTATGTTTATTTGTTTTTAAAACAGGAGTAATGAAAAAAACATTGTGTTCGATTTTCTTGGCTAAATTGCCAAGCATGTGACCCTGAGAATGCCACGGTGTCCTTACACCAGCAATTCACTTAAATCGTCTTATGCAGAGACAAAGGTGGTATTGGGAAGGGCTTTAAAACACAAATGTAGATTATGCATACTAGAAACAGATTAATGACAATGCTAATCACATATACAATTATATGTGTCATAGGCAAAAACTCATCCAAAGGATTCCACGGTAATAGTTGCCTATACCATCATACTTAGAGACTATCAGTTTGTCAGAATAATGAGTTTAACCTGTTAACCCTGTCGCTTTCACATATTTTGCTGAAAATATCGCCTGTTTGGGAAAACTGTGGTTTTTCAGGCTCACAGTCTTGAGCTTGCTTTATACAAACTAACCACTAAAAATGGGGGTGGGGAAGGCTTTTTGTGAAATGAGCATTATAGGAACTAACCTCAGGGTTAAATACTACAATCATTCACAGGTGGGATTTCCTGGGGTTTTGTAACTTTCCATGAGGGATTTACATATGCCCCAAAGAAGCCACTGATGAAATAGTTTGCCCCCCACCCCTGCTTTGGCAGGGGGGTGGGTGTGCAGTTTTAGCTAAGAGTGGAGTAACAGTATCTGTTCATAGTTACCAAGCTGTTGTGCTTTTTGTTTAGTAGGTCAACACACTGTCGTGTCTTAATTTGCATCTGGGCCTATCACGCAAGGGCCATTGCCTCACAGAAGGTTTTAATCAAAGCAGCAAACCCAACAAAATAGGACATCCTGGTCAAAATTACTCTCTCAACCTAATTTTGAACTGTTGCTTTTTCAGAGGTTTGGCAAATTTCAGGATAAGCCACTTAGCAAAGTGTTCACATTTAATGAGGTAATTTTTACATAAAAAATAATCTTCTGTCACCCAGACCTTTAAAATGTCAAATATCCATAGTTAAATAAAGAGCAGTGCTAAATTTTCAACCAGTCTGCTGTGAAACTTTAAGCACAGAAAGAATCTAAAACTGTGCTCTTAAAAAAAAAAAAAAGACTTCTCTACTCATACTTCTATACCCTGGATGTGTGCGCAGCTGCTCAGTGGTGTCCAACACTGTGATTCCAAGCACTGTAGCCCACCAGGCCCCTCTGTCCATGGAATCTTCCAAGCAAGAATACTGGAGTGGGTTTCCGTTTCCTACTGCAATAACCTGGATGCCTATCTTTTTAAAAAATTTAAGATTTTCTTTCCATCCTTTTGAGTTTCCCATAAACACAAGAACATAAAGCATTGTTTAGTATTAAGCTTGAAAGTATTTGTATCCATCTTTTTGCTCTATGTTGCTTGGATCCCATGGGCAACTTGTCAGTGACTACTAGAGCCCACTACTGTAAAATGAAACTGAAAAACTACCCATTGTCATCAGGACAATTTAGGTATTTAGGTACTCCTAAATACCCATCTGGTTTCCCATGAGTAACAGAGTTAAACATACAGTCACAACCCAGAAATTTTTAGATTGTTGACAAATAACCCAATTGGTCAACCCTGGTGCATGTTGAAGAGCATTTCCATTGAAGACTATCCTGTCTTCATTGATATATTCATGGCATTATCTTTTTTGCCAATAGTTCCTTAATACTATGTTTTGTTTTATTTTCCTTATACCAAAACTAAAGTCTCATTTCTCTCATAGATGGATATGAAGTTGAAGTTGCTTTTTTAAAAGCCCAATTTGCAGACACATTATAGGCTTTATACAGAGGCAGTATCTATGTACAAATCTGTGCAAAGTAAGTGCAATAGCTGCCATATATTAAATTAGGGATCAGCCTTCCTAGCCCTGCCTCGTGGAATGTGTGACTATTAATTTACAACTCTGTGGACTTGTCAGACTGCTAACATGGGTGCAGCTATCTCAGGTCACTGCTACTACTTAAACCATGGTGGCTGCAATGACCAGGAGCCAGATAGGAGAGCCTTATAAATCCTTTCAATCTAGAAGTATGGACAAGAAGATTGAAGTACAAAGGAGAATAGTGGTAGATGGAGACCCTTCTGAAAACAGTATTCTAATTGGAGCAACGCAGAACATTTGAATTGTCTATACACCCAAATATCCTGGAATGTGAAGTCGAGTGGGCCTTAGGAAGCATCACTGTGAACAAAGCTAGTGGAGGTGATGGAACTCCAGTGGAGTTATTTCAAATCCTGAAAGATGATGCTGTGAAAGTGCTGCACTCAATGTGCCAGCAGATTTGGAAAACTCAGCAGTGGCCACAGGACTGGAAAAGGTCAGTTTTCATTCCAATCCCAAAGAAAGGCAATGCCAAAGAAAACTCAAATTACTGCACAATTACACTCATTTCACACGCTAGTAAAGTAATGCTCAAAGTTCTCCAAGCCAGGCTTCAGCAGTATGTGAACTATGAACTTTGAGATGTTCAAGCTGGTTTTAGAAAAGGCAGAGGAGCCAGAGATCAAATTGTCAACATCTGCTGGATCATGGAAAAAGCAAGAGAGTTCCAGAAAAACATCTATTTCTGCTTTATTGACTATGACAAAGTCTTTGACTGTGTGGATCACAATCAACTGTGGAAAATTCTGAAAGAGATGGGAATACCAGACTACCTGACTTGCCTCTTGAGAAACCTATATGCAAGTCAGGAAGTAACAGTTAGAACTGGACATGGGACAACAGACTGGTTCCAAATAGGAAAAGGAGTAC
>SJYX01001885.1:53904-74050 GCA_006410675.1 Oreotragus oreotragus
ACAAGCAACAGTTAGAACTGGACATGGAACAGACTGGTTCCAAATAGGAAAAGGAGTACGTCAAGGCTGTATATTGTCACCCTGCTTATTTAACTTCTATGCAGAGTACATCATAAGAAACGCTGGGCTGGAAGAAGCACAAGCTGGAATCAAGATTGCTGGAAGAAATGTCAATAACCTCAGATATGTAGATGACACCACCCTTATGGCAGTAAGTGAAGAAGAACTAAAGGGCCTCTTGATGAAAGTGAAAGAGGAGAGTGAAAAAGTTGGCTTAAAGCTCAACATTCAGAAAACGAAGATCATGGCATCCGGTCCCATCACTTCATGGGAAATAGATGGGGAAACAGTGGAAATAGTGCAGACTTTATTTTGGGGGGCTCCAAAATCACTGCAGATGGTGATTGCGACCATGAAATTAAAAGACGCTAACTCCTTGGAAGGAAAGTTATGACCAACCTAGATAGCATATTAAAAAGCAGAGACATTACTTTGCCAACAAAGGTCCATCCCGTCAAGGCCATAATTTTTCCAGTAGTCATGTATGGATGTGAGAGCTGGACCATAAAGAAAGCTAAGTGCCGAAGAATTGATGCTTTTGAACTGTGGTGTTGGAGAAGACTCTTAAGAGTCCTTTGGACTGAAAGGAGATCCAACCAGTCCGTCCTAAAGGAAATTGGTCCTGAATATTCATTGGAAGACTGATATTAAAGCTGAAACTCCAATACTTTGGCCACCTGATGCGAAGACCTGACTCACTTGAAAAGACCCTGATGCTGAGAAAGATTGAAGGCGGGAGGAGAAAGGGATGACAGTGGATGAGATGATTGGATGGCATCACCAACTCAATGGGTATGAGTTTGAGTATACTCTGGAGTTGGTGATGGACAGGGAGGCCTGGCTTGCTGCAGTTCATGGTGTCACAAAGAGCCGGACATGACTGATGCTGAGAAAGATTGAAGGCGGGAGGAGAAAGGGATGACAGTGGATGAGATGATTGGATGGCATCACCAACTCAATGGGTATGAGTTTGAGTATACTCTGGAGCTGGTGATGGACAGGGAGGCCTGGTTTGCTGCAGTTCATGGTGTCACAAAGAGCCGGACATGACTGAGTGACTGAACTGAACTGAATGCTTGAGTATTAGAGAAATTAAAGAAAACCAGCAAGGGCAGGTATAAGCAATATTCAAATATTTCCCTGAAGGGAATAATTAAGCCAAGTCATAAAGATTTAGGGCTTCCCTGGTGGCTCAGAGGTTAAAGCGTCTGCCTGAAATGCAGGAGGCCCCAGGTTCGATCCCTGCGTCAGGAAGATCCCCTGGAGAAAGAAATGGCAACCCACTCCAGTACTCTTGCCTGGAGAATCCCATGGAGGGAGGAGCCTAGTGGGCTACAGTCCATGGGATCGCAAAGAGTCGGACACAACTGAGCGACTTCACTTTCATTTTCATAAAGATTTAAGAGGAGTCAAGCATACATAAATAATAAACAAACAAAAAGGGCATATAATATTAAGGTAGAAGAAAAGGTAGGAATAAATGAGAATCAAGAAACAGTTCAAGAAATCAAGAAAATTACATAGAGTTTCAATTTCTTCACATCCTCCCTAACATGCTCATTTTCTGTTTTGGAATAGCCATGCTGAGTGTAAAGAGATATGCCTTTGTGGTTGCAAATGTATTTTTTAAGCCTGCATGAAATGGATGATCTTCTGAAAAGAAAATGTAGTAAGTACACAAGTAAGTGTAATAGTTGACACCAGAAGACACAGTAAATATAAATAGACAAATTACCAATGGAAAAGTACAAAATGCTTCAAGGAACTAATTTTGACATGGTTTCACTGGGGTAGTTCATGAAGCCTTTAAAAAGCCAATAATTCCAAAGCCACTTAAACTTTTCTAGGGCACAAGAAAAGAAAAACATATTAGAATGTGAATAATAACTTTGATGTCAAAACTCAAAAGATGCACACACATGTGCAAAACTAGACTAGTCTCATGTTAAGTATTGATGAAAAGTAAATTAAGAATAGGAGACAAAAACCTGCATTATAATGAATAAATCTATAAACAAGGAGATTGTAAGGATGTTTCAACATTAGATATCAGGGAAGTGACATATTTATCATTATAGATCTTGGAAAAGCATTTGATATATTCAATAGCATTTAATTTTTTTAAATAACAAAATAGAAGTGGAAAATTTTTGTGTCTCAGTCTCAAAACCAGCACCATATCTAATGGAGAAATAGTATGTGCTTTCTCACTAAAGGCAGAAATAAGAATGATATCCATTCACCAGTCCAACTCTCACCATTGCTCATCAGAATTAAAAAGAAAAGCTTCAAGGTTTTTTTTTTGTTTTGTTTTGTTTTGTTTTTTAATTCAGAAACAACTAAAGAGGTTTCTATTGTGGAAGATATTGAATAACTTGAAAACTCAAGCGATTCCTGTTTGAAAAACTGAAACTACCGTAGCTAAGAAACAACCACAGATGATATGGGCAATTAGTAAGACTGTATGGTGCAAAACTAATATATGTACATAGTACTTACATGGAGAAAGAAAAATGTAAGCCAAAGGCATATTTATAAAAGCAACAGAAAATAGTTTCAAAAAATTTAAGGAATATACAGATACCTGTGAAGATACAATTAAACTTATTTGAAAACACGGGAAATCTGAACAAGCATATAAAATGTCAAATTCTGTTAATTGATAAATTTAATGCAATTCAACTAAGAGCACAAAAGTTTTGGTTTATTTTAGTAGGTGGGGGAATCAACAGTTGATTTTAAAGTTAATTCAGATTTTTAAAAAACACAGTATCTAGAAAAATCAGAAAAGAAAAGTCATGAGAGGGTACAATCTCTACCAGATATTAAGACATAATATAATGTAAATAATTAAAATGGCATCATCATAGACACAAGAAAAGCAAACACATAAGTGGCATACAATTAAAAGTCCAGAGCTCTCCAATTAAAATAAATTAATTAATTCTAAAAAATTTAAAGATAATAGTAGTAATGAAAAAATGTCCAGATCCACATCCATTTGTTTCATAAGCTTCTCAGATTTCTCAACATCATTCATTAATGTGTCATTTCTTCACTGAGCTGATACTTAACAAATAACTACTCTCAAAAACTGAGGATAGGAATGCAAATTTGTCCATTTATAGGCAATACGTATTATATTACAATGTACATATTTTTTAAACCAGAAATTTTTCTTAGAACATCTCACAGGTGTATATGCATAGAAAAAAATGTGATATGCAGATTATATCTTGCTATGTTTTGTGACAGTGAAAGCGTAGAAATAATCTAAATGTACAAAAATAAGGAACTGGTCAAACAAATTATGTATTTATACAATGGAATAATATATATCCAGAATAGTTAATAAAGATGCTCTTATATGGAAAGATCTCCAAGATTTTTTTAAGCTTAAAGAGAGCATAGAAAAATAAGAGTTTAGCATTCTACCAATTTTACTTTAAAATGAGGGTGAAAATTGTGTGTATATTGTATATTGTATATATATATATACACAAAATATATCTGAAAGGAAATACAGTGGTTGCTTATGGGAAGAGGAGGAATGGTTGAGGTTTAGAAGGAAGAGAGAAATGTTTTCTGAACTTTATTTTCTAAATTTTGAATCCTGTAAATATATATTACGTAACTGAAAAAAAATAATTTTTTTTAGAAGAAAAAAAGCAAGCAAATAAAACACCAAAACCAGTAAAAGGCCACTTGAAATTCTAAACTCTAGTCAACATAAAGGTATTTGGCAGAGGACTAAAGAACAACCACAATTTGAACATTTTATTATTTTAAAAAATTTCTCAATTTCCAATTATTACCCAACAACATGTATTGAGCACTTGAGTCAATAATGAAAGCATCACAAACAAAAGCTTTCCAGTGAATTGAATCTTGTAAAGTAATTAACCTCCAATTAAAATAAATAAATTTATATTTTAAAAAATTCTATTGTGGTTCTTTCTAATGGCACTTTTTTTTTTTTAATCAAAGAGAGAAGCTGATTCTTTTAGCTTTCCAAAAACTTACTTTGAAGTTAATAGTATCTTGTACTAAATTAAGTTAGTAAAATCAGCAAATACACATGTTGGCCACCTGATACAAAGAGCCAATTAATTGGAAAAGACCCTGATCCTGGGAAAGATTGGGGGCAGGAGGAGAAGGGGGTGACAGAGGATGAGATGGTTGGATGGCATCAACTCATGAGTTTGAGCAAACTCTAGGATACAGTGAAGGACAAGGGAGCCTGGTGTGCTACAGTTCATGGAGTCACAAAAAGTTGGACATGACTTAGTGACTGAACAATAACACAGACATTAACTCCTTTTCTACTCAGTAAGACTTATGTCCTGTTAACCCCAAACATTATTCAGCACTGCTGTGTCACACCTTCTCTGAATCCTTGTTCTTTCCTCTTCCCTAAGAGACTCCAGAAGTCAGATCAAGAAGTAATTAGGCATTTTGAGTTAAAAGAAACTTGCAGTCTTTTCATTTAGTTTTTGTTTGCTTTTAATTCAACAATTTTGCTTCCAAACTTTATGGAACAGAACTATTTTCTAAACTTTGGTGTTCACCATTTCACATTTCTTATTTCATCATGATCTCATGAACTTTGTTGGTGTAAGATTAATTATTCTTTAAATTTAGAAAACACGTATTGGTTAAGGAAACTATGAATTTCTCAATTCCAGTCTGTCCTTAATTAACATCACAACAAGCACATATATATATATGCCTTCCATTATCTTACAAAATTTAATGTAATGTTCTAAAACTTGAAAGACTCTATCATCACAAGGACCTAGAGATTAGCTAACAAGTCTTTTGGTTTGAGGGTTTTCCAAATGATAATTTAAGTGAACAAAAACAATCAAATGAACCTGTAGATTTTAACCAGTTTTCACAGACCAGTGCAGTAAACAGGAAGTATCCAGGGAGAAGAAAATACTTCAAATAATGGTACAAAATTGGAGGTGTGCAAGGCTCCTAAAGTGGTTAATACCGGTGACTTTACAAGGTTTTGTTTTGTTTTTTAAAGTGGGCAAGTTCAAACAAACATATTTTCCAAAAGGCCAGAAATAGTATCTTGATGACTGTACATATTCTTTTCCTTTAAAAACAAACAACTCACAAGTATTAATAAAATAATTTATCACTTATAAATCTAAAAGTCTTATTACTTCAGACAGGATGTATTTTAAAATATTCTTATCACCATCCTCAAATTAATCATTTTTTTATTTTATTTTATTTTATTTTATTTTGTATTTTTGTATTTATTTATTTTTTGGGGGCTGGTGTATGGGGATGATCTGGAGGGAAGATGTGGGGTGGGAGGTGGGAGGGGGGTTCATGTTTGGGAGTTTGTGTAAATTAATCATTTTTGTTTAAAAAAAATTGCTCATTTTGAAGAAGCTTTGTTTTTGTTTTTGTTTTTGTTTTTTTACTTTACAGTACTCTACTGGTTTTGGCATACATTGACTGAAGTTTTAACTTGAATGAATAAGACTAATTCTAGAATAACACTCTAAATGCATATTATCAAACTATTTTTTCTTCCAGTTTTATTGAGATTTAGTTGACAAACAACACTGTATATGCTTAAAGTGTACAACATAATGATTTTATTTACATATAGCATGGAGTAATTATCATAGTAAGTTTAGTGAATATCCATGATTTCATATAGATACAAAATTAAGGAAGTAGAAAAATTTTAGTTATTTTATGAACAGACGAGGAGAAAGTTAGTCTAAATGTGCCAGTGATTCTTATAACATAGATGAACATTAATACTACTGAACTGCAGAAAAACTTTTCTAAGAAGTCTATAGCCAAGAACTGGTCAACTAAAGATGAAAACAAATGAAAGTCAGTTAAAATGGTCACTAAGAAAATCCTACTTTTGTATGCTCACTTTTGCATAGCCTATACCTCTCAGATCTCACCCACCAATAACTGGATAATAAAGTATTATGGCATTTTTCTAAATTTATTGTTATGACAGATACAGACTAATTGCTTTGTCATTGCCTTCCATTGTCTTCCAGTTACCCAGGGGTATACATCTAAAGTTGGTTTCCTCTGAGGAAATAATATTTAAGCTTACACCTTATAGCCAAAATAGTTTTACCTCTTTGGTCAACTTCAGAGCCTTGTGAATGTTTTTATCCCAAAATTATATTCCCTGAAATCAAAACTAGAGAATTTCATCTTTTAATTCAGGTTGGAGACCACACTTTTAATTCTTTCTGTTCAGCCTCTTAGCCCTGGACTTCCATACACTTGCTAAGTGAGCTCCAAGGATATGCCTTGGGCCACCTGATCCCTCTGGATAGAATCTTTATCTATAGCTAGATTTGGTGAATTCTAAGAACCTTTCTCAACAGCTGGGTTTGGTGAATTCTAGCTTTGAGTCATCCAGTTTTTTCCTTGTCTTCCTGCCACAAAACTCAATAAAGAGAGGGGGAAATGCATCCTCCATATAGAAAACCCCATATATTTTGAGTTATTAATACAACTTTTCTCTAATAAGACAGGATTTATGTGGACTTGAATACTCTGTTCAATAATCTGTCAAGTTTTATTCAGGGAGAAAAAAAAAAAGGCATTAATTTGGGAGAATAGCATTGAAATATGTATACTATCATGTAAGAAACGAATCGCCAGTCTATGTTCGATGCAGGATGCAGGATGTTTGGGGCTGGTGTATGGGGATGATCCGGAGGGATGATGTGGGGTGGGAGGTGGGAAGGGGGGTTCATGTTTGGGAGTTCATGTACACCCATGACGGATTCATGTCAATGTATGCCAAAACTAACACAGTACTGTAAAGTAAAATAAAGTAAAAATAAAAATTAAAAAAAATAAAATAAAAGACACCTGAATCCTTCATGAGTTGTACATCATCTGTAATATCTACTGACACACATATTTAGTAATATTTTCCAAATCTTAAGTCTTTGCAATTTTAAGTTTGGATAGCTGTTGAGAAACTTGTCTTAGAAGAGCTAGTAAAAAAAATCTGCGGCCATGTTTATAGACCGTACTTACTTAGAACCGATCTTGTCTACCTTGTAGAGATTTGGCACATGTCAAATTCAACAGGGTTGGGAGCAAAAACTGGGGAAGTTCTGGAAAGCAGTGCTCAAATAGAATTTTTTTTTTTTTTAATTTTTATTTTTACTTTATTTTACTTTACAGTACTGTGTTAGTTTTGGCATACATTGACATGAATCCGTCATGGGTGTACATGAACTCCCAAACATGANGGGGGGTTCATGTTTGGGAGTTCATGTACACCCATGACGGATTCATGTCAATGTATGCCAAAACTAACACAGTACTGTAAAGTAAAATAAAGTAAAAATAAAAATTAAAAAAAATAAAATAAAAGACACCTGAATCCTTCATGAGTTGTACATCATCTGTAATATCTACTGACACACATATTTAGTAATATTTTCCAAATCTTAAGTCTTTGCAATTTTAAGTTTGGATAGCTGTTGAGAAACTTGTCTTAGAAGAGCTAGTAAAAAAAATCTGCGGCCATGTTTATAGACCGTACTTACTTAGAACCGATCTTGTCTACCTTGTAGAGATTTGGCACATGTCAAATTCAACAGGGTTGGGAGCAAAAACTGGGGAAGTTCTGGAAAGCAGTGCTCAAATAGAATTTTTTTTTTTTTAATTCACTTCAGGAAAAAAAAAAAAAGGAATAAGGGAGTATGCTAGAATGAATACTTAATTGCATTTCCTGTACTTTTTTTTGCAAGTCATCGCTTTCTAATGTAGAAAGTCTCTCTTCTCTAGTCCTGCCTTATCTTAGAGTACTAAATGGGTGAAGTACTGAATGATATCTTTTCCTAGTCAAATAATGCAGGTATCACAGCACACTATGAAGGAAAATGTTACTCGAATTGCCTCCAGTGCTGATAGAGGACTGATGGCTGGCATACATCCACACCCAGCCTTAGAGACCTAGCCGGTAATTCAGATTCATAGTCTTGAAGTTTTACAGGATACTTGGAAGGTGGGAAAAGCAGTGCCTGAAGCAGGAATACTAGCTGAGGGCCAGTAGGAACACTCAAGATTGAGTGCTTTACTAGTGGAGCCAAAGGTGCCACCATCCAGTCACGCCAAGTCACATGCAGCCTGATTAGAAATGCCGAAGAGTAGTCACAACCCATCAAGGGGGAAAAAAAAAGTATTATCAAGAAAAATCCTGTCAAGAGACTCCAAAAAACAGGAGGGATATGCCAGGAAAGAGGTAGAGCTGGTTGCAGGGGCAAGGTTGTGCACGGTGAAAAAGCATATGCCCCCAAAGCCAGTAGTGTGCTGGCACTGAGTGTGGCTGTGGGACAGAGCGGGAGAAGCAGGAAGCTCTGGCGGAAAAGAAACAGACTGTGGAATCAAAACGCAACATCATTAAAGGAGCTAACACATAACAGAAAATGCAAGGGAACTGAGAGACTACAGTGGAGCAGGAAAAAAAAAAAAAAGCCCATGTTTATATCCCAGTGAGTTGAAGCTGCTCAAAATGGGCATAATAAATGTATGAAAAATGAATGCCACTATCAGTTAAAATATGGTAAAGTTCTAAAACCTTTCTATATTCTATAGTTTTACAGTCTGACTTTCAGAAAGGAGAGAATACCACTAAAATACCACTTACATGAGTCTTCTTAATTCTTAATAACTATTGGCAGAGCACCTTCTTCACAAAGTTGAAAATCATTTATAAATGGCAAGTGCCTATATACTGCTCCTAAGTCATCAAAACAATTTTAGTTTCCCCACTTTCAATGAGCAGGTCATACTTAGTCAACAACATGACTATCGTTTCTTCTCTTTCATGCTAACCTACATAAGCACAATATAAAAGTCAAACATTCATGTTCTCTTTCCTTTTTAGCAAATCTTACCTCTGTGCATACACTTTGCACCTACAATTTCAAAAAACCATTGCAACTAACATGTTAATAAACCTCCAAATAATTTCTAAAGTTGATGAAATATAAAGCTAACACATCAGCAGAGACATGATTAAACTGATTTTTCCCAAAAGGGACAGTTTATGCTGCATAAAAAGACACTGGGAATATCAAGTTAGGTGAGATTTGGGAGCTTGAAGGATAGGATTTGTGAACAGCAAGCTAAGAATTTCTGTCTCCTAGCATTTGATGGAATAAACACATCTTACCAGAGGGTCACAATCATTGTCAGGAGCTACAGTAATTTACACTTTGGGCGTAGGACAAAGTAAAAAGCTTATGGGACATTTGGAAGATAGTAACAAAGAAAAGGCTGTCATTGTAGATTAAATTACAGAACAGAAACAGATTTGCTGGCACAACTGTTACTGTTTACCTCAGGATGATTTTAGTCAATGATCAGTCAACATAAAGATGTACTGTCATCATTACATAAAATAAACAGACATCAGAACCAGCACCCAGAATTACTTTGGAAGAAGGAAGGGGGAAGCCCTTGCCCCAGAAGAATAAAATGTTGCAACTTTCAATAGTATCCTAAGCCAAATATTCACAAAAAGATTTCTTGCCAAGAAAAAAAATACTTTCCTAATTTGTTTCTTTTGTTGTGTTTTGCTTAGAATTTTTAAATTTCTTTTTTGTTTTCTTTTAAAGGGCAAACTCATAAATATTTACACAGATCATACTAAGCAGAAAAAGAGATTAGAAAATGTTTTTGAATGAATGCAACATATTTCATGTAAATTGAATTAAATGATCAATTTTATACTGAAGAGATAGAAATTATAAACCACAACGCAGTATGCTTTATGCGACAACATTTCAAATCATAGAAGTTAAGATAAATCCAAAGTGTTTTCTATATGTTGTAGTTCAAATTAAATTTCATAAACATATTGGCCTCTAAGACAGCAAGCAAAATTATACAGCAGTATTAAATGTCACCAGGAAAAACATTGATAGTTATTAGTCTTTTATAATAATTAGACTATTATTGATAGTTAATAGTCTTTATTTGCCTGACTTCAGGCTCTAATACAAAGCCACAGTCATCAAGACAGTATGGTGCTGGCACAAAGACAGAAATATAGATCCATGGAACAAAATAGAAAGCCCAGAGATAAATCCACACGCCTATGGACACCTTATCTTTGACAAAGGAGGCAAGAATATACAATGGAGAAAAGACAATCTCTTTAACAAGTGGTGCTGGGAAAACTGGTCAACCACTTGTGAAAGAATGAAACTAGAACACTTTCTAACACCATACACAAAAATAAACTCAAAATGGATTAAAGATTTAAACGTAAGACCAGAAACTATAAAACTCCTAGAGGAGAACATAGGCAAAACACTCTCCGACATAAATCACAGCAGGATCCTCTATGACCCACCTCCCAGAATACTGGAAATAAAAGCAAAAATAAACAAATGGGACCTAATTAAAATTAAAAATTTCTGCACAACAAAGGAAACTATAAGCAAGGTGAAAAGACAGCCTTCTGAATGGGAGAAAATAACACCAAATGAAGCAACTGACAAATAGCTAATCTCAAAAATATACAAGCAACTCCTGCAGCTCAATTCCAGAAAAATAAATGACCCAATCAAAAAATAGGCCAAAGAACTAAATAGACATCTCTCCAAAGAAGACATACGGATGGCTAATAAACACATGAAAAGATGCTCAACGTCACTCATTATCAGAGAAATGCAAGTCAAAACCACAATGAGGTACCATTTCACGCCAGTCAGAATGGCTGCAATCCAAAAGTCTACAAGCAATAATGCTAAAGAGGGTGTGGAGAAAAGGGAACCCTCTTCTACTGTTGGTGGGAATACAAACTAGTACAGCCACTATGGAGAACAGTGTGGAGATTCCCTAAAAAAAACTGCAAATAGAACTGCCTTATGACCCAGAAATCCCACTGCTGGGCATACACACCGAGGAAACCAGAACTGAAAGAGACACATGTACCCCAATGTTCATCGCAGCACTGTTTATAATAGCCAGGACATGGAAGCAACCTAGATGTCCATCAGCAGACGAATGGATAAGAAAGCTAGGGTACATATACACAATAGAGTATTACTCAGCCATTAAAAAGAATACATTTGAATCAGTTCAAATGAGGTGGATGAAACTGGAGCCGATTATACAAAGTAAGCCAGAAAGAAAAATACCAATACAGTATACTAACGCATATATATGGAATTTAGAAAGATGGTAACGATAACCCTGTATGCGAGACAGCAAAAGAGACACAGATGTATAAAACAGTCTTTTGGACTCTGTGGGAGAGGGAGAGGGTGGAATGATTTGGGAGAATGGCACTGAAACATGTATAATATCATATATGAAACGAATAGTCAGTCCAGGTTCGATGCATGATACTGGATGCTTGGGGCTGGTGAACTGAGATGACCCAGAAGGATGGTACGTGGAAGGAGGAGGGGTGTTCAGGATGGGGAACATGTGTATACCTGTGGTGGATTCATGTTGATGTATGGCAAAACCAATACAATATTGTAAGGTAATTAAACTCCAATTAAAATAAATAAATTTATATTTTACCAAATAAAATAAAATTTTAGACGTATGTCACACAAACTACTAACCATCTAAAATTCTTTTTATTTCAGGGTCTTATAAACCTTCGATTTTCTATTTTTTTGTACTTCTGAGGTAGTAAAAGTTTTTTAATTACCACTTCATAAATTAAAAGTTGAATATTTTTGTTTTATTAGACAGTGATAATTTGTACAAAACCACATTTGTGTTTCATTGAAAGACAAAATGATTTCAAAAAATACTTTCACTGTAGTCATTAAAAACCTTCTTGGCAGCAACATCATCACAAATAAATTTGCTGTTTGTGACAGTCTTATTCATTATTAAGTGCTAAACAAGGAAAACAGGCTTTTTTTTTTTAATGATTATTTGAAGATGGTTTATACTCAAATAGGTTTAATTTCCAAATTTTAGAACTATTTAAATAGACAGACTAAACTCTATATGTTCCATTCTTTTACACATTGTATTCATTTCTCCTAGAAATTCAGTAGCCCCAGAGATAACTATTACATAGAATTAATAAGACCCTTAGCCACCAATTTGAAATGCTATTAATTGTGTGATTTAGAGTTCAACTACAAATTGGACATCAGAAATCCTCATACCACCCACTTAAATTTTAGATATTGACATCTTCAAGGAGAATATGCATCTCCATCTCTGATTTAATGGTAAAATGACAACTTGTGAAGTGCCCCATATGTCCTGGCAAGAAGAGCAAACTTGAAAGAAAAGTTCTAACAAAAAGAAGGCTCCAATATCTTGCCCCAGATCCTGCATTTCCTCTTAATAAAATGGATAAGGAAATTATCCTATACCTATAAAAACATCTATAAACCAGAGGTGTTTCAGTTATCTGTGTTTTTGTCTTTAAACTCTAGAAAAATGTAGAGAAAGAAACTGATTACCAATATTAATTGACGGCTCTCTAGAAAATAAGTTACCATGGCATACTATCTCTGTAAAGGAGAATACAACGATTAAAAAAAAAGAAAAACACTTCTTTTCATATCCTAGAAGATTGTGTTCCCACAAAACTTCAGAAAACAGTAGTCTCCACAGCATTAAGGTAATTGTTAGGATGCTAAGAGCATGATAGTTTTTCTTGACAAATAGAATATTCCCATAACAATGAAAGCTATTAATTCCCCAGAATCTCTCAGAGCTTTTCCCTTTTCTTTAATGTCTAGTAGATAGAATTCCATAATTTAGATCACTTGCTTTAAGCATAGGAGGTAACATGTTTTACAAATCTAAAGGTCAATATTTATAGAATAGCCAATTAAAGTACATTTTCAATAACATCATATTAACGGTTATATTATGGTTAGGGTTAAAATTTAAATACCTTTATTTGTGATTTTTACACAGAGTCTAAATAGATCAAAAAGGACATTTTTATAAACAGAAGTATGTATTTCTCTAGCAAGCTATCACTAGTTAATAACTTCTATGTTATCCTTTAAATTATGTGAAAGTGAAAGTCACTCCAGTCTTGTCCAACTCTTTGCCACTCAGGAATTCTCCAGGCCAGAGTACTGGAGTGAATAGCTACTCCTTTCTCCAGGGGACCTCCCCAACCCAGGAATTGAACCTCTCCCACATTGTAGACAGAGCCCTTTAAAGTATGTTAAGTTGTTACATATATCTGCCACAGTAGAATTTAAGTAGAATTAGGAAAAAAAATAATAATAATGAGTATAAAAGAGTATTCTAAAAGGCAGCATAATTAAAACAGAAACTAGGAAATTATTATCAATCCTAATTCTCCTATAAATTATTTGGTACACTACTTAACATATTCTTTTTCTTATCTGCAAGACAAAGACATACATCAGCTTTTTTTAGTAGGGTTTCATGAAAAATAATTTTGTTCCCAATTATTTTAAAAGCAATTTAAGAGTAAGGCAATAATTATTTTGAAATGGATGATGTTTATTGGAAATAAAAGAATATAGCAGTTGCAAGGACCTAATTCAATGTTATAATAAATACCTTCTGATAAGTTCTAAAATGCAGGTTTAAAGGTAGAAGTGATTATCACATACATGCATCCACCATCGAGTTCCTTTAATATAATCAATTTCCATTTAAAAATTCCAGTCTGTATTTATGATTCTCAACTTGATACCAAACTCTGCCTGTGGCTATGAAGTCATTATTTTTTATTGTCTTAGAAAATATCCATGTACAAAGAGAAAAGCAAAATGCTATAATTCATTTTTATTTTCATTCTTCTTTCTAACCACTTCCCAAATCCAGAATTGTTCCGCTTTCCTCGTACAGTTCTTTTCTGGTCACAAGGATGTCATTAAGTCAAAGGTTCTAAAATCATAAGAAATCATAAGAAATACAAAAATCTAAATGCTAATTAAAAGTCTTTTAAACACTTTTTTTTCATAAGGAGGACTTAATTGCTTTAAAAGTAAATGTGTAAGAAAATGAAAGTTGCAAAACTTAACATTCTATTAAATTATATATTAAATATAAATTAGCATTTTTAAAGCTCTTTCATTAAAAGGGGAAAAGTGGCTCAGATGGTAAAAATCTGCCTGTGATGCAGGGGACCCAGCTTCAATCCCTGGGTCTGGAAGACCCCTGGAGAAGAGAATGGCAATCCACACCAATATTCTTGCCTGGAAAATTCCACAGACAGAGGAGGCCGGCAGGTTACAGTCCATAGGGTCACAGAGAGCCAGACATGACTGAACGATTGACATTTTACTTAAAAGCTAGGAAGGCGATATTCAAAAAACTAATATCATTTTATCCAGTCCCCTGGGACCCAGCTTCAATCCCTGGGTCTGGAAGACCCCTGGAGAAGAGAATGGCAATCCACACCAATATTCTTGCCTGGAAAATTCCACAGACAGAGGAGGCCGGCAGGTTACAGTCCATAGGGTCACAGAGAGCCAGACATGACTGAACGATTGACATTTTACTTAAAAGCTAGGAAGGCGATATTCAAAAAACTAATATCATTGTATCCAGTCCCCTCACTTCATGGCAAATAGATGGAGAAACAATGGAAACAGTGACAGACTTTATTTTCTTGGACTCCAAAATCACCACAGATGTTGATTACAGCCATGAAATTAAAAGACATTCTCTCCTTGGGAGAAAAGCTATGACCAACCTAGACAGCATATTAAACAGCAGAAATATTACTTTGCCAACAAAGGTCTGTCTAGTCAAAGCTATGGTTTTTCCAGTAGTCATGTATGGACATGAGAGCTGAACCATAAAGAAAGCTGAGTGTCAAAGAATTGATGATTTTGAACTGTGGTGTTGGAGAAGACTCTTGAGATTCCCTTGGACTGCAAGAAGATCCAACCAGTCAATCCTAAAGGAAACCAATCCTGAATATTCATTAGAAGGACTGATGCTGAAGCTCCAATACTTTGGCCACTTGATGTGAAGAACTGACTCATTGAAAAAGACCCTGATGCTGGAAAAGATTGAAGGCAGGAGGAGAAGAGGACGACAGAGGATCAGATGATTGGATGGCATCACCAACCTAATGGACATGAGTTTGAGCAAACTAGGGGAGTTGGTGATGGATAGGGAAGCCTAGCGGGCTACAGTCTATGGGGTTGCAAAGAGTCAGACATGACTGAGCGACTGAACTGAACAGAAGAATGTGAAATGTTCAGGAATGTCTGCTGAAAGAATGGTCAGGAGGAGGTCTCCTTCAGGCTCCTAGTTGAGATAAGAGAGAATTTCCATCTTCCTACACTCTTCTGGAGGGTCCCTAGTGAGATAACAGGGAATATGACCAAACCTTACAATCATTACCTAGCAATTGTAATTTCTCTCTTCAAAACCAGAAAAGAAAAGTAAGTACTGGTATAAAACACAGAGAATTACTCTAGCATTTAAGTGAGGAAAAGACAAAGCTGAGTAAAACACACCACTATTGAAAAACATACAACTGCTGAAATCTTTAGAAGTCACAAATAAACCTAGGATTCTTAACTCATTAAGTTCCAAAGTTGAGCTAAAGATTATTTTCTTTCAGCTGTGAAATTTGAATACAAATTAGTAGTTTAGTGTAAGGATAATGTATCTGGTTGTACCTATACCTTGTGCAATTATTTAAATATTGCTAGCTTATGCTAATGTTCACCAATAATTATGCTTTTCCATTACTAAATTGCTTTTACTGGTAATTAGCAGAATTCAAATTTCAAGAGTCCAGGATGAAACTGTGTTCCACAGAACAATAGAACACCAAGACATCTCGTAGAGGCATGGCAATGTGCTACTTATACACCTTTTCAAGAAAGAACACTTTATCCAGTACCAAAGAATACAGTTAGCTGCCAATCTAAGAGTGTCCATTCCTTTATGTCTGCCTCAGCTTTTGCACCTAGGTCATGTGCTTTTCAAGGTGGCATTAGACAAATTCTGAGCAATACCACTATACAGGATCCTTGGTAATACACAACACAAGACTCCTCTAAAACTGGTATTTTTTGCTTTAGGTCTCACTGGGGTGAGAGACCATCAAGTTTCCACTGCAATCCTATTGGCCCTGCCCAATGCTATTTTTCTCCCTTTTCCTTTCATAGGTGTTAATCCCCAGTAAACATTTTGCATCCTAACTCTGGCTCATCATCTCTTTCTCAGAGAATCTAAGTTACATAGTAGACAGTTAGTGGTCCAAGAAAGAAGTCAGTTTAATGAGGCTTTGGGACTAGATAACTTACTAACCGGACAGCAATAAGAGCCCATCCCAGGTGATACACATGTCACGGGTAATCCCAACTTGAAACATTGGCCCAATGGATAAAACTTGGAAAATTGTACTTGTGGGGGAAGATATACTCTCTGAAGAGCCTTTCTGCCAATATGACATTATTCAGAGGTTTAAAGAGTATAGGGACAAAATGCACATAAGTCAATAAAAATGACTAGTAGTTGTTAAATTACATTGACCCCATAAGAGCTTATGACAAGCTGAAGACAATTAACAAGTGATTGAAAAAAGAATGAGAAGGCCATAATGCCTCTTTGGCAGCTTACAAAGGTCTTTATTCCTTTTTTTTCTGAAGTGGCAAAACAGGAAAAGCTAAAGGACCAACCAGGACTTAATAGGAAGAGCTACCCATAAAAAATAAGCTGATGATTACTAAAGATAAAAGGGGATGGGAAAGGGATAAATTAGAAGTTTAGGATTAGCAGATACAAATTACTATATATAAATTAGATAAGAAACAAGGTTCTACTGTATAACACAGGGAACTATATCTAATATCCTATAATAAAGCAATAACAATAGTAGAAAAGAATATGAAAAAGAATATATATACACACACATGTATAAACACATATGTAACTGAATCATTTTGCTGTATACCAGACTGATACAACATTATAAATCAACTATACTTTAATAAAAAAAATTTATTTAACAGTAATAATTTTCTTGGGCTCCATAATCACTGCAGATGGTGACTGCAACTGTGAAATTAAAAGATGTTTGCTCCATGGAAGGAAAGCTATGACCAACCTGGAAAGCATATTAAAAAGCAGAGATACTGCTTTGCTGACAAAGGTCCCTATATTTGAAGCTATAGCTTTTCTAGTAGTCATGTACAGACTTGAGAATTGGACCATAAATAAGGCTGAGCACCAAAGAATTGATGCCTTTAAATTGTGGTGCTGGAAAAGACTCTTGAGAGTCCCTTGGACAGCAAGGAGATAAAGCCTAAAATCAATCCTAAAGGAAATCAACCCTCAGTATTCACTGAAAGGACTGTTGTTGAAGCTCCAGTACTTTGGCCACATGAGTTCAAAGAGCTGAGTCTTTGGAAAAGACGCTGATGCTGGGAGAGATTGAAGGCAAAAGGAAAAGGGAATGACAGAGGAAGAGGTGGTTAGCCTCACAGACTCAATGGACATAAATTTGAGCAAACTCAGGGAAATAGTGAAGGACAGGGGCCCCTCACATGCTACAGGCCATGGGGTCACAAAGAGTGGGACATGACTTACTGATTGAACAACAACAGGTTTCCAAGAATTTTAAATGCTCAGGTGAGCTAGAACAGTTATGCCTAAATGAGGACCCTGGTTGGGAAAACCTAGGACCCTGACATATGAAATGTGATTAGCTATTCAGGCCCAGAATATGCAGCGACATCTTACTCCTCTCTATTAAGATTTAGCACTTCCCTAAAGTAAGAATAACCTGCAGAAGCCCCTACCCTACTAACAGAGGATCTTCCCTCACCTCTTCTTAAGTCAAGGCAGATAGGATTAAGGCCTGGGAAAACTGGACCTGATAAGAGAGAAAAGGGGACTATATCCAAAAAGATGTGTAAGAGTAAGTCAGCATGTCCCAACAGGGACTGAGATAATACCTTTGACTGGGTTTTGAGAAGGCTTGACCAAGAAGATTAGACCATAGGCCTAATATACTGACTGTTCATTAATGTAAGGACACTGTTTCAGGATAGAGGTATAATGTTCTAGAAAGGGCACTAGGAGATAGTATAAATTAGCAGTAAGGGTGGCTTCTAGGATCCTGGAGAAACAAATTCATGTTGAACAAGGTTAAAATGCCTGAACTGCCATAGCAGATGGTATGGGAAAGGAATAAAAGGCTTAGAGGGCCAGGCATATTGGCCATGGTTATATTATATTCAGTTTGACGACCTACCTGAGGATTCTGTCATGAGAAGACCCAAAGGGCACAACATTCACCAAAGTCATCAGGAACATGCTGATTAGAGGGGCACCATAATTATTAAGAGGTCTTCCCTGGTGGCTCAAGTGGTAAAGAATCTGCCTGCAATGCAGAAGCACAGGAGCTGCAGGTTCGATCCCTGGATGGGGAAGATCCCCTGAAGGAAGAAATGGCAACCTACTCCAGTATCTTGCCTGGAGAATGCCATAGACAGGGGAGCTTGATGAACTACAATCCACAGCGTCACAAAGAGATGGACACAACTAAAGCAACTTAGCCCACAGCACACAATTATGAAGTTTACAGTGGCTCTCCCCTACAGATCAAGTGTTGACAGAAGGTGCAACACTATCTCCTGCATAGCAATGGATGTGATGGAGTTCCTACAATTAAGGCCAGGTGGAGGTTACTGAACCACCAGAAGCCAGGGTTTCAACAAATGGTGTTCAACAAATAGTGCTGAAACAATTCACTATCCGTATGTAAAGTAAAGATCAGCTCTTACCTCATACCATTAACAAAAGCTGAGGGGCAAGCCTTGCTCCCCAAATCCCATGAGGCTGGCAGAGATTGTGTCAGATATACCTCACATTCCGAGAGTTCCCATTGCCCAATCCTATTTTTACTCCTCTTCTTTCATAGTGAAAAATACATCTTTTATTCTCCTAACTTCATCTCAGTATCTGCTTCCTATTCTGTTTTTTTGTTTTTTGTTTTCAAACGAATCACCAGTCCAGGTTCAATGCATGATACTGGATGCTTGAGGCTGATGCACTAGGATGACCCAGAGGGATGGTATGGGGAGGGAGGAGGGAGGGGGCTTCAGGATGGAGAACACGTGTATAACTGTGGCAGATTCATGTTGATGTATGACAAAACCAATATAATATTGTAAAGTAATTAATCTCCAATTAAAATAAACTTATATTTAAAAAAGTAAAATAAAAAGCAAATGCCTATCCTTCACAAAGTGCTACACAAACGTTTTGGGTGTAAGAACACTGGAAACCACTCCATCCTAGCAACAACTAAAAAGCTGAACAAAATGAAAAATCAACAAGTCTTCTTGAATTTATAATACAAGCGATGACACACAGCAAATCAACTGTCCACAATATCAGAGAGACAGCAAATACAGGGAGTCACAACTTATGAGAGCAGAGATTTGTAAGCAGAAGCTTCCTCAGGAACCAAAACCTGAACTGTAGTTCACAAATTACAGAGGCTCAGTGTGGACAACTCTGAGAGTTCAGAACTTCAGGTAGACCCAATCAAAGGAAGGCAGACATAATATTGTGAGATTCACTTCCAAAAGATTAACTGTGTTCCCACAGTAAGGATGAATATCAGAGGAAAAATCCCCTTCTGCTTCCAGCAGGGGAAGAAAGAGCCACTCCTGAGATATGTAAGAGCACTCTGTTCTCTTTAATAAGGCCTGCCCACAGGGGAAACCAGTTCAGTTCAGTTCAGTCACTCAGTCGTGTCTGACTCTTTGCGACCCCATGAATTGCAGCATGCCAGGCCTCCCTGTCCATCACCATCTCCCGGAGTTCACTCAGACTCTTGTCCATCGAGGTAGTGATTCCATCCAGCCATCTCATCCTCGGTCGTCCCCTTCTCCTCCCGCCCCCAATCCCTCCCAGCATCAGAGTCTTTTCCAATGAGTCAACTCTTCACATGAGGTGGCCAAAGTACTGGAGTTTCAGCTTTACCATCATTCCTTCCAAAGAAATCCCAGGGTTGATCTCCTTCAGAATGGACTGGTTGGATCTCCTTGCAGTCCAAGGGACTCTCAAGAGTCTTCTCCAACACCACAGTTCAAAAGCATCGATTCTT
>SJYX01001885.1:75222-102990 GCA_006410675.1 Oreotragus oreotragus
AATAAGGAGTTCATGATCTGAGCCACAGTCAGCTCCTGGTCTTGATTTTGCTGACTGTATAGAGCTTCTCCATCTTTGGCTGCAAAGAATATAATCAATCCGATTTTGGTGTTGACCATCTGGTGATGTCCATGTGTAGAGTCTTCTCTTGTGTTGTTGGAAGAGGGTGTTTGCTATGACCAGTGTGTTCTCTTGGCAAAACTCTATTAGCCTTTGCCCTGCTTCATTCCATTCTCCAAGGCCAAATTTGCCTGTTACCCGAGGTGTTTTTTTACTTTCTACTTTTGCATTCCAGTCCCCTATAATCTAAAGGACATCTTTTTTGGGTGTTAGTTCTAAATGGTCTTGCAGGTCTTCATAGAACCATTCAACTTCAGTTTCTTCAGCATTACTGGTTGGGGCATAGGCTTGGATCACCATGATATTGAATGGTTTGCCTTGGAAACGAACAGAGATCATTCTGTCATTTTTGAGATTGCATCCAAGTACTGCATTTCGGACTCTTTTGTTGACCATGATGGCTACTCCATTTCTTCTAAGGGATTCCTGCCCACAGTTGTAGATATAATGGTCATCTGAGTTAAATTCACCCATTCCATCCATTTTAGTTCATTGATTCCTAAAATATCTATATTCACTTTTGCCATCTTCTGTTTGGCTACTTCTAATTTGCCTTGATTCATGGACCTAACATTCCAGGTTCCTATGCACTATTGCTCTTTACAGCATTGGACCTTGCTTCTATCACCAGTCACATCCACAACTGGGTATTGTTTTTGCTTTGGCTCCATCCCTTCATTCTTTCTGGAGTTATTTCTCCACTGATCTCCAGTAACATATTGGGTACCTATGACCTAGGGAGTTCCTCTTTCAGTATGCTATCATTTTGCCTTTTCATACTGTTCATGGGGTTCTCAAGGCAAGAATACTGAAGTAGTTTGCCATTCCCTTCTCCAGTGGGCCACATTCTGTCAGACCTCTCCACTATTACCCATCTGTCTTGGTTGGCCCCACACGGCCACCCAAGTTTCACTGGGTTAGACAAGGCTGTGGTCCATGTGATCAGATTGGCTAGTTTTCTGTGATTATGGTTTCAGGGTGTCTGCCCTCTGATGCCCTCTCGCAACACCTACCATCTCACTTGGGTTTCTCTTACCTTGGACGTGGGGTATCTCTTCACGGCTGCTCCAGCAAAGCACTGCCACTGCTCCTTACCTTGGACGAGGTCACCCTTCCTGACTTTGAACGTGGAGTAGCTCTTCTCAGCCCTCCTGTGCCCACGCAGTTGCTAAGTGCATGGAAATACCCAACTCCAGCTTCTACTAGACCTAATGGGAGAAGAGAAATCCCCAACTCCACCCATTCTTTCATCCTGTATCACCCAATAGAAGAGAAAGGAACTGAGAAAACACTTGTAAAGTTTACAGTACAGAGGTGTAGGCCTCAAAGATACTGAGACCTCATCAGAGGACTATAAAACATTTGCCCTCTCCTCACACTCACTATCACATTAACAAAGCCCTTACAACAGTTCCTTTTACCTGATACATCGTGTCTGGCTGTCAAGAAAAATCACAAGGCATACCAAAAGGCAAAATCACAATCTGAAAAGAGAGAGCAAGTGTCAGAACCAGACACAGCAGGAATGTTGGAATTTTATATTGGAAACTAAGGCAACAATTAAAGTAAAAAAAAAAATAGTATAACTGATATGTAAGAAAGGAGAGAAAATGGAATCATATAAAATGTTCAATTAAAATCACAAAAGACAGACAAAGAACAAAGGGAACAATCAGAAAATAGTAACTAATCTGGTAAATAGTTATCCAGCTACATCAATAATCACCTTACAGGTCAGTGGTCTAAATGCACCAACTGAAAGAGATTGTCAGAGTGGATCAAGAAACATACTGCATGGTTCCAAATATATGACATTCTGAAAAGAGGCAAAACTATGGAAATAAGAAAAATATTAGTAATTGCTAGGGGTTGTAGGGTAGGGATGGATAGAGCACAGAGGATTTTTAGAGCCAAGAAAAGTACTCTGTATGGTACCATATTGATGAACACATGTCATTATATGTTGTTGTTCAGTCACTCAGTCGTGTACGACTCTTTGCAACCCCATGGACTGCAGCACACCAGGCTTCCCTGCCCTTCACCATCTCCCATAGCTTGCTCAAATTCATGTCCATAGAGTTGGTGATGTCACACAACCATCTTGTCCTCTGTCATCCTCTTCTCCTCCTGTCTTCTATCTTTCCCAACATCAGAGAATATATCATTATATATTTGTCCAAAATATTAGATAACTCAAATGATCATATAATTAATTGCCCCAACCAGACCACTGCTGAAAGTGAAAGTGATTACTATGAATAATTAAACCATGATGACAAACACAAACTAACAAAGTCCCAGCAAATCCACATAATCCATTCTACCTGCTATCTTTTCTATCTCTTTCTGTAGTAAGTTTGCTACAGAAATTGCATGTCACAACTCTAAAGAACAAGACACAGATCACCTAAAGCCTCATGCTTTCATTTACTCCTTCAACAACACTTATTCAATACCTTCTGTGTGTAGATATTGAGATGAAAAATCAAGGTACTGAGATGAAAAATCATAAACAAGGCAAACACAGTTCTTGCCTTTTTGGAAGAAATAGCAGGGAAACCAACACAAAACTAAAGTAAGTATGTACTGTGATTGATTGTAAATGCTTTAAAGGAAATTTTTAAAAAAAGAAAAGAAACTTGAGAAAGGAACATCCTCAAGATAAGCTCTTCAGGAAAGACCTCTCTGGACTGTTGATATTTGAAATGTGCCTTGAAAGCTGAGTTGAATTAGCCATGGGAGTGGCTGGGAGATGGAAAGTAGGGATCATTCCAAGCTCAGAGAACATTATGGACAAGGACCCTGAGGGGAGGAAGTTTGGTATAAGTGAGAAAATAAAGAAGACTTGCGTGCTTATAGTTTAGTGAAAAAGGACTATCTAAAGCAGACTGGGAAAGTCAGATGGCCTGTAATCACAGATAAAAGAACAGTAGGGTCTGTGTGCCAATGCACACAGCTGAGCTAATTCAGTAAGTGTTTATTCTTCTGCCCCTTCTTGGCGTAAGCTCACCCAAAGAGGTCAATTAAGTCAGAGATGGAACAAGGACACTGAAATTTAGGGAAAAAAACTCTTAAGCTCATTTCTTCCTCTATCTCCATGGTATAATGAGGAAGGTGGAAAAAGAGTGGACATACTCTTCAAAGCAGCAGAACAGATACAAAATCATCTTCACCACACAAATTTCCTCACTAGTGTCACTACATTTATCTCTGTAAAATAGGAGCCTGATGTCTCTTTAATTCAAAAGCCTTTCTAGTTTGTGTCTTTTCCAAGCGACCACAGCATGGGGGAAAATTCTAAACAACTTACATAGAAATTTTAAATTTGAATAAGATGCAAAGTTAAGATTGCACAATTATTGACAGAAAAGCAAAATGCATTTCTTCTTTTAAAAGTTTGATGACATGTGAACATAAAGTTGGATACATGCTTCTAAGTGTCAGAAGTTTTATCAAGAACAGAAGAAAACACAAATCCAGAGAAAAAATTAGAGGTTGAAGTAAAGCCATTTTCAATTTTTAAAAAATAAACTATATTAAACCTAAACATGAATTAATTTTAAAATAAAAGAGACTCCAGCATAATTTGGGGGTCCAGGAAAACACTGAGATTTATCCTAGTGTTTTGGGTTCAGCAAAATACATTTTGCCAAATCTTTCCCCCCTTAATTCAGAAAAGGCATGCATATTTCAAAGGAAATTTAATCCATATGTTTCTGATTCATTTACACTTAATTCATCAAAATGTTGTTTTGTAAGAGTTAGTTGGTGTCCAAGAAGTCTTATAAGACTCTTCTCTTTGAACCAGAAAGCCTTGTGTTGCCAGAACTAAATGGAACTTTCTACGCAAAAAGAGGAGGCCCTGGTGTTCCTCTAGGAGGTTTGGCCCCAAAACTAGACTCTTCTCCTAGAAAGATGAGGTCAAGAGTAATAGGTAATGCTGAGTATTAGCAGGGATCCTTTAGTTAGATAAAGAGAAAACTGCCAAACACTCTCCAGTGAAACAAGCTGATCATTCTGTTGAGAAGCAGTTTTTGTTTTCATTTTTTCATTATGGAAAACCATTCCAATGTTTCAACAAGAAAATGAAGGACTTTGGTCCTTAGCATGGAATGTTATACTTGGTTATTTAACCATGAATAAAGATGTTATTTTATAAAACAAGAGCAAAAGTTTATTTCCTCTGGAATTTCAAGCATTTTGTTATACAAATTGTCAGCTTCCTCAATGCCTTTATGTACTTCACTACTTGGTTTGGACTTTGAGAATGCTTTCTTTTACTATAATTGATGTCTAAGTTTTTCCACTATCCAGTAGGCTTTTTCTCTTTGGACATGTACTTGCTTAACTTCTAAGACTTCAGATAGATACTTGTTCTTCTGTCTTCTTTTTTTTTTTTTCTTTAATAAGCATACAAAGTCTCTACATTTAAAGCCATATTATCCTATGATGCATTTACTATGCTTATTAACTTGATTGTGCATATATTATGGCAACAGTTCAAAACATCTTTTCCATTGATCCAAACATCATGATGCAGTTACAGTGCTATCCCTTGATAGATGTGGGAAAGTCCACAGTCACTTGAATGACAATGAGGCACAGGGATCTAAAAATACAGACCTCATCAGATTTTAAATGACTATGAAAATTTCCTGATTGAAACCATGAAATAGCTCAGTGAAACTAACTTGGGTGAAATATTAAGCAGTAACAAAAGTTGTTGCCATTAATGATTTTTAATTTAATCTCAAAAAGTATGCATTTTGAAAAATGCGTCCTATAGACATATTACTTAATAATATTGATTATGAATCTTCATATAATGACACTCTAGTGATATAATTTCTTCTAACTTTTTACTCTAAAATATGAGTGTTATATAACTTAAATAAATCTTAATTGTCATTGAAAAAACTACCCCAATTATCATCACAAAAATTTTGCTGAGTACAACCTACTGACTAAAGACAAAGTTTAGTGAATACAGGAATTTATTGAAATATTAGTATGCAAACAATATCTCTTTAATTCTAAAGGGCATATAACTATGTAGCACAAAATGTAAGATTTGGAGAATACAAAATTGTTTTATTTTTTATTGATAATTGTAACACAAGAAACAGGCATCTACAAACAGAATTTTGATCAAGTCCTCGCTTTACCATTTAGGAACTATGTTCCATTGAGTCATCACTTTTAAAATCTCTAGGAATCAGCTTCCTTATTCATAAAATGAATAAAATAATATTCCTTGAAATCTCAAGGAGCAATGGATTAAATAATATATGTCTGTTAATGTTAGCTGTTACAAATAAATGCCCAAATATATAATGACTCTCACGTGACAAAAATTTCGCTCTCTCACACTTGTGCAATCCCAAAAGGGTATTCTCGATTATCGGGGGGGTCCACTTCAAACGGAGATATTGGAACCCAGACTCTTTTCATCTTATAACCATACCTTTTTCAATGCATCCCTTCTAACATTATCATGCTTCTCTGCATCAAGCCAGAAGAAAAGGAAGAGCACGGAGTATCTCATGTGAGATGATTTTATGGACCAGAGCTAGAAGTGGTACACATCACTGCTACTCACATTCCCTTGGCAAGAGCTCAGGGAAGACTCACATGGCCACACCTAACTACAAACGAGAGTGGAAATGTACTAGTTGGGTTGCCAGGAAGAAGAAACAGGATGGAAGAAAACAGCCTCTCTTGGGCATATGTAAAGTGCCTAGCACTGTTCTGTCATTTAGTAAGTATTCAATAAATGTTAGCTATCATCATTACTAATAAAATTTCTCTTCAGTGAAGACACTTAGTTTGGGAAACAAGAGCTACCTTGGCAGACCAGGTGAATACATATTTTTCTATATATTTATTACAAGGCTGAGAGAAACTCATATATGTTCAAAATTAAAATACAACAGTAAAATGTTTTAGAGAAAGAGCTTAATACATTTAATGCTGGATATATCAATAGGATTCTAAACAGAAGATTATTGTATATTCTTTAATAATACTATGCGTATTCTTTAATATACTATGGTTTAAAATAATCAAATGGTTATTCTCAGATTTCAAATATTCAAAGATCCAAGCTGAGCAGATTAGAACAAAATCTTTAGATCAGTGCATTTCAAAGAACATTACAGCAAACCTCAAACTGTTGTCCAAATTCCTTAGCTGCCACTATAACCGTGTTTGTAAAGCATACAGCTTCCATGGTGTATACAAGTTGAAAATAGTTTTTGTTGTATGCATAGAGTTACCATTGTATTATTTTTTCTACCATGGAATAAGGCCCATGCAGATATAAAAATATCTTCACACATTTTTCTTCAAGATCTAACACTATACCTGTCTCTCAAGAATAATGTAGAAAACCTTGTAAAAAAGATTATTCTTTTAAAGAAATCTAAAGAGAAAGAAAAGTTAAAAACTTTTCAGGGTCTGTCTGGTTCTAATGGTAAAGCGTTGCCAATCCAAGGGGCAGATTTCAGCAGTTTTAAAAAGAGTTAGCTAATTAAAATCACCCTTCCCTTAACTTGCCGCTTTTTCTCTCTTTAGTTGGCCCAACTTGTCCATTAGTATAATATTAAACAAATGAAAACAAAAGGAAAAACGAAGTAAGGTTCTCTCTATGCATACTTCTAAGACCAAGCAGTGTATGTTCCAAAACCATGTCTACAGAGCCAAAATTGTTGTAAAAATGAAGCAGCTTTTTAGCTTATTGAAAATTATTTGAATTCAATGCTTGTTTTACATACGGAAAACGGCAGTTTAAAAAGTAATGGCTAAAGAGATACTACTAAAATACAGCACTCTTTTCCACATACAAGGCTTTGAAGGGCCTCTGAAATATACCCAAGAAAGCAGGTTACCTCATAAATCCTCTCAGGCAATGTCTAATGAAGTCTCATATTATTTTCCCCCAATAATTTGTTAACCTTGAAAAATAAAGCTTTCCTGAATGTCTCCAACAACCTTGGCTTTCTGATCATGTGATCAGGGAAAGAAACACGCTCTGGCTTTCATTAGTTTGAGGACATCTGCAAGTAGAACTTACAACACAAAACAATCTCAGTTGCTGATCTTGTTCTCTCATCTGGACCAAACAGTGTTAGTGTCAACAGCTGCAGTGAACGGCATGCTAGAGCTAACGGAAACATTTCCGAATTCATAAGCTTAATATTGTCGCTCAGAAGTTGGACCAATCTATGACTAAACTCTCCTGCACTCTAGACCGCAGGCTAGAGACTGACTTTGATATATCTCTAGAACAAAAAAGTATCCAAACCTGCACACTGGGAGAAAAGTAAATGCTCCTGGCATGGGAAGTGGATGTGGCAATAGGTACCTTTGGCGGGTGGATAAATGCAGAAAGTGGAACAAAGGGCGGTAATGCCCTGCCTGTAGCGGGTGGGAGGCGTTCCGTGGGTCCCATTGTTATTAAAGTCAAGTCATAAAAGTAGATACTGTTTATATCTGCGGTGGCAGCTCAGGCTTTTAGCTCCTCCTCTAGCCACATTTTTTAAAATAGCTCCATGCCATTCCTATTATGTGCAGGCTTTCTTTAGACCCAAGGCAAGACAATGGAAAAACCAACCTAAACAAAAACAGACAGAAACTAAATGCTTGGGTTTTCTTTATAAGCACGTCAGCCACAAGGTAGGTCATGGCCTTCAAACAAACGAATTATTTGCTGGATTGCTGTGCCCAAGTGAGAATTTTAACATCTGTAAGACCATACTTTTTTTTTTTTTAGTTTTTTGTAGAATCTAGTTTCATGCAGCCAAAGGTACTTTTGAGGTTCATGTATATTCCCAGGGCCAATTCCACGATAAAGATAAATTGAATGGCACTTACTTTACTGTATCTTCAATGGGATGCTTACTATCAGTGAACTGAAAGCTGCTTAGTTCTGTCCAACTCTTTTGTGACCCCATGGACTCTGTACATTATCTCTTCAAAAATCCCTCGATAGTCCCAAAAAGTCAGTATGATTGTGCTCTTCATTTATACATGATAAAATGAAATCTGAAAAAAAAAGAAAAAACTAAATAATTTGTTCAAAATCCTCTTGCTAGGGAATGTGCTTGTAATCCAACTAGAAATATATGACTTCAAATTATACCAGAAAACATTTATATGCTCAACTCAAAAATGCTTCAGTTCAGTTCAGTTTAGTCTCTCAGTCGTGTTCAACTCTTTGCCACCGCATGAATCACAGCACGCCAGGCCTCCCTGTCCATCACCATATCCTGTAGTTCACTCAAACTCAAGTCCATCAAGTCGGTGTTGCCATCCAGCCATCTCATCCTCTGTCATCCCCTTTTCCTCCTGCCCCCAATCCCTCCCAGAATCAGACTAACACTTAAAAATGTATAAATGTTCAAACAAAAGATAGATGCAGTGTCAGGAACCTCTGAAGTCTAAGTAACAATAATGTTGTAATAGTTACCACAACTTGAGTATATTCCACTGTGATAAGACAAGGAATCATTGGATTTTCACTCATTAAAAAATTTTCTCCACAATCCATGTATGGTCCAGCTATATCAGCGAATTATTTTCCACTCAGAATTCTCTTCCATCTCTCCTTAGTCAATCCAGATTCTTCCAGCTCTGGTTCTACCCCTTATAAAAAGGTTTCACTTGTCTCCAATTACCTACATCTAAACATTTTGTGTATCCCACATTTGAGCAGTAATTATTTGGTTGCAAGTGATGGAAGCAACTCAAATTAGGTTAGGCAAAAAAAAAAAAAGATTATTGGTTCACATTTATAAAAATTTTCTATAAATTCATCATAACTTGCAGTCTTGACCCAAGAAGCAAACTCTCTCTTAGTGGAAACAGTTATCTGTATCACTATTCATCTTTTGTTTATAAAGAATAAAACACAGGCTTAATTTTAGTTCCATTAAAAACTCAAAAAAAAAAAAAACCTGTAACTATGCAGATTGAAAATTTTACTATGACTATATAATGAAAAGGAAAGACTGTTTTCATTCTTTTTTTCCTGAAAGGAGAATCTATCTCTGCCAGTTGAAATACCCTAAATAGGTAGTGTGACTCAGATGGTAAAGAATCCATCCGCCTGCAATGCAGGAGACACAGGTTCGATCCCTGGGTCAGGAAGATCCCCTGGAGAAGGGAAT
Source organism: Oreotragus oreotragus (assembly GCA_006410675.1). Lineage (NCBI taxonomy): Eukaryota > Metazoa > Chordata > Mammalia > Artiodactyla > Bovidae > Oreotragus > Oreotragus oreotragus. The sequence goes on from SJYX01001885.1 coordinate 84,510, forward strand.
AGCAACCCAGTCCAGTATTCTTGCCTTAAGAATTCCATGGACAGAAAAGCCTGGCAGGCTACAGTCCATGGGGTCCCATAGAGTCAGACAAGACTGAAGAACTAACATACAACATAGTAGTCTTTCTGTCATTTAACTGTTACAATTCTCAGCCTTGGTCCATTAGTGTCATCTGGGAATCTTTTAAAAAGAAACCAGTGTCATCCTCCTTCCTATTCAACCCCCAAAAAATTCAATCAGAAGCCTGGGAAGTGGAGTCTAGACAACAGTATTTCTTTAATGTGCATTACGTGAGTCTAATGTGCAATGAAGATCGAAAATCCATCTTCTGTCTAGTATCTACATTATAACCTCTACTCAGTCAGGGAGTTAGCAGTACTCCCCAGTGAGTGACAACAAGGACAGAAAGTTAATTTTGGCTACTAGACAAGGACAAAACAAGAAGAAATGATTAGCAGAAGAATTCACAATACTTATTTTTATCCCAAAATGTGGCAGTGATTTTATCCCCAACAACAATTTGCAATTTCACTGCAAAGATCAGTTCCTGACCATAAAATTCTAGAAGTTTTATATGTGTCTTCCATTCTTTGAGTTTTTGTTCATGTTTTTTGGTTTATTTTTTAGTTATTTTGTGCCCATGAAATTAGCAGGGAATTATTTACCATCATTCATAGATGTCATAGAAAACATGAACTGGAGATTTAGACTACTACCTCCAGTAAGAAATAGGCAGAATCGAATGTATGGCCAATTAACAGACCATTCCATATGCTTTTCTGCAACAAAAGCCCACTCACTTGAAGCTGTTAAAGGAGTTATTTGAAGGGACTTGTTAGTGAGCCATGTGAAATGACAGGAGCTATAAAGTTGGCCATAAATGTCATTTGTAATTAAAGATAATGAATGCATGGCTGCTCATCAAGAAATTATGACTGCTTTAGAAAAAGAAAAGCAGTTTAGCTACTGCTTTATTCATAGATTAGTAACAAAAAACATTCTAGCATTTGAGGAAGAAGGGAGTTATTTACATTGACTGCATTGGAGAAAAAAGCCTTAAAAGGGAGCAGCTGGCTACTTAAGGGTTTATTTTTTGCCATCCAAAAGGACTGCTACCTATCTTTTCTTCACTTACCTTGACTGCCTGGCCACTGCTGACACAAGAAGGAAATCTATGTCTTCAGAATTGACAACTTACACTCAGTGGCCCAACTGGCAGAAAACAGAAAGAAACAAACACAAAAAAAAATCTCTTATTTTGCAATGTTAGTGAAGAAACACTGACCTTCCACCTCCTACCTAATCTACCCCCAATTGCTTCTCTGACACCAAGCCTAGTAAAAATGAAAAGGGGTTTTCAAAAGAAGGAAAGAAACATCTGGACTTCAAATTCCCCTCCAAAGCAGAAACCAAGCCTATAAAGGTTACATGTTTCCACGAGCCAGGGAAGACGAAGGAGAAAGTTCAACTGCTTATCCTACTTGACCTTGGCGTTAACACAGGATCACATTGATCCTGATGGAGAGATTAAAACGCCAAGTCCAGAACTGCTCACCAAGCAAATTCACAAGGGGAGTTCTAAGAGTTCTTTGGCACTCTTGTTTCATATGGAATGAGCAGGGACGATCCCAGGCCACAACTGTAGCAATATTGTAACTCAGTGTGCAAAATTTCAAAGATAAAGCCTGAGATTGGAAGCAGCGCTGAACTTTTCAAACCTGCTTGCCTGGTAGACTTTGTCAAGGAAATACAACATGTGTAGGTCTGTTGAAAGATTTCTTTATGGAAGGAAAATTTAAATGGAGGCCATCGGGACCAGGAGAGGTAAAGAATGAAGGTGGGGCGTGACAAACCCCCAAACATTTTCTTTTATATATTCCTACTCTAAATTGCAAACTCATGCTATCTTCAGTGAAAATCACTTTCATAATACAGCAACATGGCATGTAAATAATTTTTCTCAGTAAAACCTAATACAGTTCTGAATTAATCAAAAAGATCAATTTTGAACCTAAAATTTTGAAAATCTGACAGAAAGACTGACAACAAGAGAGTTTAACAACAAAGGTCTGTGGTGGGTCACTAGTCCAGGGGTCTCCAGCTTCCAGGATCTAATGCATAATGATCTGAGGTGGAGCTGATGTAATTAATAGTAGAAATAAAGCACAAAATAAATGTAATGAGCTTAAATCACCCTGAAACCTTCTGCCACCCACCCCCTCTCCATGGAGAAATCAGTCCCTGGTGCCAAAATGTTGGGGATGACTGGATTTGTTATCTCTTAAACTGCTCTAACAGAAAGCACCTTGAACTAATGGACTGGGAAATTGAGTTCCAGCCCCAGCTCAGTCACCACTGAGTTGCACCTCAGAAGTTACACCTAAAGCTTCGTATGCCCTTTGGGCCTTAATTTCTTCACCAGTAAAATAAAAGAGTTGGAGTAGAGGAATTCTAAACCAAAATATTTCTAGACATTATGAAAGTTGTACAAACCTGCTCATGATTACCACATCTCCCTTTTCAACTAGTTTTTCTAACTAACCCAACTCATAGTGTAGTTCCCCCTCTTCTCTCTTCAGGATACTCATTAATTCTCCCACCAATCTCTTAGCTCGGTGTTAACTCATTTGCTCTAATGTCTTTTCTCTCTATGAGACTATAAATTCCCCTGGGGCACAAAATAACTTGTCTTCAATTGAATCCTTAATTAAAATTAAAACAGTGTTATGCATAAAGTAGATGTTTGCATGTGTTTTTTGGATAAATGTATGAATAAGAGAATGTTTGGCACTTACTGAGTTCATTGACCAGTTACTATTGTTAAGGATGACTCATAAAAGTAAGCCAAGAGAAACACTGATTTCTAGAAAGCAGGATCTAGTCATTATACCAAAAAGTTGCCCACACTACATTCATTAGACAGTTAAAAAAAAAAAATCCACTTTAAAATCCCAGTATTATCCCTGTTTTGTAAGAATCTCAAAAGTTATATATTTCATCTAAAAATCTTAAAGCTGCTGCTGCTAAGTCACTTCAGTTGTGTCTGACTCTGTGCGACCCCATAGACGGCAGCCCACCAGGCTCCCCAGTCCCTGGGATTCTCCAGGCAATAACACTGGAGTGGGTTGCCATTTCCTTCTCCAAAGCATGAAAGTCAAAAGTGAAAGTGAAGTCGCTCAGTCGTATCCGACTCTTAGCGACTCCAAGAACTGCAGCCTACCAAGCTCCTCTGTCCATGGTATTTTCCAGGCAAGAGTACTGGAGTGGGTTGCCATTGCCTTATCAAAATCTTAAAGCTATACAATGTCAATTGACATGAAAAATATTTGTTGTTATAGCATGTTTTTTCATAAAAGTGAGACAAAATTCAACATTTTCCTAGGCCTTACTTATATTCTAGTGTTTCTTGTGTCTTTGCTGTATCTTATTGATTAATACAGAAATGCCTAACTCTATAATTGTACCACCATTTAAAAGGATATAAATAATCACATTTTTATGTTTCTGGGGCCTCCCAGCTGACACAGTAGGAAAGAATCCACGTGCCAGGGCAGAAGACACAAGAGACACAGGTTCAATTCCTGGGTCAGGAAGATCCCTTGGAGTAAAAAATGGCAACTCACTCCAGTATTCTTGCCTGTAAACTTCCATGGACAGAGGAACCCTGTGGGTTACATTCTATGGGGTCATAAATAGTCAGACACAACTGAGCTATTGAGAAAGCACACCTCATGTATACTAAAGAAAAACTGTTAAGAGCATTCGATTTAAGAATTTATATATTTGTGGATTTTACTAGTATTATTGGCTCCTTTAATCAGACATTTTCAATGTTTATCATACCAGAAAAAGTGCTTACATCATAGGACTCCACTGGAGAAATAGTCAATAATTACAGTAAAAGGAGAAAATAAGAGGCTCTGACATGAGTCTTGCAACATCACCAACACAGTCCTCTTCTACTAGCATATGGAAAGTTTTCTAATTTGCTAATTAAACTCTACCACCCCTCTGCTCTTTACTACATAAACACCAATTTTATACACCAATTTTATACTATGCATAACCTCAATTAGTTTTTCCAATGCTAATAGCTAAGGAGACATGACACACCTTTTCCCCCCTTGGATTTTGGTTATCAGCTTACATTTGAAAGGAAAGTACATGGAGAAAAATCATAGCCAGATGAACAAGATTAATTCCTAAGAGAAAGAAGTCATAAGACAATGGAGGACCACAGATTAGTTTAAGCAAGAAATATGACAGCCTTGTTGTGTGTACTAGATCTTCAGCCAGTGGCTGGAATTTAAATAAATAAACATTTTCTGCACATGTGGTCTTCAATTCCCTGTTAAAGTTTACTATCACAAAGTTTCATTTTGGCCAAAATGTATTTTAAAATATTTTTTCACCTCATCTAGTCGAAACAAAATCATTGGGAAACCCCAAATCAGTTAAGTCAATTACAGGTTAACTAATTGAAATCACACAAACACACACACACAGTGATCACAATGGGTTTTTAAAAATCCATTTCATCATCAGAGCTTTGTTTTGGAAAGATTGTCTGTTTTCCCATATCCCTTCCTTAAAAGGACAGTTTCAATTCCAAGTGCCCCAGATAAATAGGAACATAACTGATAAAGGCAATCAGACAGAAATCAAAGCCAACAAGAATAATGTTTGGCACACACTTGCCCTTCATGGGCTGTAATGATTGAGATCAGCCTGTACCACCACCAGCATGCAGTGATTGCCAGCTGAGGCTCACAGTTCTCATCTGTGAGCCTCATAGACGGCAGCCCACCAGGCTCCCCAGTCCCTGGGATTCTCCAGGCAATAACACTGGAGTGGGTTGCCATTTCCTTCTCCAAAGCATGAAAGTCAAAAGTGAAAGTGAAGTCGCTCAGTCGTATCTGACTCTTAGCGACCCCAAGAACTGCAGCCTACCAAGCTCCTCTGTCCATGGTATTTTCCAGGCAAGAGTACTGGAGTGGGTTGCCATTGCCTTATCAAAATCTTAAAGCTATACAATGTCAATTGACATGAAAAATATTTGTTGTTATAGCATGTTTTTTCATAAAAGTGAGACAAAATTCAACATTTTCCTAGGCCTTACTTATATTCTAGTGTTTCTTGTGTCTTTGCTGTATCTTATTGATTAATACAGAAATGCCTAACTCTATAATTGTACCACCATTTAAAAGGATATAAATAATCACATTTTTATGTTTCTGGGGCCTCCCAGCTGACACAGTAGGAAAGAATCCACGTGCCAGGGCAGAAGACACAAGAGACACAGGTTCAATTCCTGGGTCAGGAAGATCCCTTGGAGTAAAAAATGGCAACTCACTCCAGTATTCTTGCCTGTAAACTTCCATGGACAGAGGAACCCTGTGGGTTACATTCTATGGGGTCATAAATAGTCAGACACAACTGAGCTATTGAGAAAGCACACCTCATGTATACTAAAGAAAAACTGTTAAGAGCATTCGATTTAAGAATTTATATATTTGTGGATTTTACTAGTATTATTGGCTCCTTTAATCAGACATTTTCAATGTTTATCATACCAGAAAAAGTGCTTACATCATAGGACTCCACTGGAGAAATAGTCAATAATTACAGTAAAAGGAGAAAATAAGAGGCTCTGACATGAGTCTTGCAACATCACCAACACAGTCCTCTTCTACTAGCATATGGAAAGTTTTCTAACTTGCTAATTAAACTCTACCACCCCTCTGCTCTTTACTACATAAACACCAATTTTATACACCAATTTTATACTATGCATAACCTCAATTAGTTTTTCCAATGCTAATAGCTAAGGAGACATGACACACCTTTTCCCCCCTTGGATTTTGGTTATCAGCTTACATTTGAAAGGAAAGTACATGGAGAAAAATCATAGCCAGATGAACAAGATTAATTCCTAAGAGAAAGAAGTCACAAGACAATGGAGGACCACAGATTAGTTTAAGCAAGAAATATGACAGCCTTGTTGTGTGTACTAGATCTTCAGCCAGTGGCTGGAATTTAAATAAATAAACATTTTCTGCACATGTGGTCTTCAATTCCCTGTTGAAGTTTACTATCACAAAGTTTCATTTTGGCCAAAATGTATTTTAAAATATTTTTTCACCTCATCTAGTCGAAACAAAATCATTGGGAAACCCCAAATCAGTTAAGTCAATTACAGGTTAACTAATTGAAATCACACAAACACACACACACAGTGATCACAATGGGTTTTTAAAAATCCATTTCATCATCAGAGCTTTGTTTTGGAAAGATTGTCTGTTTTCCCATATCCCTTCCTTAAAAGGACAGTTTCAATTCCAAGTGCCCCAGATAAATAGGAACATAACTGATAAAGGCAATCAGACAGAAATCAAAGCCAACAAGAATAATGTTTGGCACACACTTGCCCTTCATGGGCTGTAATGATTGAGATCAGCCTGTACCACCACCAGCATGCAGTGATTGCCAGCTGAGGCTCACAGTTCTCATCTGTGAGCCTGAATCCTAAGCAAACCAATAGGGAGAAGTGGATCAGAAAGCCAAGTCACACCTGTGATATATCTTCTGAGTATAAGAAATGTTGACTAGATTAACTCAGAGTCACTAAAGCAACAGAGCTGTTAGGCATGTTTATCAGATTGGCCCAAGTCTGATGTGACAGAAACAGCATGTTCTGCTATTCAATGAACCCACTGGTGTAAATACCACTCAAGCAGCCCATGAACTCCAATGGAGATCTGTTTATTTTGTGCGTAACAGAAGGAGATTTTTCTGAAATTGTTGCTCTTAATTACACAAAAAATATTTAACCACTAATTAGACTTAACACAAAAGGAAAAGAAAGTAGTTGCTTGATGACAAAAATTTATCTCTAAAAACTCACTTATTTTCAATATTTTTAATGACCATCAGATGGAATCCTTTGTACAATATTATATTTGGTTGTTCTCCTTAAAAGTGTACAGTTAACTCATTATTCACTTAGAAGATGTAGCTCAAAAATAATTTTAAGCAGCAACATAATAACTCAGAATAACTAAACTTTATGTAGGCTTAAAGTTTCACAGAAAATGAAAATTGTTTCTAAAAAATAGTCTTTTGTTTTATAAACAAAATTATTGAGTACTTTGTTTCTCTGAAATTAAGTTTAATCTCTTAACAAAAATGAAATAGCTAAGAGAAATGAGCTCTCATAAACATTGCTATTGGGAGTATAAACTACAGCTTTTCTGTAGAGCAATTTAAGCAATAGCTATCAAAAGCCTCAAATATGTTTAAATCTTTCACAAAGATTCCACTTCTAGGATTTTTTCCCTAATAAGTAAACTGAGATGCAGACACAGTTATATAGGAAATACATATACATATACACATGAAAGCTATGACAAACCTAGACAGTGTGTTTTAAAGCAGAGACATTGCTCTGCTGACAAAGGTCTGTATAGTCAAGGCTATGGTCTTTCCAGTGGTCATGTTCAGTTGTGAGAGCTGGACCATAAAAAAGGCAGAGTGCCAAAGAATTGATGCCTTCAAACTGTGGTGCTGGAGAAGACTCCTGAGAGTCCTTTGGACAGCAAGGAGATCAAAGCATTCAGTCTAAAGGGAAATCAAACCTGAATACTCATTGGAAAGACTGATGCTGAAACTGAAGCTCCAGTATTTTCGTCACCTGATGCAAACAGCCGACTCATTGGAAAAGTCCCTCATGCTGGGAAGGATTGGGGGCAGAAGGAGAAGAGGGTGTCAGAGGATAAGATGGCTGAATGGCATCACCAATGCAATGGACATGAACTTGGGAAAACTTCAAGAGATGGGGAGAGACAGGGAGGCCTGGCATGCTGCAGTCCGTGGGGTCAGAAAGAGTCAGACACTACTGGGCAACTGAACCACAACAGCAAACTGAGATGCAGATAGAATTATATACAATAGTATTCATTGTGGCGCTAACACTGGAAAAAATGTCATTGTCCAAAAATAAGGAATTTGTTCAGTAAATATGTTACATCCAATGTGATAAAATAGTGCTTAATAGTTTAAAATCATGTCATAGAAAAACATTCAATAGCATTAGAAAATATTCTTTATATATATAATTTTATTTATTTTATTGGAGGCTAATTAATTTACAACATTGTATTGGTTTTGCCATACATTGACATGAATCAGCCATGGGTGTACATGTGTTCCCCATCCAGAAAACCCCTCCCACCTCCCTCTCCATCTCATCCCTCTGGGTCATCCCAGTGCACCACCCCCGAGCACCCTGTATCATGCATCAAACCTGGACTGGCAATTCATTTCACATATGATATTTTACATGTTTCAATGCCATTCTCCCAAATCATCCCACACTCGCCCTCTCCCACAGAGTCCAAAAAACTGTTCTTTGCATCTGTGTCTCTTCTGTTGTCTCACATACAGGGTTATCATTACCATCTTTCCAAATTCCATATATATGCGTTAGTAAACTGTATTGGTGTTTTTCTTTCTGGCTTACTTCAGTCTGTATAATTGGCTCCAGTTTCATCCACCTCGTTAGAACTGATTCAAATGTATTCTTTTTAATGGCTGAGTAATACTCCATTGTGTATATGTACCCCAGCTTTCTTATCCATTCATCACCTGATGGACATCTAGGTTGCTTCCATGTCCTGGCTATTATAAACAGTGCTGCAATGAACATTGGGGTACATGTGTCTCTTTCTATTCTGGTTTCCTCGGTGTGTATGCCCAGCAGTGGGATTGCTGGGTCATAAGGCAGTTCTATTTGCAATTTCTTAAGGAATCTCCACACTGTTCTCCATAGTGGCTGTACTAGTTTGCATTCCCACCAACAGTGTAAGAGGGTTCCCTTTTCTCCACACCCTCTCCAGCATTTATTGCTTGCAGACTTTTGGATCGCAGCCATTCTGACTGGTGTGAAGTGGTATCTCATTGTGGTCTTGATTTGCATTTCTCTGATAATGAGTGACGTTGAGCATCTTTTCATGTGTTTGTTAGCCATCCGTATGTCTTCTTTGGAGAAATGTCTATTTAGTTCTTTGGCCCATTTTTTGATTGGGTCGTTTATTTTTCTGGAATTGAGCTGTATAAGTTGCTTGTATATTTTTGAGATTAGTTGTTTGTCAGTTGCTTCATTTGCTATTATTTTCTCCCATTCAGAAGGCTGTCTTTTCACCTTGCTTATAGTTTCCTTTGTTGTGCAGAAGCTTTTAATTTTAATTAGATCCCGTTTGTTTATTTTTGCTTTAATTTCCAATATTCTGGGAGGTGGGTCATGGAGAATCCTGCTGTGATTTATGTCGGAGAGTGTTTTGCCTATGTTCTCCTCTAGGAGTTTTATAGTTTCTGGTCTTACATTTAGATCTTTAACCCATTTTGAGTTTATTTTTGTGTATGGTGTTAGAAAGTGATCTAGTTTCATTCTTTTACAAGTGGTTGACCAGTTTTCCCAGCACCACTTGTTAAAGAGATTGTCTTTTCTCCATTGTATATTCTTGCCTCCTTTGTCAAAGATTAGGTGTCCATAAGTGCATGGATTTATCTCTGGGCTTTCTATTTTGTTCCGTTGATCCATATTTCTGTCTTTGTGCCAGTACCATACCGACTTGATGACAGTGGCTTTGTAGTAGAGACTGAAGTCAGGCAGGTTGATACATCCAGATCCATTCTTCTTTCTCAAGATTGCTTTGGCTATTTGAGATTTTTTGTATTTCCACACGAATTGTGAAATTATTTGTTCTAGAAAAATACTGTTGGTAGCTTGATAGGAATTGCATTGAATCTATAGATTGCTTTGGGTAGTATACTCATTTTCTCTATATTGATTCTTCCAACCCATGAACATGGTATATTTCTCCATCTATTTGTGTCCCCTTTGATTTCTTTCACCAGTGTTTTATTTTTGATGTTTCAATAAATGAAAAGCAAGTTATAAAATAGTAAGTATGATAAAGTCACAATTTTTAATTTCTATAAATGTATAGAAAAAGGACTCAGCATATATTCTATATATTAGTACTGCCCATAGGAATATGGTACAAGCCATATACATGATTTTTAATTTTCTAATATCTACATTAAAATATAAAAAAGCAACAGGTTAAATTAATTTTAATAATATACATTATTTAACCCAATATATTCAGAGTATCATTTCAATACTATGTAATTAATGTAAAAAAATCTATTAATGTGGTTTTATCTCATACTAAGTCTTTGATATTTAATGTCTATTTTGTATTTACAGCACATCTCATTTCAACTAGTCACATATCAAGTGCTCAATAGTCAGGAGTACCTAGTCACTACAATGTTGGGCAGGATACCTCAAGAACATAGGATATGGGTGATTTGTTTCTATCTTTACACTTCTCTATACATTCTACTTATAAAGTCAGAAAAAAGTCAATATTTTAAAATAACTAAATAGAGGCAATGAGACAGAGAGGGAAGTTATATATCAGTCAATGAGTTCTGCCACTCAGTGGTGTCCGACTCTTTGTGACCCCATGGACTGCAGCATATCAGGCTTCCCTATCCATCACCAACTCCCAGAGCTTGGTCAAACTCAGTGATGCCATCCTACCATTTAATCTTCTGTCACTGCCTTCTTCTCCTGCCTTCAATCTTTCCCAGCATCAGTGTCTTTTCTAATGAGTCAGTTCTTTGCATCAGTTACCCAAAGTATTGGAGCTTCCATTTCAGCATTAGTCTTTCCAATGAATATTCAGGGTTGATTTCCTTTAGGATTGACTGGTTTGATCTCCTTGCAGTCCAAGGAATTCTCAAGAGTCTTCTCCAGCACCACAGTTCAAAAGCATCAATTCTTCAGCCCCCGGTTTTCTTTATGTTCCAACTCTCGCATCCGTGCATGACTACTGGAAAAACTATAGCTTTGACTATACACCCCTTCATTGGCAAAGTGATGTCTCTGCTTTTTAATATGTTGTCAAGATTTGTCACAGCTTTTTTTCCTCAAGGAGCAAGCGTCTTTTAATTTCTTGGCTGCAGTCACCATCTGCAGTGATTCTGAATATAAAATAATAACAATGTTATCATAACTATATATATGTAATATATATGTATACACACACACACACACACATCAGAGACCCAGATGCAGAAGATTCTGATTCTATTTGTAGCTTCACCACAGGTCATCATATGAAAATGAAAATTATAATAGCCATCTCTTAAAAATACTGAGAGTAATGAGGTAAAATACATGATATGACATAGGTAAAAAGCAGCTAAATGCCTAGATTTTTCACCTACCTAGAAGTTTTCCCACATAAAAATCAATTCTACATCTGTATATAGAACATCCCCTGAATCAATACTAAAGTTTAAATATGCTAAGAGCCCTTAGAAGAGGGAGTTTTTCTCTCTTTTGATCAGGTTTTGAGCTACAGAGTCTAGCACAGTGCCTAGTGAATTTGTTATATAAATTAATACATGAATGAACAATTAATGGCATTTGGATAGGCTGTGTCTTTTAAAAGCACTTCACCTGAATGACTTTTTAAAGTGTTCTTCCCCCTTTCAGTATTAGTGATTTGAAATCATAAGAAATTTTTTTTAAGTTTTCATCTATTTAAGACCTTCCCAACCCCGTTTTTTCTTCAGCTGGCTCTTGCCACCTTCTATCCACGTCTACTAAGGATTAACAGTTTGACATCCTTTCCTGAAACTTCTACAATTCTTTGTTTTCTTCTATTTTAGCATTTACTATGTTCTGCTTGAATTACTTCTGTGTATGGGCATATCCTCAGTAGACGGACTTCCTCAAAGTCAGGCAATGTGTCCATTCTCCAGTACCTAGAACAGAGTAAGTACTCAATAACATCTATTCTGTGCATGAAGGAATGAATGAGTAGCACTATTAGATGGTTAGCACCTCAGAATTTATATTTTTATTTCATTCATTCTGTATATCTCACTATGCTTCTCATACTTGTTTTTAGATATTTATAGGGATGATAGTTCCAAGTATTAATGTACTCTCTAACTGTTCCCAACATTTCCATGCCTTCAAGGTCACCAAATTCTCTCCCTTGGTTCGCTCTACTCAACTTTGGCATAGAAATGTCACCTACAATGGAAAAAATAGCAAAATACTATGAACACTGAAAATTTTAAATATAAAATTTCAGGTTGAGCTATTCTGTTCTTCAGTTCAGTTCAGTTCAGTCACTCAGTTGTGTCCGACTCTTTGAGACCCCGTGAATCACAGCACACCAGGCCTCCCTGTCCATCACCAACTCCCAGAGTTCACTCAAACTCATGTCCATCGAGTCAGTGATGCCATCCAGCCATCTCATCCTCTGTCGTCCCCTTCTCCTCCTGCCCCCAATCCCTCCCAGCATCAGAGTCTTTTTCAATGAGTCAACTCTTCACATGAGGTGACCAAAGTACTGGAGCTTCAGCTTTAGCATCATTCACTCCAAAGAATACCCAGGGCTGATCTCCTTCAGAATAGAATGGTGGGGTCTCCTTGCAGCACAAGGGACTCTCAAGAGTCTTCTCCAACACCACGGTTCAAAAGCATCAATTCTTCAGCGCTCAGCTTTCTTCACAGTCCAACTCTCACCTCCATACGTGAACACTGGAAAAACCATAACCTTGACTAGATGGACCTTTGTTGGCAAAATAATGTCTCTGCTTTTCAATATGCTATCTAGGTTGGTCATAACTTTTCTTCCAAGGAGTAAGCNTTCTTCACAGTCCAACTCTCACCTCCATACGTGAACACTGGAAAAACCATAACCTTGACTAGATGGACCTTTGTTGGCAAAGTAATGTCTCTGCTTTTCAATATGCTATCTAGGTTAGTAGAGGAACTAAACTAGAGAAGAGAATATGATGGAGAGTCAATAACAAATGAAATGGAATAAAAACACTTCAGTGTTTGGAGATGGGCAAGGCTGCTGCAATGAAGGGCATACATGTCTAATTTCTGCGATGCTTTCTTTTAAATAGCTATGTTCCAGTAGAATGCTTGTAAGTCCTTTGTGTATATGATGAAAAACTTGCCTTTCATGAGGGATAATGGTAAGATTACAGGAAATTTACCTGCCAAAATAGGATTAAGTAAATCAGTTTAGGGCTGTCCAATCTATAACTATTACAGACATTCTGAATGTAAAATGAACAAATATATGTATATATTTGTTTTCTTTGTCACTTTTAAATAGTTCGAAAGTTGCCAACTATATCACACAGTGCAAAATAAGCTATACAAATTCTTGGATAACATAAAGGCAAAATCAACTTCCATAAATATGTTATTATCATGCTTTGCTGATTTTAGAAATATGTACTGCTTACATTTGTGTCCAAATTCACAGCACTAAATGTATTTTAGACTTCACTTTCAGATTCTAATGCTTACTTAGTTTTGTTTTGTAGGGCTGATTGGTTGGTTGGTTGGTTGGTTGGTTGTTGCCAACTATATCACACAGTGCAAAATAAGCTATACAAATTCTTGGATAACATAAAGGCAAAATCAACTTCCATAAATATGTTATTATCATGCTTTGCTGATTTTAGAAATATGTACTGCTTACATTTGTGTCCAAATTCACAGCACTAAATGTATTTTAGACTTCACTTTCAGATTCTAATGCTTACTTAGTTTTGTTTTGTAGGGCTGATTGGTTGGTTGGTTGGTTGGTTGGTATTTTAGAATTCAGCTGCAAAGCGTTGAGTTAACATATTCTTCATCTCATAACATATTATGCTTATGATCCATGCAAGTCAGTTTTCTTATTTATTTTTCCCCCTTCTTATCCATTTCTATTTTCATTTTCCCCTTTCCACAGATTTAGCTCTAATATTTTTGAAACATGTTCATAAATATTCATATATGCTTACAGAATAGTATTATTTATATATTGTTTCTTTTATTTGTATGAATGCTATGCTATAGATATGATTCTCTGTCAGACTTTCTCAACACTGTCTTTTTAATATCTATCCACAGAAATAAATATCCACATGCATGAACAAAATTAGAATTTCAACAAAGATATAGAAAATATAAAAAAAGAGAATCAAGGAGTTGAAGAACTCAATAAATGAACTGAAAATTTCACTAGAGAGGTACAGCATCAAACGATCAAGCAAAAGAAACAATAAAGGAATTCAAAAACAAGTTATCTGAAATTATCCAGCCAGAGGAGCAAAAAGAGAAAAGAATTAAAAGGAATAAAGAAAATCTAANTAGAAAATATAAAAAAAGAGAATCAAGGAGTTGAAGAACTCAATAAATGAACTGAAAATTTCACTAGAGAGGTACAGCATCAAACGATCAAGCAAAAGAAACAATAAAGGAATTCAAAAACAAGTTATCTGAAATTATCCAGCCAGAGGAGCAAAAAGAGAAAAGAATTAAAAGGAATAAAGAAAATCTAAAGGATTTATGTTACACTATCAAAAGGATGAATATATACATTATGAAGGTCCCAGAAGGAAAGAGAGAGGGGAAAAAAAAAAAGCAGAAAGCTTATTTAAAGGAACAGTGGTCAAACACTTCACAAATCTGGGTAAGTAATGGGCACAATAGACTCAAATACAAAGAATTCAAATAAGCCCACACTAAAATTCTTTATAATCACACAATTAGAAGTAAAAGTAAAGAAAGAATTTTGAAAGAAGTAGCAGAAGAGCAACTAATCACCTATGGGGAAATCCAATGTAACTATCAACATATTTTTTCAGCAGAAACTTTAGAGCACAGAGGGATTGGAGTGATATAACTCAAAGTGCTAAAAGAAAAAACTGCCAACCAAAAATAATCTATCTCACAAAACTGTCCATCAAAATGAATAAGACAGACTTTCTCAGGTAAATGAAAGCAGAGGGAGTTAATGATCACTATTGGCAACCCATTCCAGTACTCTTGCCTGGAAAATCCCATGGGCGGAGGAACCTGGTAGGCTGTAGTCCAGGGGGTGGCTAGGAGTCGGACACGACTTAGAGACTTTACTTTTCACTTTTCACTTTCATACATTGGAGAAGGAAATGGCAACCCACTCCAGTGTTCTTGCCTGGAGAATTCCAGGGACGGGGGAGCCTGGTCTCTGGGGTCGCACAGAGTCAGACACGACTGAAGTGACTTAGCAGCAGCAGGCCTGCCTTATAAGAAATGCTAAAGATAGTCCTTCAAATTGAAANCATTGGAGAAGGAAATGGCAACCCACTCCAGTGTTCTTGCCTGGAGAATTCCAGGGACGGGGGAGCCTGGTCTCTGGGGTCGCACAGAGTCAGACACGACTGAAGTGACTTAGCAGCAGCAGGCCTGCCTTATAAGAAATGCTAAAGATAGTCCTTCAAATTGAAACAAAAAGATCTGAAACAACATGAAAGCATATGAAAGTATAAAGTCACTGGTAAAGGTAAATATATATAGATACACAATAATACTTCAATGATGGTGTGTAAATCACTTTTAATTCTGGCATAGATGTTAAAAAACAAAAGCATTAAAAATTATTATAACTGCAAAAGTGTGTTAGTAGATAATATAAAATATATAACTTGTAACACCAATAATATAAAGCAGATAAAAGTAAAAATGTAGGAGTTATGTATGCAATTCAATTTAAGCTGTAACAGCTTAAGTTGTTGTTAGGTTGTAATAACCAAAATATTTTTTTATGTAAGCCTAATAGTAACCAAAAAGATAACACCTACAGAAGATACACAAAAGAAAATTAAGATGAAATCAAAGTATATCACCACAAAAATAAATAAGTCACAGTGAAAATAAGAGATGAGAGGAGGAAAAAAAGCTATAATAGATGCAAAGCAATTAAAAAATTTANTTATGTAAGCCTAATAGTAACCAAAAAGATAACACCTACAGAAGATACACAAAAGAAAATTAAGATGAAATCAAAGTATATCACCACAAAAATAAATAAGTCACAGTGAAAATAAGAGATGAGAGGAGGAAAAAAAGCTATAATAGATGCAAAGCAATTAAAAAATTTACAATATTCCCTATCAGTAATTACTTTAAAGGTAAATGATTAACCTCCAATCAAAAGACATAGCATAGCTGAATGGATTTTTTTCTAAAAAAATTTAAAAATATGCTGCTCACAAAAGACAGAAGGAAACAGAAGGAAACAGAAGGAAAAATATATTTCATTCAAGTATTTACCAAAGAGAACAGAGATGACCATGCTCACATCAAATAAAATAGACTTTTAGGTCAAAAACTGTTATAAGAGACAAAGGATATTATATGATAAAAAGTGTCAATTCACCAGGAAAATATAGTAATTATATATAAACAATAAAAATCAGATAGCCTAAATATATGAAGTAAACATTGACATAACTGAAAGGAGAAATAGAAAGCAACACAATAATAGTAGAAAATTTCAAATTCCTAAATAATGAACAGAACATCCAGACAAAAGATCAATAATAAAATAGACCTGAACAAAACTGTAGCCCAAATGAACCTAATAGACATTCCATCCAACAGCAACATAATACACACTTTTCCAGTACACACAGAGCAATCTCCAGGACAGGTCACAAATTAGGTCACAAAACAAGACAACAAATTAAAGAAGACTACTGCTGCTGCTGCTAAGTCACTTCAGTCGTGTCTGACTCTGTGTGACCCCATAGACGGCAGTCCACCAGGCTCCCCAATCCCTGGGATTCTCCAGGCAAGAATACTGGAGTGGGTTGCCATTTCCTTCTCCAATGCATGAAAGAGAAAAGTGAAAGTGAAGTCGCTCAGTCTGTCCGACTGTTAGCGACCCCATGGACTGCAGCCCACCAGGCTACTCCATCCATTGGATTTTCCAGGCAAGAGTACTGGGGTGGGGTGCCATTGCCTTCCCCAAAAGAAGACTGAAGACCTATGAAATATCTTTTCTGATTACCATGGAATAAAACTAGGGATTAATAGGAAAAAGGAGCAGAAATTAAACAACATAAGCTTGAACAACTAGTTATTCAAAGAGACCAAGAGGAAAATTAGAAAATATCTTGAAAAAAAAGAAAACAAAAATACAACATACCCAAACTTATGGGACAGTACTAAGAGGCAAGTTTATAGCAATAAATTCATAAAATAAAAAAAGAAACAAATTCTTAAATAAACAGTCTAATTTACACCTCAAAGAAATAGAAGAAGTACAAAATTAGCCTAAAGTTAGCAGAAGGAAGGTAACAGCAGATTCGAACAGAAATAAAAGGAATAGAAAATAGTAGGAGGAAAGGAAAACAATGACAAAACTAGAAGTTGGATTTTATAAAAGAGATAAACAAAGCTGACAAAACCTTATCTAGACTAAGGAAAAAGAAAATTCAAATAAATTAATTCAGAAGAGAGGGAAGAGATATAACAACCGATAAACACAGAAATAAAAGAAAGAAAGTGAAGTCACTCAGTCGTCTCTGACTCTTTGTGTCCCGTGGACTATAGCCTACCAGGCTCCTCTATCCATAGGATTTTCTAGACAAGAGTACAAAAATAAAGGGGACTATAAAAGACAATGAACAACTATATGCCAATGAACTGGGTAACCTAAAAGAAATGGATAAATTCCTAGAAACATACAACCTACCAAGACTAAATTGTTAAAAAAATAATGTCTGAATAGACTTATAACTAGTATGGANAGTACAGAAATAAAGGGGACTATAAAAGACAATGAACAACTATATGCCAATGAACTGGGTAACCTAAAAGAAATGGATAAATTCCTAGAAACATACAACCTACCAAGACTAAATTGTTAAAAAAATAATGTCTGAATAGACTTATAACTAGTATGGAGATTTAATTAGTAACCATAAAATTCCAAACAAAGCGAAGCCCAAGACCAGATTGCTTCATTGATACATTCTACCAACCATTCAAAGAAGAATTAATGCCAATCTTCAAACAAAAAATGAAAAGGAAGAAAACATCCAAATCCATTTCATGAGGCCAACAGTGGAGAAGAGTCAGACATAAATGAGTGCCTTCACTTTCACTTTCACTTTACCCTGTATGAAAGCCAAAGATAGTATAGTTCAGTTCAGTCGCTCAATCGTGTCTGACTCTGTGACCCCATGAATTGCAGCACACCAGGACTCCCTGTCCATCACCATCTCCCGGAGTTCACTCAAACCCACTTCCATTGAGTCAGTGATGCCATCCAGCCATCTCATCCTCTGTCATCCCCTTCTCCTGCCCCCAATCCCTCCCAGCAGCAGAGTCTTTTCTAATGACTCAACTCTTCCCATGAAGTGGCCAAAGTACTGGAGTTTCAGCTTAAGCATCATTCCTTCCAAAGAACACCCAGGGCTGATCTCCTTTAGAATGGATTGGTTGGATCTCCTTGCAGTCCAAGGGACTCTCAAGAGTCTTCTCCAACACCACAGTTCAAAAGCATCAATTCTTGGCACTCAGTTTTCTTCATAATCCAACTCTCACATCCATACATGA